>OX439134.1:24274569-24688699 GCA_949318235.1 Ecdyonurus torrentis | reverse complement strand
GAAACTTTATATTTTTTTAATGTTGTAATCAGTTTATTAGACAGATTTTAAAAATTTGTAAAAAAAAAAAAAAAAAATTAAAAAGGTATAATATTTTTCTTATTTTTCAAAACACTATATATATTAATTATGTTTTAGAATTACTTGCAAGGCAAAATAGCCGAATTTGGAAAAATAAACTATAGTTCACAATACTGCCTTACATAGGTGAACACAACAAATATCAGAATGAGAAAAATCTAAAATACGTATCATATCCCGGCGTGCCTTATCGTTTTCATAAGATCTTTGCATTTACTCTACTTATGAACCATCGACGGTATATATATATATATATATATATATATATATATATATATATATATATATATATATATATATATATATATATTTATATATATTACACATATTACAGGATTTAGATTTATAAAAAGATCGAATCTTACTACAAAATAAACATAAAGGCTTTTTTTTTTTCCAAATAACATTTTTGTACTTAAAAAAAAATGATAATGTCTCTTATATTTAAGGACTAACTTATGGATCGTAATTTTAAAGTTATTTCTCGTAAATAATAATAATAATAATAAATAAAAGAGGCTGTAAACCTAGTTAGAATAAACCATAAAAAGAATGAAACCAAAATACTTTCACAATTTCCAATAGTCTGTACGGATTAACAATTTAATTTATCGATTATTAAAAAATATCTTTCAAAAATATTTATATCAAATTCAGCATTTATAAATCAAATAAAAATGACCATAAATATGTTTGTTTTATGGAGTTATACCAAATGCCTGCAGGGAGAAATATTATTTTTTTATTGTCTTTTTTTTTTTTTTATTATTTTTTTTTTTTTACTCTCAACGGAATTACAATAAATCACACATTGTTTCTGTTACAACGTTTTTGTTTATGCATGCCAATCTGAAAAACATTTAAAAATTTATTATTAAAAATCTAATCGATCATTAATTGGCTTTTATACTTGAAACACCCTTAGGCATTCAATAAAAAAAAAATCTATATAAATTTAAATCATATTCGTACTAATTAAATTATTGTAAAAATAGTACTGTATAGTTTTTATGTCAGTAGAAATTAAAAAGAAAGTAATTTCTATTACGTAGATTTATGCTAGGTATTTACTAACTCAGATATTTTTTATTCTATCATTTAATTTTTATTTAATTACAGACAAAATAGGGAATGGTATTGTATCATGGAAAATAATAGTTTAAGAAAACTAAATAAAAAGAAAACCATGAGTTAATTAGTTTCTTTTTATTACTATTGTTCATTATTATAATTAAGCTTAGTGATGCGGATTGTACTGTCATAAGAAAATACTAAGATACAGCTAAGTTACTTATAATCTTTTGATGAATTTAACAATTCTGATACAATAGGGTGTATGCGCATCATGCGCTTGACGTCATATTGAATGTTTTTTGACGTCATATTGGAGTAATGAATAACATTGCTTAGCATATAGGACAAATTAGTTAATTTTTTGGATATATTTTTTTCCTCTAGCATACTTGAAAACCTATATGCTCTCAAATATATTAGTAAGTATTTTTTGATTGGCAAAATGAGTCATTTTTCCACTCCGGCTCATGTTATTTAGTTCTCACATTGTTGACTTCTATAGGAATGCAAACACCATTTTTTTTCAATGCTAAATTTCTGTCGTATCGATGCATGCAACGATGGTAAGCCTTAGACCAAATTAAAACCATTATGGTTTCAAAACGACTATGTGTAAAACTTGTGGTCAATATTGAATTTCATATAAAATGAGAGAACTTTTGTTTGTATGATTTTCGCTCAAATCTCTCTCTCTCTCTCTCTCTCTGGTGGTTATTACAATGATGATGGCCCGCTCTCCCTAGGCCCTAGGGCAGTATAGAGACAATGTATACTCAAAAGATAAAGTCCATGCTACTATGTGTAGATCCTAATGCAATAATCTCTCCTCCATGTTTGATCAGAAACTAACGTGAAATTAATATGATATCCTATATAACGAAAAGGTATATATACATATATGAGCCTCTTAATTTAATTAATTCTCTCTCTCTTTCACATATCATATAATATATAAGAGATTTTATCATCAAATATCATTTCATATAGAAAGTGAAGAAATAATAAATTTATTAACTGTTAGGTGTACTGCTTGATTGGTTTACTTTGTAGTGATGATTCTGTGTTCGGATGAGGAGTTCTATAAAGTGATAAAATAAACTGTTTTGTTCATTCACCGTATAAGAGAGAGAGAGAGAGAGAGAGAGAGAGAGAGAGAGAGAGAGAGAGAGAGAGAGAGAGAGAGGAAACGACCAACTTTTTATATTTAAAAAAGTATTTACTTAAATATAAAAAATTGGTTGAAAATTGTACGAAAAGACCGATTTCTTCTCTCTCTCTCTCTCTCTCTCTCTCTCTCTCTCTCTCTCTCTCTCTCTCTCTCTCTCTCTCTCTCTCTCTCTCTCTCTCTCTCTCTCTCTCTCTCTCTCTCTCTCTCTCTCTCTCTCTCTCTCTCATTACTTTACTATATTTAACATTATTATTTATTATACCTAAAATAAGCTTTAAAATAAAATCATTAAACCACAATGAAACCTGACTCACCAATCTCAACATTAATTTTTTACTATTAATTATCATTTGCTTGACAATTAGTATAAAGCGTAATTAATAATTATTACATAATACGTAATAAAAAATTATAATTTACAATGTATCATGCTTTGTATCCATGGTCATGTCATGATTGTCATGAATCATATAATAATAATAATAATAAATGGTTTTTATTGAGAGGCCACAAAAGGTATACACCCACTTACATGGTCCTCTGACACATATTAAACATAATTCTTATGTCAGAGTTTTATAACATAATGAAGAGATAAAAAAAAAATAGACATACAATACACATTAAAATAGAACAGTTTAAATTTATCGCATTTTAATCACATATTTATGATATAATGGTTATAAAACTCGCTATAATTTAACTTTGGTTTTTATTTTATTTAATCATATTCAAAAAATTGTCAAAATTAAAATTATCTTAGAGGCTATTTACATAGAAATAGCAATATATCTTAATTCAGCAGTTTAGTTTTCAGTCTTATACATTAATTATAGAAACATTATACATTTATACACCAAAATATGTATGAGAATATACACCACAAATTTTAAACATAAACATAAAAAAAAAAATAATAATAATAATAAAATAATAAAAATAAAATAAAATAAAATAATAAAATAAAAATAAAATAAACAAAAAGGAAGTTAAAAGAAGTAAAAGACGAAAAAAAAAAAAAAAAAGCTAAAAATATGTTTGAATGTGTTTTGATCTTCAAAGCTAAGTTTAAGTATTGCGAAATCCTGAGATTCTGGAATTTCTAAGGATTGTTGGAAATTCTAAGGTCTTTTGGTGACATATAAGTACTTTGACGAATCTCACTTTTTTGTTACTTAACGAGTTATAAATATAATATGACATATTAAATATATATATACGTAAAATAATGTTAACATTTACTTAAACTTTTATTTTATAAATTTAAACTGCACATAGCAACCTGCACAGTGCACATATTTTAAGTATGAAACATTCTTATTCTTATTTCAAGTATAAGAAGCAATAAAAAGCATAAAAAACTATAAAAAAAGTAATAAAATTTTACTTTTAAAAATAATTTCTTAAACTATTAATTAAAATCTTAATTGTTTTTCTCTCACTGTCAGTTTTTTATGAAAGAAATCTTAATAAATAAAAATGTTTTCATTTGTTGTTTTAAAGTAATTAAAAAAGTTTTTATAGCCACTAAAATTATGAAATATATAAAAATATTACGATCACTTTAAAAGCTGTTTTTAAAAACATTTTTAGCGTACAAATTAAACATATCTTGAAAGGAATTTTTCTCTTTATTTATATATTTTATAAATAATGTAAAAATAATGTATGCATAGTAAAATTATATTAACTGGCTGAGTGGTGAAGGCAGCTGACTCGCAACTCTGTACTCCTCACCGAGTATAGGTTCGAGCCACTGCTAGGTGCGTACGTGAAGTGTGAGAGCACAACACGCTGCACGATGCATGTTTACATACATTCCATGACGACGCACAGTTTTCGGAAGGTGCATAATTGATGTGATTGCACCGACCAGCCTGCCTAGATGTTTCCACGGTTTCTCTAGGCTGTCATGGCGAATACCGGGCTGTGTACTTAGGCCGTGGCCGGCCCGTGTGTGCTTTTCCATTATTTGGAAAGTCCTAACCTGTCGATAAGACAATGTCTTGACTGGGACTGGGATTGGTGTATAGCACGATAACACAATATGGCAAGCAAAAAAAAAAAAAAAAAAAAAAAAAAAAAAGTAAGTAAGTAAGTAAAGTTCAAGTTTTTTAATGTAAAGGGATAATTCTCTAAACCATTAAAATTACTGTTGAAAAATCTCCCATATGTTTACAGCTCTGGACAAAAGTTTAAGAAGTTTTTCTCATTTGGAAAGCATTTTTTGTTGTTGTATAGTTTACTCATACGATTCGTTCTCAAATTTCTGTCAAGAGTTGTCGTAGTTTTTTTTATAAACTACACACAACTCTTGAACCAGCTTTGAAAAATTTCCTTTGTTAATAAGAACATCTGATCATGACGTCATTACCAGTTTACTACGTATATATATAAGTTTGTTCTGTAAAGTATAGTGAGGCTCATTAACAAATGATTGGCTGCCCAAAAAAATAAGACACATTCATTGGTTGATCTTGCTTTTTGAACCGATAAAAGTGAGTCGCATGTTGAGCATGGAACTTTTTTGTGTGAAGTTTCGTTCATTCTTATATTCTAAAGGAAGAAATAAATGACCAACCATACATATATAAACGTATAGTAAACAGGTAATGACGTCATGATCAGATGTTCTTAAGAAAGGAAAATTTTCGAAGCTGGCTCAAGAGTTGTGTAAAGTTTATAGAACGAATTTATATGTATGGTGGATTATTGTTATTTCTTCGTTTAGAACTTTAGACCTGATAAGAATGAACGAAACTTCACATCAATAAAAAAGTTACATGCTCATCATGCGGCTCACTTTTATCGGTTCAAAAACCAAGATCAACCATGAATGTGTCTATTTTTTTTTTTTTTTTGGGGGCAGCCAATCATTGTTAATGAACCTCACTATAATGACTGCTTCTGTTTACTCAAAATGCGGAAAAGGAAGTGACTGGAAGAGGAAACCACGTGATGGTAAAAGTGGGAGGTAGCTCCAGGTAGCTCAAGGTTAGCTTGCTGCTGGCATCAAGTTTTCTCCCACTTTTACCGTCACGTGGTTTCCTTTTCCGGCACTTCCTTTTCCGCATTTTGAGTAAACAGAAGCAGTCACTTTACAGAACAAACTACTGTACTGTATACTACAAATTTTAAGAGAAATTTTCAACCTCTGTTCATACACTAAAGTTATAATAACTTTTTGGAAGAAAGGTGTATTATATTTATACCTTAAAACTTTCCATGTTAAATAATCATTGCATGACCAAATTTGATTTTAAAAAATAGAGTAAACATAAAGTTTTGTTATTCTTATTTATGCAGAAATGGTCAATATTTTATGCTGTAGGGAATTTTAAAAAGTTCCATTATTTTAATTTTTCAAACAATTTTTTTTTCAATATAATTATAGTATACTATATTATTCACAATTGACTAATATGCTTAATGGCAAAAAATGAATTTAAAAAATATACGTACACTGGTCAGGATTGTGATAATATATTATAAAACTCAAACACTGGCGCTAAATTTGCAATGTTATTCTTATGAGAAAAACTCGCTTTGAATTTGAATGATAAAATATATTATTACAATCATGTGTACACACTCTGTTATATAAAATTTTATTCTGTTGCCTTAGAGTAAAGGTGGTAAGAGCAAAAAAAAAAAAAAAAAAAAAAAAATAAAAAATAAAAAAAAATGCAAATCTTACAAATTTACATTTACCATATCAAAAGTACAGAGTTTTCAGATCAAAATACCAAGGATAGAAATAGATATTATTCTAATTCCTTTTTCAGTGAAGTTTTCCTTTTAAGCTATACTCACACTTTCAATAAATTGAACAAATATCATAATACTTATTGTTTACTCTATACGAAATCAATTTTATCGTTGTTATAAAATCTAACAATCTCTATATATAATATAAAAGATACCACTGAAGATATTAAATAAATTTTATATTTGAAATGTAGATTTATTTCCCACGTGTAAAGCAATAAATAAAAGCCATATATACATACATAATAATAATTTTAAAAGTAAAAACCAATAAAGATATAAATTCTATTGTATATTTTGGTATATATAAAATACAATAATAAATTATAAGTAAACAATTAAAAACAATCGTTTTAAAATTTCCTGCTTTTTTGTTCCTGTTGCGAACATTAATTAATTAATTTTGTATAATATAGGGTCAAATGTTTCCGATAACTATATGTTTATGATTTATTTTGCTGTTTTTTAATAGAATATAATATAGTATATGCACACTCCAGATCCAATTTCCGCTTTGGTTTTTAATATTTTATCATTACTCGTGTAATTTTGTGTATTAAAAAGTATCTTCACTGAAAAAGAGTATAGGTATAGAACTATTAAAATAATTTTCATACGGGAAATCAAATTAAAAGTAAAGGCATTCACGCATTAAAAGAAAAAAGTTAAAAGAAACTTGCAAGACTATTTTTACAATTTCGATTAATTCAATAAAATAGAGTTTTTAGTCCAATAACTGAATAACCAAAGTAAAATGCTTGAAAATACATAATTCAATGATGTATAATATGAATTATTGAAATAGACAATAATTTATAATATGGTTATAAACTTACAAATTTGAGCTCTGTAAAAAAAAAAAAAAAAAAAAAAAAACCCTCAAATAGTAAAATGAAGGTTGCTAATTTGTTTTCCTATAAAATAACTGTATAGGTGCCAGTTTTATAAATTTTAATTTATGGAGTTTTCCTTTTTTTTTTTTTTTTTCCTTTTTCTTTTTTTTTTTGTGCGAGTTTATACTTTATGCTTATATAAAAATTTTCAAATTTTAGTAGCTATAAAAAATATTTAATCATTTGCACTCGTCAATGTCAATGGAAAATAGCACTCACTGATGATGGCCTGGCTTTTACGCCTATATACTACTCTCAGATGTATCCTTTCATATGTGGATATAAAATAATTAGTCTGCAGCCTCTTTCTTCTCAGCTCGCATAAAGAACGAATATATTCAAAATTGGCCAATTTGTTAGTACAAAAATACTAAACTTAATATTGTGTGCAAATTTTATCTTAATTAAAAAAAATAATCAGAAGTCCAAAAACATTTATTCTTCATTAATTAATTTATACATTCATGGACAAAAATAAATATGTAATTATTATGCTAACTCATTTTTAACATAATTTGTGCAGTTTAACATAATAGATGCTATACTTAAAGGCGTAGAACACCACGAACAAAAAAAGTTGTGTAATATCCTAACAAACCTGAAAATCCGCGTTGATTTGGCCGAAGTCACTTATTTCTAATTTATTTTCCATTCACAAAATGACACTAGCGGTCACTGACGTCACAGCGCCCGGTTTACGCGCGCATAAAACAAACAAGCTGTGACTTCAGTGACCGCCAGTGGTATTTTGTGAATAGAAAATAAATTAGAAATAAATGACTCCAGCCATATCAACGTTGATTTTCAGGTTTGTTAGGATATTATGCAACTTTTTTGTTCAAGGTTCAAGGTGTTCTACGTTCTACGCCTTTAATAATAGCTGTGCTACATATCATAATATTATATTCTCCCGCATAATAATTTTGTTATTTTATTTAGCATTATTTATGCTATATAATGACATAAATGTAGCATAAATTATGAAATTCGTACTTTTCTTGTTATTGGGTTAACGGAAAAAGTAACTAAAGAGTTATTATTTAGACTTTTTTTATAATAAATTTATTGGATATACAGTATACAAAGTTTTCAAGATGAAGCTATAAAACCGCTGAAGAAATACTAACAAGTTACTGTTTAAACTTTTTTCAGACAAATTATTGGTTTGTACTGAAGTTTTATCTATGTAACTGAATACTTTCTCAATTTTGTGTTTTCCATGTGAAAATAGTTTGTACGGGCGTGCAATTTCAAAAAACTGAGCTTAGACTGAAAATTAAACCATACATGTACAAAGAAAATTATAAAGCATCTATGAAACTCATTTATAAGCTTAATGTATATTACTACTTTTCATACTTAAATCATACATTCTATGTATAGTTTTTGCACAATACTGCATGCTAGGATATTAAATCATCGTATAATATGTAAGTACACTATAATATTATATACTGTACCGTGGAAAAGATATTAAATTTTATATTCCAATATTTAAGTTGTAAAAGTTTTAAAACATCTCTCATATAGAAAGGATTATTATTTTAATATTAACTTTTTGCTTTTGTGTTATATACGTATTATTAAATGCCTTTTATTATACTTTGAAAATTTAATAAATACAGACTTTACATATATATATATATATATATATATATATATATATATATATATATATATATATATATATATATATATATATATATATATATACATATAATACAAAAAGCTTTTAGATATACAGTACATATATACTGTTTTCAATAGAATTAAATATACAGTTTTCATATTAGTATATTATGGTTGTTTAATTTAATTTTAATATGTTCTTTATAACTTAAATACAAAAGTTTATTATTAAAATGTTTAATATGTATTATATAAAAGAGGGAAAAAGATTTTAATAATAATATATTATTTACTTATGTATTATTGCAGTAAAATAATACAAGAAGTGTTTTGTGTCTGAAATATTATTTGAGTTTTAAAATTTTTTCGAGTCCACACTCACAAGTCAGTGTTGACTACCGTCCTTTTTTGGGGAGGACAGTCCTTTTTTGGTCAGTCTGTGTCCTTTCTTCCCTTGGTTCCAAGAAATAAGGACAAAAACTAATACAAAAATTATCCAAAAGTTGATACTTCCAATAAAAGATTTCAAAAAAAAAAAGTGGAGTGATACTAGAAACAGATGCACTAATGAATTGATTAAAAATGAAATTATGACATACTTCAACTATAATGACAACTGCAGTCAGTTCATGACAATATTGTTAAGGACAAAAACTTCCTAAAAGAAGTTAAAAGTAAGGACAAATATAACTTCAAATAAATAATATCACTAACTGATTTTTTTTCTAAATTGTATATTTTTTTAAAACTATGCAAAATTAAAAATATTCCGAAAATTCATATTCCAATTTAAAATAAAAGTGTTATATTGTTACTATTTAGTAGTATACTTAAAATTAATTCCAATGACAAATCAATAAATTTAAATAGTAATATTGGTAAAAAAAAAGAAGACCAATTACTTAAAAAATTTATTTGTATATCTACATTTGGAATTGTTGTTTCAAATCCAGTATTTAACAATTTAATTGCAATTTCAATTTATATAACTGAAAATTATTAAAATTAAAACTTAATACACGCGTTTAAAATATAAACTGATAATATTAAAAAAATATATATTCTTTTATATCTATTTTTATTTTTTTGTTATTGTTTTCGTTTGTTTTTTAAAATCTCTGCATGATTAAAAATATTTTTAAAATTCATTTTTCAATTTAAAATTAGAGTGTTTATATTTTTAATAGTATTTAGAAGTGTACTGAAAATAAATTCCAATGAGAAATCAATAAATCAATAGTAAACGAAGAAAAAAGATTTATTATATTGAATAAAGATTTAAAAGAAGCAGCATGCGAGAAAAAGTTTTCTTAAAAGCATAGAAAACATAAAACAACAAGTTCTTTTAATCATTAATTACAAAAAAGGATCTACAAAATTTATGACAATTTTTACCAAAATGTTAATGCAGCCCTACGAGAGAGCGTGAAAAAACTGTAAAGTATGTAATTTGCGTCAATACTTCTGTTTATGACGTCAGAAACATGCAAAAGTTAGTATGAAAATAATGTGCGAAATGCATAATTTCAAATTTTCTGATCATTGCTACGCAGCTAAAATTTGGATTTGAGACCAATTAGTGTTTTGTGATGTAAATGATATTAACATTTCTCCCGCATATGCTAAATTTCTTATGCCATTTCCTATTTCTTTCTGTTGGTGATTTAGGGCACAATTCGGGCACCTTTAGGCAATAGAAACCATATTTTGGGCAGCTGTTTGTCAAAAGTTATTTAACTTTTTTATAATTATTGACCTTTTAAAACGTTTCGCTCGCATATGCCAAAACTTCTTTTTTACATTTCATTGTAAATTTGGGCGCTTTATTTAGGGCAGGGCTTGTATAAATTTGGACAACGCATTTGATTCATTAAAATTTAGCCGTTTGGAGTCAATACTCAAAAGTTGGAAATTTGCATGACGTCACTTAACTAATACATGATAAACATTTCTGCCGCATAAAATGCCAACTGTTTATCTTTTTGGGACATCAACACAAATTTGCTATTTCAATAAAAAACATTATGGACAAGTTTGGGCAGCCTACTATTTTAGAGACAAATGACATTTGGCCTGTTAAATAAATTAATTTTTTTTAAAAAAAATGACCTATGCCGTCATAAAAAATTTTTTTACTCAGCTATGTCATGCTAAATAGTTTTGGGTTCGGGCCAAAAATTGCACATATCTGTATAACTCAATTTGGGACAATTTGGCTAGCAAATTATATTCTACTACGCTTAATAGAAGACGAAGAAATAATACATAGTATATTATACCATAATGTGTGACGTCACCAAGAAACATTTCTCACGCATATGCCAGTAAAAGAAATTATGGACCTACAATATAAATGAATGAGCATAAAAAACTCGATATAGGATAATTTGGGCAAGCAATACCAATTCTCTACACATATACTATATATTAATAAAAAATGAAAGGAGTGACGTCATCAAATCATTTCCCTCGCATATGCCAACACTCAAATGGGGGGAAGGAGAGATGAGGAACTACGAATTTTTCAGCCATACTTGACAATGGTAAACAAATAATGATAGTATAAGAAATACTGTACTACTGGTTGAATTATTGATTTCCTAAACAATATATTATACCAGTTTAAGTTAAATAAAATAAAAGAATATATATTACTTACACATATTTTAAAAGCAGGAAATCAAATTAAACAGATATGTTGAAATATGAGGAAAACACGACTACTTGATTTTGTGTAGCCAACAATAACAAAATAAAAAATTTCCACAGTGTAGAGAACCTTAACAGAGAAGCGACAACCTCATGTTTTAGGCTGACCCGCATTAAATTAGTTTTGAAAGATCCGCTAATAGTACCCACACTTTCTAGCATTCTGATTGGCCAAATTCGAGAATTTGTTTGGGTGTCTAATCAGAACGCTGAAAAGTGTGGGTACTATTAGCGGGTCTTTCAAAACGAATGAATCGCGGGTCTGCCTAAAACATAAGGTTGTCGCTTCTCCGTTAAGGGTCTCAACCACCAGTGTAGAGAAATTTCACAGAGAAGTGACATCCCAAAAAGTTAGGCAGACCCGCAACATTCGTTTCTTTAAAATTAGCAACGCTGCAGACGAAATTACTATAGCGCGCCTCTTTTTTGGCGCCTTGATTTGGCCACTTCTGGCCTCTGATTGGTGCTTTAATACGCAACGTAGCCAAGTCAAAATTGTTGAGTGTTGCAGTGTGCCTAAAACATGGGGATGACGCTTCTCTGTTAAAGTTCTCTACCACAGTGATGTAGGTAGAGACATCTAGCGGCAATTGGTAATGTCACTTTGTCACACGCGCGCAGATTTTAATGTTTGTCTGAGCACTGCACATTTTCTAATTTTTACGCACTTTTCTTACTTTCGTGTGTGTGTGTGTATGTGTGTGTGTGTGTGTGTGTGTGTGTGTGTGTGTGTGTGTGTGTGTATTTGTATGCGTGCTGAGGTGAAAACCAAGTGCACGCCTTGCACACTCTACACTACTCTTGCCTGCTTTCCTTTACGAATACTTTTTTATACTCATTACAAATGAATTAATATCTCAAGTATGTGGGGTTTCTTAGTTTAAATCAAAGTTTTACATGTCCACAAAACATCCCAGAAATGTCCACCGGTGGATATAAACTTTGTTTTTCCAAACCATTTTAATTGAGAAATTTTACGATAATTTACTAAGGTTAATTACCTGAACTATAATTTTTTATAATTAATTAAATTATTTATTAGTAATTTAATATTTTGGATTTTTGTATATCCATAGATATTCCAAAGATATCCAGGTGGCTGTCCACCAGGGGGCACCTCCAATTAGTGACTTTTAAATTATGATATTTTTTAATATCTAAATTACTAATTATTTTTCTGAATCTGCAGAGTATTAGTTTTATGCAGTTAAAGGCATAATGCACTTTTTAAAACATACTTTAGAATATTAGGTTAATAATTTACAGACCTTATTATGGCTGAATTAGACATGAATGCGTTGATTTTGTATATTTTTTCATTTATTTTTCATTTGACGGTTGAAATAAAACTTATCTGACGTCACACTGTACTGATGGGGCTGCAAAGTGGTGGGGTGTTTTAAATTTATCACGTGACCAAAGAATTTGACTGCTGCTTGACTGTGATTGGCTGATAAGATGAGCAGGGGGGAACACCGGGAAAAGGTTTGGTACTTCCCTAAACTATAAAACACTTTGCTCACAAACTCGGAAGTATAAAGTTTAGGGAAGTACCAAACTTTGTCCCGGTGTTCCCCCCTGCCCATCTTATCAGCCAATCACAGTCAAGCAGCAGTCAAGTTCTTTGGTCACGTGATAAATTTAAAACACCCCACCACTTTGCAGCCCCATCAGTACAATGTGATGTCAGATAAGTTTTATTTCAACCTTAAAATGGAAAATAAATGAAAATATATACAAAATCAACGCGTTTATCTCTAATTTGGCCATAATAAGGATAAGGTATGTAAATTATTAACCTAGTATTCTAAAGTATGTTTAAAAAAGTGCATTATGCCTTTAACTATATTTAAAAAGTTTAAAACATAAAAAATGTCAATTTAATTATTTAGGATAATTTAATTTAATTTAAAAATGCAATTACTAGCATTTCAAGGTAGACTTAAAAATTTTGATGTTATATCCCCGGCATATCCATTTTTTGTTTAACATTTTATGTGGGGCTCGGTGGAAGACACACATCGTAAATCATTTGACTTGGGCAAATGCCTAGTCCTTCCTAAAATTGGGAGTTGGGGTTAGGTGGGCTGTAAATTAAAAAAAAAGGATAAAAAAGTAAAAAAAAAAAAAAAAAAAAAAATCACACCCCCCCCCCAATTTCAAACAATGTCCTACTATTTAGCATTGATTTTAATCTTGAAATAACCAAAAAATGTCATGTAGACATCCAATGGGCCTGTTATGGCGAGACATATGAAGTCGTATGCATCTAAGGGATATTGGGACCCTTTGTAGATATACGTGGGATATCTAACATCATTTATATGATGTTTGGTGCTGTGTGGGATGATATTGACTACTCCAGTATAGCCTTGAAGTGCATTTAATATGACGTCATCTGCATATACCTTATAGGATGTGTACGCATGAATCCATTCTGATTTTTAATGCTTATCTTGAGCAATGAATAACATTGCTCAGAGTAAGGATAACCTAGTTTTTGACTTTTTTTTTTGGAAAATATCTGATTTTTTTGCTCATCATTTTTTTCTTGTATACTTGAGATCATAATTACACCTGTTTACAACCTAAATGCTCTCAAAAATATTGCGAAGTATTTTTAAACTGGCAAAATGAGTCATTTTCCTTTACCAGCCCATTATTTTGTTATTTTAGCACTTACTTGTCGACTTAAACATGAATGAAACCACCCTATATACTTCTATTTTTTTTTTTTGCTTAAAAGCTAACATATGTTTTTAGAGAAAACCAAAACGTCACATGATCAAAATTGGAAAATGTAATTTATCATGCACTCTTGCATTTTGAGCTCTATTTTTTAAACCATGTCATAATCTATACATAAATTATATAATGTGAAACATGTACAGCTTCAGATCATTATTTATTTAATGGTATCTTATTTAGCAACACTAATGCAAAAATCTCTGACTCACTCTGTCTCTCTTTCTCTGACTCTCTCGCTCTCTCTCTCTCTCTCTCTCTCTGATTCTCTAAACCTCTCTCTCTCTCTCTAACTCTCTCTTTTTCTTTCTCTGACTTTTTCTCTCTATGTCTCTTTTTTTCTCTTTCTCATCTCTCTCTCTCTTAATGTCTTTCCTTCTCTTTATATTCTGACTCTAACTGACATTTCAACTATTTACCATTATATAAGACATCTGCACGCTCCCATGTCCCGATAACCACAGCCTTCCTCTCAACTTCTTTTCCCTTTTTTCTTTTCTTTAGCATAGGGGGAAAGGGAGATGAGGAACCACAAATTTATTGGCCATACTTGACAATGGTAATCAAATAATGATAATATAAGAAATACTGTACTAATGGTTAATTTTATTGATTTTCATAATCAATTTATTAAACCAGTTATAGATAAATAAAAAGTAAACAACATGTAAGATATGTTTAAATAATATGAGGAAAAACACAATTTTCTGGTTTTGTGTAGGCAATAATAACAAAATAAAAGATTTTCACAATGTAGAGAACTTTAACAGAGAAGCGACATCCCCATGTATTAGGCAGACTGCAACACTCAACAATTTTGACTTGGCAACGTTGCGTTTTAAAGCACCAATCAGAGGCCAAAAGTGGCCAAATCAAGGCTTTAATGAGAGAGCGCGCTATAGTAATTTCGTCTGCAGCGTTGCCAATTTTAAAGAAACGAATGTTACGGGTCTGCCTAACTTTTTGGGATGTCACTTCTCTTTTAAAGTTCTGTAACAATGATGTAGGTAGAGACATCTAGAGGCGATTGTTCATGTCATTTTATCACACGCGCGCAGATTTTAATGTTTTACTGACAAGGGAGGGTATCGTATGATGACAACCGGATAAGGCTGAAATTTGGTGTGGTGGATGACCTCCCTACAGAAGGATACCCCATAAAATATTTCGTCCCCTAACGAACTTTTACGGGAGCTAGGGCCCAAAACGTGAAACACAGGTTTTACATGTAAATCAATGGGTCTCGAATTCGACCCAAATTTTTATTTTCATACGATGGTGTTCAAAGGATCAAATTATATATAAAAAGTGACACTCTTTTCGAAAATGAAAGTTAAAAAATCCTAACTTGAAAATTGAGGGCCCCAGGGCCCCTAATGTGTCAATTCCCCGTACTTAAGGCACTTATTTTTACTGTAGTAATTCAGAATTTTGTTGAATCACATTTATATGCCTACAATCTTAAAGGCAATAAAATTTCCAATCGATTGATATGCATAAAGTGCTTTTTTCATTAAAATCAAAGCCAAAAGCGGGCCCAGAATGTAAAAAATGGTTAATTTTATGGCTCCGCAGGGAGTAACACGCTTCTTTAGCATGGGATCAAATACGGAATTTTTTGAGTTTTTTGTAAAAACGAATGAAAGTCTGCAATCCTATGTAATAAACCACTCCCTTTTCGATAAGATTAGTTTTGTAATTTTAAACTTCAAATTAGGGACCCCAGGGGCCCTGCATCATTGTACTGTACAATATAATCATATAAGGCTCAAAATTGAACAAAAATTTAAATTTACGCAGTTTGCAGAAAAATTAATATTTTGAAAAACTAATACCATTTTCGGTTTTCCCGTGCCTAAATTGACCTAAATTCCTGTAAAACACACTTTTAATAGACTTTTTTTTTTTTTTTTTTACAAAAATCAAGGCAAGCGTAGACCCTTTAAAAAAATGTTCGTAATCCGATTTTTCAGCTCCAGTAATTCAACAAAACATTCTAAAGTTTTTAAATAACTATTTGTTGCCCTATTTTCGAAAATAAATATTTCAAAACAAAATAATGTTTTATTGAATTACTAGAGCTGAAAAATCGGATTACGAACATTTTTTAAAAGGGTCTACGCTTGCCTTAATTTTTGTAAAAAAAAAAAAAAAAAAAAAAAAAAGTCTATTAAATGTGTGTTTTACAGGAATTTAGGTCAATTTAGGCACGGGGAAACCGAAAATGGTATTAGTTTTTCAAAATATTAATTTTTTTGCAAACTGCGTAAATTTAAATTTCTGATCAATTTTGAGCCTTATATAATTATATTGTACAGTACAATGATGCAGGGCCCCTGGGGTCCCTAATTTGAAGTTTAAAATTACAAAACTAATCTTATCGAAAAGGGAGTGGTTTATTACATAGGACTGCAGACTTTCATTCGTTTTTACAAAAAACTTAAAAAATTCCGTATTTGATCCCATGCTAAAGAAGCGTGTTACTCCTGCGGAGCCATAAAATTGACCATTTTTTACATTCTGGGCTCGCTTTTGGCTTTGATTTTAATGAAAAAAGCACTTTATGCATATCAATCGATTGGAAATTTTATTGCCTTTAAGATTATAGGCATATAAATGTGATTCAACAAAATTCTGAATTACTACAGTAAAAATAAGTGCCTTAAGTACGGGGAATTGACACATTAGGGGCTCTGGGGCCCTCAATTTTCAAGTTAGGATTTTTTAACTTTTATTTTCGAAAAGAGTGTCACTTTTTACATATAATTTGACCCTTTGAACATCATTGTATGAAAATAAAAATTTGGGTCGAATTCGAGTCCCATTGATTTACATGTAAAACCTGTGTTTTACGTTTTGGGCCCTAGCTCCCGTAAAAGTTCGTTAGGGGACGAAATATTTTATGGGGTATCCTTCTGTAGGTAGGTCATCCACCACACTAAATTTCAGCCTTATCCGGTTGTCATCATACAATACCCGCCCTTGTGAGCACTACACATTTTCTAACTTTTACGCACTTTTCTAACTTTCGTGCGTGTGTGTAAGTGTTAAAATTTTTTGAGCCAAAAATATCGTAATAAATGCTACGATATTATTGTCAATTTTTTTAAATCTTAAACAATAACTTTTATAAAATTGTTAATTAATAACGATTCGATAATCGAATATTGTTATCGTATGTACGATAATCGAACCCAAGATTAGTTTTTAGTTTTATTTCATGCGTGGTTAGGGGAGAACCAAGTGCACGCCTTGCACACTCTACACTGCTTTTGCCTGCTTTCCTTTACGAATACCTTTTTTATATTCAATGCGAATGAATTAGTATCTCAAGTATGTGAGAAAAATGATAAATACAAAAAAAGAACAGATTTCACAAAGATAATTTGCTTAAATAAAGTTTGTTCTATGCTGAGCAATAATATTGACTACACCAGTATGGCCAATATAACGTAGCAGGTGAGAGCCAAGTTTGGTTTAAGTTTATCTTCTCGGTTTTGCGCTATTTTAAAGCGTATTGTTTTGAATTAAATAATATCAGCGTTTTCTGTTGATATTTTTAAGTATTATTATTTTGTTTAATTTCAATGTTCTATTCTTTTTAAGTACTATGCGCCCGTAATGAATTGCCTCATTAAATGTCATATATTTAAAATTATAAGTAAATAAAAAAAATGATAGAAAGAGTTTCAGTAAAAATAGAGAGTGGAGGGGAGAAATCAAACAAGGAAAAAAGTGTTAGTTTGTTTTTTTAGCTGGAGTTTTGGTCACATGGGTTGAGTTGCACCAATTTTTGCAATAGAAAGAATTTGTTTGGTGCAGCAGAAGTCACCAAGGTCACGCGCACTATACTGGATCAAAAGAAGAACACGTGCGGCGTGATGTCATCATATTTGAAGTTGTCATTTTTGCATTTCATTGAGGGTGGGGTAGAATTTCTATTACTTTATCAGCGAACATTTCGAGGGTGCTCCGCTATAATGTCCTAAGTCCACTTGACCTTGAAAAATAAAAAATCGTCGGATCAACCCCAAATTTTGGATTTATCCATTTCAGATCATTTGCAGCAAAAAATATTTTTCAAGGTCAAATGGACTTAGGACATTATAGCGGAGCACCCTCGATTTGTGTCCTTGAATCGTTCCTTGAGAGAAGTAAAATTTAACATTCAGATTGAAAGAAAAAAAAAAATAAAATTAATTTTTAATTAAGAAAAGAAAAAGAAACATATCATTCAAGCTCACAATGTTATATTATATTCAATTTTATATTTATTAAAAAGTAGACGCATAATTTGTAAGTGATTTTTATTGAATTTATAATTTAAAATTTTTAATATATAAGATTCGATTGAATAAATTTATTTATTAATTGTGTCTGGAAATAATTAACATTTTTTGATAAGTCCATTTTTTTATATTCAAAAAGAAAAAATATTTTTAATTAGAATCATTAATTTGAAATTAAAATGCATGTTAGTTTTAATATAGTAAAGTTTTTCTATGCTTATCATTTCACCAATCTTACATTTTTACATGTTGAGACAAATCAATGCAATTCAAAATTAAAACAACGCAATAAAATTTCTGGAACATTCTCTACAAACTGCGATGTTGCTAGCATTTGTATTTTTTAAATATGACCTGGTGACCGTACAGAGCTAGCGTAATCGTGGTTTGACAATATAAAACTTTCGTACAGTATTTTATACGTGCTAGCTTTAAAAAATTTGGAATTTCGATAAATAAAGCCAAACATCCGGAGTGATTTTGATTTAACCTTTTTAATATGTACATTGAAAGTGAGTTTAGAATAAAAAATTACACCAAGATCTTTAATTCCATTAACTTTTTTCATTACAGAGTTACCATATGAATATTCATATACAATAATTTGTTGATTTTTATTAGAAAAAGTGATTGAGTATCATTCCCCATTCAGTGCGCCAAGAATATATTATAGATAGTCCTTTTTGAAAGTTGATACAACTTGGAATGGATGTTTTGCGAAGGTACAATTTGAGGTTATCTGCATTCATAAGGCAGTTAAAAAACTCGAATATATTTGGCAAATCAGCTAAGTATAGGTTAAAAGCAGGGGCCACAATAGGGACCCTTGAGGGACCCCCGAAGTGACGTCACTGGGGTCTGATTTGTAACCATTTATTACAACAATTTGCTTACGATTAAACAAATAATTTTCAATAAATATAATTATATAATCGGAAATTCCAAGATGTCTTAAGTTTTTAATTAATAAATGATGAGGTACTTTGTCAAACGCCTTTTGAAAGTTTGTGTAAATTGCATCAACTTGTACATTTTCATTGAAAACAATGGCCAAAAACAAGTGAAAATATACAAGATTTGAAACTGTTGAATTTTTAGGTGTGAATCCATGCTGCTCAGGAGGTATTATTAATTTTGCCTTTTCCCACAGTATATTATACATGAATTTTTCTATTAGTTTATAGAATAAAGGTAGCAAAGGTATGGGTCTATAATTACAAATATTCATTATTTTACCACTTTTATTAATAGGTGAGACATTAGCTATTTTTCACCGATCAGGAAAAACTCAAGTGGAAATAATGTTGTTAAATAAAATTTGCAGAGGAACATATATTTCATATATTTCATATATTTCATAATCTGGCAGTTTCTTTCACTATAGATACTGGAATATTATCTGAGCCAGAAGATTTCCCATTTTTTATTTCATTAATAAATTTAACAATGTCAGTTTTAATTATGTGGCAGCAGTTTTATAACAATTTGGTTTTGCCCCTGTAGGATTAGTTATTTTGAATTTAGGTAAAAATACAGATGTAAAAAATTCAGAAAATAAATTACAAGCGTCTTTATTAATTTTAGCACATTTATCGTTTAAAAATACATCAATACACCTGCATTTTTCTTTTTCTCCCATAAAATCAAAAAACTCTTTTGAATTATTTTTTAATTTATTTTCCGTTTCAGTTGTGTAGTTTTTGTATTGATTTATTTGTAATATTTTTAAATCTCTCCGCAATCTTTTGAAATTATTAAAATTATTATTTTTGTTTACATTATTTTTAGATTTCAAAATATTAAATATTTGCCTTTAGTTTTTGCTTAAATAAACTTATAAGATTATCATTATACCATTTTGGAAAATTGTAAGTTGGGGATTTTACATATGGTACACAAACTCTGATGGCAACTTCTAATAAATCATTGAACATTTTGAAAAAGTTTTAAGTTGATTGTCAATAGGTTTGGCTGAAACTGATGAAGTCACCGATAAGTTACGCAACATCCCATTATAAATTTAAATTTAGATGTTGACTGTAATTGGGCGTGGATACAAGTGATGACGTCACCAATAAGTTACGTAGCAACCAATTATAAATAGAAAATATTTTAGGTTGATTGTCATTGAACGTGGCTTCAAGTAATGACGTCACCGATAAGTTACATAAACACTAATTATAAATCGAAAAAATTTCAAGTTGATTGTAATAAGCCTTGGCCCAAAATAATGATGTCAACAATAAGTTACATAACAACCAATTATAAATTGATAAATTAAGAAGTTGATTGTCATAGGGCGTGGCTCAAAGTGATGACTTAACAAATAAGTAACGTAACAACTAATTAAAAAATAAAATTTTTAGAAGTTGACTGTCATTGGGCGTTGCTACAAGTGATTACGTTACCAATTAGTTACGTAACAACCAATTATAAAACAAAAAACTTTAAAATTGATTGTCATTGGACGTGGCTAAAAATGATGAAGTCACCGATAAGTTACGTAAGTACCAATAATAAAATGCAAATTTTAGAAGTTGACTGTCATTGGGCGTGGCTGCAAGTGATGACATCACCGATTAGTTACGAAACATCTAAGTAAAAATCGAAAAATTTTCAAGTTGATTGTCATTGGGCGTTGCCACATTTGATTACGTAATCGATAAGTTACGTAACAACCAATTATACAGCGAAAATTTTTTAATCTGATTGTCATTGAGTGTGACAGCAAGTGATGACGTCTCCGATTCTTTTCGTAACAACTAATTATAAATTAAAAAATTTTAAAGTTGATAGTAATTTGGCGTGGCCCAAAATGATGACGTAACCAATAAGTTACGTAAGCACCAATTATAAATTGAAAAATTTAGAAGTTGACTGTCATTGGGCGTGGCTACAAATGATGAGGATACCAATAAGTTACGTAACAACCACATATAAATCGTAAATTTTTCATGATGATTGTCATTAGGCGTGGCTACAAGTGATTATGTCACCGATAAGTTACATAAGAACCAATTATAAATCGAAAAATTTTAAAGTTGATTGTCATTGGGCGTGGTTACAAGTGATGACGTCACCGATAAGTTACAAAACATGCTCGAGCTGGTATGGCCGAGTGGTGAAGGCAGCTGACTCGCAACTCTGTACTCCTCACCGAGTATAGGTTCGAGCCACAGCTAGGTGCGTACGTGAAGTGAGAGAGAGCACAACACGTTGCACGATTCATGTTTACATGCATTCCATGACGACGCACAGTATTCAAGAGGTGCATGATTGATGTGATTGCACCGACGAACCTGCCTACATGCTTCCATGGTTTCTCTAGGCTGTCATGGCGAATGCCGGGCTGTGTACTTTTCCATTTTTTGGAAAGACCTTACCTGTCGATAAGACAAGGTTTTGACTGGGACTGGGATTAGTGTATAGCACGATAACAAAATATGGTAACCAAAAAAAAATTATTAATCAAAAAAGTTTTAAGTTGATTGTCTTTAACTTTGGCTAAAACTGATGACGTCATCGATAAGTTGCGAAACATACAATTATAAATAAAAAGTTTAGAAAATAACTGTCATTAGGCGTGGATACAAGTGATGACGTCACCAATAAGTAACGTAGCAACGAATTATAAATTGAAAATATTTAAGGTTGATTGTCATTGGGCGTGGCTTCAAATAATGACGTCACCGATAAGATACGAACCAAACAATAATAAATCAAAAAAGTTTCAAGTTGATTGTAATTAGGCGTGGCCCAGAGTGATGATGTCACCGATAAGTTACGTAACTCACAAATATAAATTAAAAAATTTTCAATTTGATTGTCATCGGGCGTGTCTACAAGTGATGACGTCACCGATAAGTTACGTGGCAACGAATTATAAATCGAAAATATTTAAGATTGATTGTCATTGGGCGTGGCTACAAATAATGAAGTCACCGATATAATACAAAACAACCAATTATAAATAAAAAAATGTTCAAGTTGATTGTAATTAGGCGTGGCCCAGAGTGATATTGTCACTGATAAGTTACGTAACACACAATTATAAATTGAAAATTTTTCAAGCTGCTTGTCATTAGGCGTGGCTACAAGTGATGACATCACCGATACGTTACGTAACACACCATTCGAAATAGAAAAATTTTCAAGTTGATTGTCATTAGGCATGGCCAAAAGTGATGACGTAACCGATAAGTTACGTATCAACCAATTATACATGGAAAAAGTTCAATCTGATGGTCATTGGCTGTGGCTGCAAGTCGTTACCGATTAGTTACGTAACAACCTATTATACATCATAAAATTTTCAAGTTTCTTATCATTAAGTGTGGCTACAAGAGATGAGGTCACCAATTAGATACGGAACTCACAATTATAAATCGAAAAAGTTTTAAGTTGATTGTCATTAAACATGGCTAAAAGTGATGTGGTCACACCTACAAAATACGTAACAACCAATTATAAATTGAAAATTTTAAAGTGGATTGGCATTGGGCGTAGCTACAAGTGATGTCGTCACCGATAAGTTACGTAAGAACCAATTATAAGTTAAAAAATTAACAAGTTTTCTGTCATAAGGCTTGACTACAAGTTATGACGTCACTAATAAGTTACGTAACAACTAATTATATAAAAAAAAATTCGGTTGATTGTCATAAGGAGTGGTTAAAATTGATGACGTCAACGATAAGTTACATAACGACCAATTATAAAATGAATATTTCAGAAGTTGACTTTTAATTAGGCGTGGCTGCAAGTGTTGACGTCACCGGTTAGTTACGTACAAACAATTATACATCGAAAAATTTTCAAGTTGCTTGTCATTAGCCGTGCCTAAAAGTGATGAACTCTCCGATAACTTAAGTAGCAACGAATTACACATTGAAATATTTTCAATCTGATTGTCATTGGGTGTGACTGCAAGTGATGACGTCACTAAATTGTTACGTAACAACAAATTGAAAATTGAAATATTTTCAAGTTAATTAAAAATGGGCGTGGCCCAAAGTGATGACGTCACCGATTAGTAACGTAACAACCAATTATAAATTGAAAAATTAAGAAGTTGGCTGTCATTGGGCGTAGCCTCAAGTGATGAATTCACCGATAATTAAAAAACAACCAAGTATATATCGTAAATTTTTGAGGTTAATTGTCATTGGTCGTGGCTACACGTGATGACGTCACCAGTATGTTACGGAACAACCAATTTTACATTGAGAAAATTTCAAGCTGATTGTTAATAGGCGTGGCTGCAAGTGATAAAGTCATGGATTAGTTACATAGCAAACAATTACATATAGAAAAAATTTCAATCTGATTGTCATTGGGTGTGGCTGCAAGTGATGACGTCACCGATTAGTTACGTAACAACCTATTATAAATCAAAAAAAATTTGAAGTTGCTTGTCATTACGCGTGGCTACAAGTGATGACGTCACCGATTAGTTACGTAACAGATAAATATGAATCGAAAAATTTTAAAGTTGATTGTTTTTTGGCGCGGCCAAAAGTGATGACGTAACCGATAAGTTACGTATCGACCAATTATAAAAATTTCAATCTGACTGTCATCGGGTGTGGCTGCAAGTGATGACGTTACCGATTAGTTACGTAACAACCTATTATATATCGTAAATTTTTCAAGTGGCTTGTGCGTGAGCGTGGCTACAAGAGATGACGTCACCGATTAAATACGTAACACACAATTATAAATCGAAAAAATTTCTGGTTGATTGTCATGTGGCGTGGCTACAAGGGATGACGTCACCGATAAGTTACGTAACAACTAATTATAAATAAAAAATTCAAATTAATTGTAATTACCTTGACCCAAAGTGATTACGTCACCGATAAGTTACGTAACAACCAATTATAAATTGAAAAATAGGATTTTGACTGTCATTAGGCGTGACTACATGTGATGAAGTCACCGATAAAGTATGTAACAACTAAGTATAAATCAAAAAAAATTTAAGTTGATTGTCTTGGGGCGCGGAAAAAGTGATGACGTCACCAAAAAGTTACATAACAACCAATTAAAAAATGAAAATTTTAGAAGTTGACTGTCATTGCGCGTGGCTACAGATGATGACGTCACTGATTAGTTACGTAACACCCAAGAATAAATCGAAAAAACTTCAAGTTGATTGTCATTGGGCGTTGCCACAATTGATAACGTCACCGATAAGTTACTTAACAATGAATTATACATCGCAAAAAATTTCAATCTGATTGTCATTTGGTGTGACTGCAAGTGATGACGTCACTGATTAGATACGGAACAACCAATTATAAATCGCAAATTTTTTAAGTTGATTGTATTAAGAATGGCCCAAAGTGTTGACATCACCGTTAACTTACGAAACAACTAATTATAATTTGAAAAATTAAGAAGTTGACTGTCATTAGGCGTGGCTAAAAGTGATGGCGTCATTTATCATTTACGTAACAACTAATTATTAATGTAAATGATTCAAGTTGATTGTCATTGGGCGTGGCTACAAGTGATACATAACGACCAATTATAAAATGAATATTTCAGAAGTTGACTTTTAATTAGGCGTGGCTGCAAGTTTTGACGTCACCGGTTAGTTACGTAACAACCAATTATACATCGAAAAATTTTTAAGTTGCTTGTCATTAGCCGTGGCTACAAGTGATGACGTCACCGATAAGTTAAGCAATAACCAATTATAAATCGAAATTTTTTTAATTGATTGCCATTGGGCGTTGCAAAACATGATGACGTCACCGATAAGTAACGTGACAACCAAATCTAATTGGAAAAATTTAGAATTTACTTACATTGAGCGTGGCTACAAGTAATGACGTTATCGAAAAGATACGTAACAACCATGTATAAATTGAAAAATTTTCAAGCTGCTTGTCATTAGGCATGGCTACAAGTGATGACGTCACCGAAACGTTACGTAACAACAAATTATTAATTAAAAAATAATTTAAGTTGATTGTCATTGGCCGTGCCTAAAAGTGATGAACTCTCCGATAACTTAAGTAGCAACGAATTACACATCGAAATATTTTCAATCTGATTGTCATTGGGTGTGACTGCAAGTGATGACGTCACTTAATTGTTACGTAACAACAAATTGAAAATTGAAATATTTTCAAGTTAATTAAAAATGGGCGTGGCCCAAAGTGATGACGTCACCGATTAGTAACGTAACAACCAATTATAAATTGAAAAATTAAGAAGTTGGCTGTCATTGGGCGTAGCCTCAAGTGATGAATTCACCGATAATTAAAAAACAACCAAGTATATATCGTAAATTTTTAAGGTTAATTGTCATTGGTCGTGGCTACACGTGATGACGTCACCAGTATGTTACGGAACAACCAATTTTACATTGAGAAAATTTCAAGCTGATTGTTAATAGGCGTGGCTGCAAGTGATAAAGTCATGGATTAGTTACATAGCAAACAATTACATATAGAAAAAATTTCAATCTGATTGTCATTGGGTGTGGCTGCAAGTGATGACGTCACCGATTAGTTACGTAACAACCTATTATAAATCAAAAAAATTTCAAGTTGCTTGTCATTACGCGTGGCTACAAGTGATGACGTCACCGATTAGTTATGTAACAGATAAATATGAATCGAAAAATTTTTAAGTTGATTGTTTTTTGGCGCGGCCAAAAGTGATGACGTAACCGATAAGTTACGTATCGACCAATTATAAAGATTTCAATCTGACTGTCATCGGGTGTGGCTGCAAGTGATGACGTTACCGATTAGTTACGTAACAACCTATTATATATCATAAATTTTTCAAGTGGCTTGTGCGTGAGCGTGGCTACAAGAGATGACGTCACCGATTAAATACGTAACACACAATTATAAATCGAAAAAATTTGTGGTTGATTGTCATGTGGCGTGGCTACAAGGGATGACGTCACCGATAAGTTACGTAACAACCAATTATAAATAAAAAATTCAAATTAATTGTAATTAGCGTGACCCAAAGTTATTACGTCACCGATAAGTTACGTAACAACCAATTATAAATTGAAAAATAGGATGTTGACTGTCATTAGGCGTGACTACATGTGATGAAGTCACCGATAAGTTATGTAACAACTAATTATAAATCAAAAAAAATTTAAGTTGATTGTCTTAGGGCGCGGAAAAAAGTGATGACGTCACCAAAAAGTTACATAACAACCAATTAAAAAATGAAAATTTTAGAAGTTGAATGTCATTGCGCGTGGCTACAGATGATGACGTCACCGATTAGTTACGTAACACCCAAGAATAAATCGAAAAAATTTCAAGTTGATTGTCATTGGGCGTTGCCACAATTAAAAACGTCACCGATAAGTTAATTAACAATGAATTATACATCGCAAAAAATTTCAATCTGATTGTCATTTGGTGTGACTGCAAGTGATGACGTCACCGATTAGATACGGAACAACCAATTATAAATCGCAAATTTTTTAAGTTGATTGTATTAAGAATTGCCCAAAGTGTTGACATCACCGTTAACTTACGAAACAACTTATTTTAATTTGAAAAATTAAGAAGTTGACTGTCATTAGGCGTGGCTAAAAGTGATGGCGTCACCTATAATTTACGTAACAACTAATTATTAATGTAAATGATTCAAGTTGATTGTCATTGGGCGTGGCTACAAGTGATGACGTCACCGATAAGTTACGTGTCAACCAATTATACAAGGAAAAATTATAAATCTGATTGTCATTGGGTGTGTCTGAAAGTGATGACGTAACTAATTAGTTACATAACAACCAATTGTTAATTGAAAAAATTCAATTTGATTGTCATTGGGCGTGGCTAAAAGTGATAACGTCACTAATAAGTTACTTAATCTCTTTTATGTAAAATTGTTTTTTTGTAGTTTCATAAGTCATATACAAAAAAGGACTATTTAATTTTATTATTGAAGCCATAAAAGTATTGAACAAAAGGTATTTGTGTTTGTTGTAAATGTTTTGATAATATAATATATTTGTATTTAAATTATATTGCATTCAGAATCTACTAAATGATCGCCTACTTTTAATATCATTATTAATATTATCTTCAAAAATTTAGGAATTTAGATAAAAAAAAATTGCAAAAAAAAAAAAAAAAAAAAAAAAGAACTAGAACATGCAAAAGAGAAATAATATGCATATATACTGTGAGAGTTATTAAATGTGAAAAAAATATATATAGCAGTAAGAATCCATAACATGTTTATTTTATATCTTTATTAAATATAATGGAAGAAGCGGACAATTTCGTTTAAAATATAATACAACAGTTGTAATGCATATTATAGAAAGAGAGAGAGAGAGAAAGAGAGAGAGAGAGAAAAGCAAAAATAAAACTGACAATAAGTTGCAATTCAAAAAGTTATAATTCCCACATCATTATCAAAATGAATATTTTTTCAAGTACGCATACAAATTTAATTCAACAGAACTAAGGTATCAAAGACAATAAAAAATTATATCAATACTAAATTTAAAACACACAACTAAAATATAGTAAATATTAATAAAAAAAACTTAATTGTTTACCATCCACCGCATATTTATTCATGTTTAAAATTTAATTATCATCAAATCAAAGATTTTAATTTTTTTTAAATATAATTATATTAATTATACTATATTCTTTAATTTTTATGAAAAGTTGTAAAAGTTAAGACAAAATACGTGAATTACAAAAACATGACATAAAAGACAAAAGTTGATTTTATTATATCTGGTCCAACAAATTGTTATTACCACTAAACCTAATTTATGTGTATATTATTTAATTTTATTACACAAAATTTAAATATCCGTCAATATTTAGTGCGATTGGTAATTGTCATTTTAATATAATTCATTTGAAAAAAAATGTAAACATTAAAACTTTGGCCAAGTTTTTTTTTAATTTTTAAAGAACATACATATTATTATTGTTTTTAAAATTCTTCAGTAATAATATATAATAATCATAATAATATTATTATTAAAGAAATTTCAAAAAAATAATAATATATTCTTTAAATATAAAGAAAATCGTTGGGCAATACATAATATTAATTAAAAAATAATAATTTTCATGACTGTCTGAAAGACGAGTGTCCCCTGTAAATTTTCGATTAAGGACACAGCGCAAAATAGTTTAAAACTTACAAAATAAAACATCACGGAATATTACAATAATAAATAGCATAAAATTAAATATTATTTTTTTAAAACTATATTGGGTAAAACACATATGCAAAAACGTTCAAGAACTTTTTAATATATTATATTTATACAGTATATAAAAATAACATGGAAATTTAAGTGACAAAATTTAAGTATTTTGGAAACTTTTTTTAATATTGTTTAAATTTTTTAATTAATTAAAAATTTAAAGACTTTTTTTTTTGCATTAAATAATGTAAAAGTGATAGTTTTGAAAAAAGTTCATCGTTAAACAATAAGGACTTTTATAAAATTGAAACCTTGTTTTGAGCACAAATTAAAGATAATTTTGAAATGCGCACTTTTAAATTTGCAGAAGACGAATGCAAAAATGACAAAAGAGTCTTCTAGAGAGGGCTTGTGGGCAATTTATAGTGCAGCATTTTATGACTCAAATGTAACAATTAAGGTAAAAATATTGACTTCAATAAAATACACTATTTATGTTCTTGCTTAATATGTGCTCTATACAGGGTATTAACTTTATGGAAACTTCCTAATTAGCGGCACAGAGTCAATGTTCATTGCATACGGGCTTTTGACATGAGTTACAAATTTGAAAAGACTTTCGATCCCTTTCATATGGACAAACGTGGCAGCGACGCTTACGCCTTTGAATACCCAGCTGCTGTTGTGGCTCGTCACGTAAAGCGTCCTCGTTACCTATAACAAGAAGTAAATAGAAATAGTTAAGTGAATGGAATTAAATAAAATTAAAATAATTTTAAATAACATTAAATACTGTTTGTAAAATTTATTAAATTTTATAACTATTTTATTATACTGAAAATATGTTATCATATAATTAAATTTATAGTCCTTAAAGGAATAGACAAAAAAAAATAAACATTTATATCACAAAACACTTGATGGGATTTACATAAATAACATTAGTTTGTCTCAAAACCAAACAGTAGCCCCGTAGCAGTGATAAAAAAAAATCAATTTATACAACCTGCACAACATTTTCATACTAATTTTTGCATGTTTCTTACGTCATAAACAAGAATTTTCACGCAAATTGCACACTTTATATTTTTTTCATGATCTCACGTGGGGCTACATTAACATTCTGGTAAAAATTGTCATCAGTTTTAAAAATCCCATTTAATGTTTATTCATTAAAAAGCAAATGTTGTTTTCTGTGGTCTATGGCTTTAACGTATATATCAAAGTGTCACTACTACACATTTTGCAAAATATTAAAACCATATTTTTATAAACATTGTTTTTGATTGATTTATTCTATTGTTTTCTTTATAAACTTCATTTAAATTTTTATTTATTTATATGAAAATTATTCAATTTAAAATAAATATTATATACAATTTTGCAATAATATTTGTAATTTTTTTAAATATTGAGAGCGAGAGACTTTAAATATTGCAGCTAAAATAGAAAAAGCTCTTTGAAATATTATTTTACCTTGTGGTTGCTGGATACCTCCAGCCTGCATTATATGTTCCATTGCATCTCTAGTAGCCCTGTGATGACAACTCTCGTAGCGGCGTATTATTTGGTCATTGACGAGGCTCATAGCAACATCCTCTAGAAATCTATACCTCTTATCTGACTTTTTGCGTTGCCAATTAGGGTTACTTTTACACCAGAGTACATATGAAGCAATACCTTTTAAATCAATGATATTAAAAAATACTGCTAATGGCCAGCGACAGGTTCTACGCTTACAAGTGTATGTGTGAGCCATCTGATCTAACGTGTCTACCCCTCCCTTAGTCGCATTATAGTCCATTATAATTTCAGGTTTCCCATTAACAGGGTCAATTGCATTGTCATGATGTACTGTGGACAACAATGCAACAGCCTTATTTTTTTGCGGGAACATATGAGACTATAGTAGAGTCATACGTAAAACCAAATACTGAGTCACCTTCCTTTCTATTTGGTTGAAACTCGTCCGGCAAACACCTTTTATTTTTTTTTAAAGTACCAAGAATGGTCAATTTTTTTTAAAAGTAAGTTTGCAAGCTCCAAAGATGTAAAATAGTTATCGGACGTTATGTTTCGCGCAGTATTGTAATAAGGTTCCGACAATTTTATTACAATGGCATACCAAGTCCTACAACTCGCTCATTTCCCTCCTTTCCTAAATAAGGTATGCAATTAACAGGGTAATACGTTTCAGAGTCCACTGCATGCCAAAATTTAATACTGTACTTATCAGGCTTACTAGGCATATACTGTCGGAAGCCACATTTACCACGAAAAGGTAAAAGCTGTTCATCAATAGTTATATTATCTCCAGGTGTGTAGTATTTGCCAAATAAAGGAATGACAGTCTCCCATACCTCTCTTATTGGAACAAATTTGTCATCTCGCTTTCGAAATATTTTGTCATCAAACCTCATATACCGCATAAATTGCCGAAACCTATGGCGAGACATCGTTGCGCGAACGAAAGCAGACCCATGAAGTGAGGTCCACAACTTATCTTTACACCCCTTAGATTGACGCAATGCATCGACCATAATTACTATTCCCACAAATGCTTTTATTTCCGATTCATCACAATTTATCCATTCTGTGGTATTATTCATTTTATTATGTACTACAGCAGCTCTGATATTACATAACTATTATATGTAAGATAGGGCGCAAGAACAACATAAATGTGTCTACTGGATTTATAATAGAAAAAGAATCGGGGATTTTAACGCTAGGACCGAAATCACGCCAAATATTTTCTAATCTAACTCGCCCTGGTGCTGGTGGCATTTTATTCCAAACTGTATCATCCTTTGAAACATAACAGTTTTCAGTTTCCTGGCTTTCGAATGATGTGGCCACGTCATGACTCGTACCCCTACGTGATGCATCAGAATCGCTGTATGCAGGTGCTGATATATCCTCGTCAAGTTGAAAGGTATCACTTGCTGGATCTGATGTTGCCTCGTCACGTGTGATGTAGCCTCGTCTCCGAGTTTCAGCATTGCTGCTTGTAGAAACTGATGTAACATCGGCGTGTTCTGTGACTTGTCGACTTGTCAGGGATTTGTCACCACTTGAAGGATGTGACGTGGCCTCATCACGTCTGTAACTTAGTCTATACGTCTCAGATCTACTGCTAGTAGAAACTGACGTGGCCTCGTTACGTCTTGTGTCTCTGGATCGTGCAGTCTGGATGTTAATGTTTGTAGAAGCTGACGTGATTTCATTACTATTATCCATATTAAGACGTTTGGTTGCCCGATGACGAGCTTTTGCAAATCTAGATAACGTGCTAGAAGTAACTGACACTGATGCAGTAGAAATAGGACCACGTTCTCTATTGGTGCCTCGTGCACTATTTTGCGTAGTGCTTTGAATGCTTCAACGTCCATATTAAGGCGTCTTCTGACTCTCTGTCGTGCATCTGAAATACTGTCCACGGAGCTGTTATATAAGTCTCCAAATATCATTTGATTTTCACGTGTTGGTAAGGCCGACACTGCAGGTGAAACATCATCTTGAAATTCATACTAGTCCTGAATTTCATGTCGCACTGTGCACTGTGATAAAAAAATGTACAGATTTAGAAATCTTATATTTAGAATTATTGCATTTTAGTAGTTTTTTTAAAATTAATAATTAACTTTTATGCGTAACACGTCTTGCTGCATTAGAATAAAATAATTTTACTCAGGTTATTTTAATAATTTAGTTAATGATTGATTATAAGATGTTAATAAATGCCTGAAAAATTAATTTCATTTTATACTATATAAAAATTCATGTTATATATTATGTATAACTATATAAACCTAAATAACACGTAAATTACAACATAAAATTATTACCTAAACATTTTTATTTTATGTAACATTTACTAAATATATCAATTGTAATATATATTACTTTTATAGGTAGAGAGTTATAAAAAAAGGTAGTCATAAGTACCAAATTAATTTATTCTTTTCTTTTTTCATTTTTTCATTTCATTTTTATGATATTTGATGGAAAACAAGCAAAATATGATCAAACAAAAAGAAAGACCCCAAAACCAACTTATGTGTTAAATTGTATGTAAATACTCTAAAAAAAGTGATGTTTTAAATATATTATAATTATTATTACTATAAGTTTAATGTTAAATTATTCCTTATTATTATTACTGTATGAATATATTTTTATCATTGTTATATTTTATTTTTTTATCTACAATTTTTATTAAAACACATTGTTTTAAAATACCATTTAATTAACAAAGAAAAAATATTGTCGCACGAAAGTGAAAATAGCGATGTGCATTTATGTCATTATAGCATAAATAATACTAATATAGAATATTAAAAATAGCTATGGTATATGAAATTAAATTATAGGTTAAAAAATTTAAATTTATGCTGAAAATAAAACATCACATCACCTTCATATATTTTTTTGTCCGCGCGTCAAAAGGAATATTTATCAAAATATGATAAAAAAAGTGTACCAAACTTAAATACTAAAATTTATGTATATCAATAGAAAAAAAAGATAGTGACAGATTGGAAAAAATATTAAGAGAACTATTAAAAATCAATCTCTCTGTCTGTCTGTCTGTCTGTCTGTCTGTCTGTCTGTCTGTCTGTCTGTCTGTCTGTCTGTCTGTCTGTCTGTCTGTCTGTCTGTCTGTCTGTCTGTCTGTCTGTCTGTCTGTCTGTCTGTCTGTCTGTCTGTCTGTCTGTCTGTCTGTCTGTCTGTCTGTCTGTCTGTCTGTCTGTCTGTCTGTCTGTCTGTCTGTCTGTCTGTCTGTCTGTCTGTCTGTCTGTCTGTCTGTCTGTCTGTCTGTCTGTCTGTCTGTCTGTCTCTCTCTCTCTCTCTCTATCTCTCTTTCTCTCTCTCTCTCTGTCTCTCTCTCTCTGTGTTAACGTTAATTTTTTGTAATAATATAACAATATGAGAAGTTATATTTATAATTGAAAAGATTGATAGTAATATATCTACTCTTAAATATTGTTTTAATATTTAATATTTGAAAATGAAAGCAAATTTATTTCATTGTTACGTGCAATTCTGAGAGGTACGAACAATTTTAGAGTGTTCAGTGCAAATAGGACGTCGGCATGTATCGCACCGCATCTTGGATTTGCGATCCTTTGCGTATGGGCAAACGTAGCAACGCTGGCGAGAGTTTGGTTACGCTAATACAGCTGGTTCCGCCTCATTATCTAAAACAATTTCAGAAAGATTTTTTACAGTTATATTTTCTTTTATAAATTATTGTGCTATTTATAATTAGCTACAATGTGAAAATAATAATATTATGTATACGTAAATCGTTTTTATTGAAACAAATGTTAAATAATTTATTTCTGTACTTTTTTATGACTGAATTAATAGTTTCGGTTATGATTTTATAATGTATATAGTACAGTATATAATATATAGTATTTGTTGATTTTATAGTATTACTTATTACATTATGTATAGCATATTATAACATATGGTATGATATGATATCACACTATATTATATTATATTATATTATATTATATTATATTATATTATATTATATTATATTATATTATATTATATTATATTATATTATATTATATTATATTATATTATATTATATTATATTATATTATATTATATTATATTATATTATATTATATTATATTATATTATATTATATTATATTATATTATATTATATTATATTATATTATATTATATTATATTATATTATATTATATTATATATTATTATATATTATAAGAAGTAAAAATTTTATTAATATTTTATATGTATATTTAAAAAATATAATAATACAAAAGACCTTACCTGTTTGAGAAGCTACTTCGGAAGCTGGTTCTGCAGTATTAGGTCGGATAAAACGTCTCATGGCGTCCAATGTTGAGCCTTGACGACATTTACTATAGCGCCTTTGGGTTTGTGTATGCACTAAACTATTAGCAACATTGTAGATATAGAGTCGTCTCTTATATTTACGATTTTTATTCCAGTCAGGGTACGTTTTGCACCAAATAACATATGAGGCTATTCCAATTATATCAATTAAATTAAAAAATACAGCCATTGGCCAACGTCTAGTCCCACGTTTGCATGTATATGTATGGCACATTTGGTCAAAAGTATCAACTCCGCCTTTAGTAGCATTATAATCCATAATAATTTCAGGTTTGTTTGACACTCTATCAATCGCATTTGTATGATGCATTGTAGAAATTAAAGCAACGGGTTTTCTTTCAGCTGGTACATAAGATACGATTGTTACATCATATTTAAATCCAAAAACAGACGACTCTACTGCTCTATCCTTATGAGGTTTAAATTCTTCTGGTAGGAAAGTTTTATTTTGTTTGACAGTACCTATATATGTTAACCCATTACGTAGTAATGTTAAAGCTAAATCATATGATGTAAAATAGTTATCTGCTGTAACATTACGACCTGTTCGAAAATATTTTTCAGACAACTGTAATACTACACTACTTCCAAGACCTACTGCACGTTGGTTACCTTCTTTTCCTAAATATGGAATACAACTCAATGGATAAAAAGTTTCCGAGTCTGTTGCATGCCAAATTTTAATTCCATATTTGTCTGGCTTATTTAGCATATACTGACGAAACCCACAACGTCCACGGTAAGGGAGCAGCTGCTCATCAATTGTAAAATTATCCCCAGGAATATAGTACTGTGGAAATAGATTAATTACTTTCTCCCAACATTCACGTATGGGAACAAACTTGTCGTTCGGTGCTCGTGATGTCGTATCATCAAAACGCATGTAGCGCATAATTTGTTTATAACGATGTAGTGACATAGTAGCTCGGAAAAAAGGTATCCCTATAACTGAATCCCACAAAACAAGAAGTGATTGTTTAGACTGATGCAAAGCTCCTGACATAAGTAATATACCAACAAAAGCTCTAATTTTATCCTCATCTACATCTCGCCACGCTGTAGCATACTGTTTTTCTTCATGCACCATAGAAGCTCTCATATTAGTGTAAAATACTATCATTTGCAAAATTGGACACAAAAACAGCATAAAAGAATTAACTGGATTAGTTATAGGCAGAGTATCCGGAACAGTAAGACGTGGACCATTATCGCGCCTTATATTATGCAACCGCGCACGACCGCATGTTGGAGGCTGTTTATCCCAAACTGTTTTATCTTTACTTACATATGTATTTGGTGCATCTACTGTACCAGCTGGAGGTCTATCAATATCTGGCTCCACGTCAGCAGCCCTCAAGTGATGATTTTCCAGTGCACTTGAGTTTCTAGGTGCAGCAGATGTCACGTTGCTGCGCCCCGTGCGCTGCAGTACAGATGTTGTATTCGATGCAGTTTCTGCTCTTGTAGATGCTCCACCACGCCTCGAACTTGATGCATGTGCAGTAGAAGTAGTATTCCTTGGTCTTGCTACTCGTGCATTCCTCGTGCGACGAGCTTGGATCGCAGGTCTTACAACATCAACAGCATTATTGTAGTTATTTATCACCACAGCTTGTTGTTCCATTGTAAGCACCGATGATGTTTCATTCAGGGCAATTAGTGACGAGATTGAACACGATGCTACATCAGCATCACGTGTATTGTCAGTTAAATCATAAACGTCACGATCTTGGGTGCTGTTGGTCTGGAGGATAGGATGGTTTATTTCATTGTCTCTATTGTTTGGTAATCTGGGCGGTGCATTTGGTGAATCCACCAAATTATTAATTTGTACAGTAGCAGAAATTGTACGCTCGGTAATTAGTGGCTCGTCTAAGCTCATAACGTCATTCTCTTCAGAAGCAATGCTGACGTGGTCCTCAAATTCACTATCATCTGATTTCACATCATCCCCGTCACTATCTCCATTATCTGAAATATCGTCCAAAATCTCTCGTATTTGTTCTCTGTTCTTGACGTTAAGTTAATATGCCAGCTAAAAACCATAATAATAATTATGAATAAATCTTAAATAATAATAATACAAAAACAAAACATATCATGAAAGATAAAAGCGCGAGAAAGATAGAAAATAAAATCCAATGCTTTTTATTGATAATAATTATATATGTCACAAATTATATGAAGGCATTATCATTTTGCACCTTGAGTTTTTTCTAATTTAATAAATAAATAAAATAAACAAAATAAATGCTATTAAAAAATATATCAATACTCATATGTATGTATGTACATACATACATACATAAATACATACATACGCATATATATATATATATATATACATATATATATATAAAATAATATATATATATATATATATATATATATATATATATATATATATATTAAATGATACATAAAGTAAAACTAATTATTAAAGATATTTGTATTTCTGTTACGCAATACTATTATAAAATGTAATTATAAAATCAAATTCCAAATGTATTGTTAATAGAATTTTTTACTAATTACATAGTTTTATTGATATTATCATTTAGAATTAATTTGACAATAGGAAAAAGGGTTAAACTGTTGCGGTAAAACAAAAAAAATACCTCATTTATATCTTAAATTGCTAAAATAATACAAAGATTTGGTCAAAAATTTTTTTTAGAAAAATATAACAAATTGTAATTTAAATTCTCCGAATTTTTAAAAAACGTATAAATATATATTAGAATCATGAAAAAGCTTGTAAAATCTAAAATTATGGCATGATTTGTAATATATATATACAATAATAAATAATAATAAAATACAGTTATATTATAATGATTTTAATATCAATAACCAAGTATAATAGAAATCAATGCATGAAAAATATAAATAAGTAAAACCATATTGACGTAACGATTTTATTCATAAAATAACGTCAAATTAAGTCTTAAAATTTTTAAGAGAGTTGCATAATTCATCATGACATTATTTATTTTACTATTCTTGTTTCACAGAAATTTAAAAATACATTTGTTTAGATCATCTTAAAAGATAATAATAAATTAAAAAATAAACTTACCATATATGTTGTGTATTGTATTGTACCAATCTTCTGTTCAATTTTTGGCACTTGCACTTGATGTAACTTACACTCGTCACACTGTTCAATTGAGTTGCAATAACAGTATTGTTTTTATTTTTGTCTCTTATTTTTACTTTTTGCTAAAAAAATTTTAGAAGTAGGGATGCAAGAAGGGGTAGAAAGAGGGGAAAGATAGATAATTGGCGATGAGAAAGAGACAAATATATCGTGAGAAAATTGCGGCTATTTTTATTAGAGGAATGGTTTTTTTTTATATATTTGTAGTAATAAGCATTTTATTTATTTATTACCATTAGTTAAAAAACGTACAATATCTATAGTACCCGCAAAATAGGAACGCATAATAGGAACGCATTACTGATATTGATTGAGATCATTATTTGAGGGGTGAATTTTTCGCTAAAATGACAATTTCAAAGAATCTTATAAGTGTTTATTGCAACTAAGGTAAAAGATTCGTAAAACTAAAATGTAAAGGAAAAAATACGATTCATATTATCTTTATTGTACTTGTCTAGACGTACAACAAATAAATTAAAAAAATTTATATACATTCATTTGTTATAGAAAGAGAAAGCAAGAAAAAAAGAGATGTTAGTAATTTTATTTTCAATGTGCATTTTATTATATTGGTATACTATCAAAATAATTATTTCCCATTTTAAGAGTTTCATGGAAATTCTATTAATTTTTATCATTGCAACAAAAATACACATAAACTATATTATTGGTTTGTAAATGATGTGTGTAAAGGTATCTCTACAAAATAAGAAGGAACGATATTTATCCTAAAACATAAGTTATATAATAACTTTTTTATATATATGCATTTTATTATTTACATTTGTTAGTAAATAAAATGCATCTGTACATAACTAAATATACGTGAAGAAGTGCAAATTTTCCTTATCAAACTAACCTCAATTGGTACATTACTAAATTATTTTTGATGTTTTAGGAATGCAAAAAAAAAAAAAAATTATATTAAAAATCATATTACACCAGCATTATTTATTGTAAATGAGTGTCATGAGTTAGTTCAAATATTGCGCTTTATATAAGAATTTTACCCATCAATAAGTTATACTTACTTTTCATAAAGTAAATAACAGAATTAAATTAAAAAATTTATAAATAATTTAGTCTTAAAATTTAATATTTTCAAATTATAGTCTTATATCCTATGATAATTACTGAAAAATGTTTAGAATTATATTGCAGAGTTATGTAAAACAAAAATGCATAATGTAAAGAATACAACTCAGTGGGCGAGAAAAAGCAAAAAAAAAAAAAAAAAAAAAAAAAGAGAGAGAAAGACAGAGAGAGAGACAGAGAGAGAAGTTTATTTTACTAAGCATGTTGTAAAAGTTATATATTTCTCTCACACTCTGTGACAATATAAAAAGGTCCCCCTCTCAAGATATTCATGCGTATAAAACCTTTTTTTTTTAAAGTAGAAGCACAGGTATAATAGTAACTGAGGGTCCCTATGATCTTTCCCGTATTATTTTGATTTTAATTAAGAGTATTAATTAATGTAATGATCAAAAAACTGTATTTTTTTAGTACTTAGCTTAACTTTTTTTTAACAAAGTCATAAAATATGGACTTAATAAAATGTATAAACCATGGTAAAAAAATGAATATGTGTTGTTAGGGAGCAGAGAACACTATACTATTCGTTCTAGGGTTAAATATACAAAATATATTTTTATATAATTATATAACATATGTGTATTTACATATTTACGGAAACAATAAAATACGTACTAAGTATCGCATTTTTGTAAATATATCATAAATGATGCAAAATTAGAACAATATAAGTAAGTGGAAATGAGCATACGAAATGTGTATAAGTAAGGATATGTCATATGTATAGAATTGTTTTTATATGCAAAAATTGGTAATTTAGATTGTATAAAAATTCTACTTTAAATTACTTTAAATGCGAGAACACAAAGAAACACAAAACATATTTTTTGCTACAACAAAAGAAATTAAAAATAAATTCCTGACTTATATTATAAACAATGTTAATATAATATATAAAAACTTATGCAGGCATATTATTTAGCATAGCATATATTCCACAATAAAGCAAAAAACAAACTATCCATGGTGGTATACATTAATTTGATGGGATTTATAATAAAACAAATTCTTAAAATATTATTAATTGTAATAAAAAGGGTCAACAGTTCAAATTTCTGCATTTTCAATTACAATTGAAAACTCAAAAGAATTTGTTGGATTTCCATGTAAAAGAATTTTTATGTACAGTACAGAGCTTTAAAATTGTTAAAGAGATACTATTGGTCCACGAAATTACAATAGCAAAGGGTGTCTGCTGCTGCCTTTCTCCGCCTTCTCAGACTGGTTGTGATTGCAGTGGCGAATGACATAAATATACGCACACCTACTTGACTATGCACACCTTCTCTCTAATTTTTAAGAATCAGTGCTTGCTTGCTTGCTCGCCGAACACGCGTCTGGTGAATATATATATATCTCTCTCTCTCTTGCTTTCTTTAAGAACCAAAATATTAAACCTGCCTGCTAGACCTGCCGTGTGTTGTTCTCTCTCTAATTTCTCGTTCAAACAAAATATTTATTATAATATGCTTCCTCTAAACTTGTTTGCTTTTTCTCCAGAAAAATACAATAGTAAGCGATATCATAGAAAGAGATAGATGGTGCACGTTGAACAAGCAGGCAAGCGTATTATTTATTCTGAGAGTGAGAGAGAGAGAGAGAGAGAGACGTGGTGCGTGCTCCAGACGGCTGGTCGGCAGCAAGCAAGCAGAATACTCTGATTCTAATAGAGAGAGAGAGAGAAGATGTGCATAGTCAAGGAGGTGTGCTTATATTTATGCCGTTGACCACTGCAATGACAACTAGCCTGAGAAGGCGGAGAATGCAGAAGTAGACACACCTTGCTATTGTAATTTTGTGGAGCTATATTTCCTTTGTTAACATTTTATCTGCTCCCCACTGTACAGCAAAGGACGTGCTAAACTAAAAAAACGTAAAAAATAACTGATATTTAAGGTTGCCCGATTTCATCAAAATTTCCTTACGTTATCATAATTTTTCCAATGTTTAATAATAATTTTGTTTAATAAAACAATGATATTTAAGAAGCATAATTATATTACGAGTGATATTGACAACGATGAACTTATAAAGCTTTTTGTAAGAAACTAGTCAGAAGGAAAAAACAAACATATATATATGATTTTTATATAACAATTACACCTCTAATTATTCCTTTCGATTAATATACCGTAACAGCAAAGGTACATTAAACCAGTACCTTTACGATAGGCGGCTTAGTGGTGTGTGATGTATAATAAAATCAAAAATGTATAGTATTATACAACTCAAATATTTAATATCTAAAAAATAAAAGTTAACGCTCTGATTTCTATACATAAAAAACCCTTAAATTAAGATGAACTATAGACATATTCTATATATGTAAATAATTAATAATTATAAGAAATAATACAAAAACAAAATATATATGTTGTAACCATTGTACAACAGTTAAAAGATTATTTTATAAGAAACAAACTTTCCTCCAATTGCAATTTTTTTATTGACTTATATACGAGTATTCGGAGTATTATATAGTATTTAAATAAAGCATTTATATTTGTGATATTATAGAAAGGTTTCATTCATGTTAAAGTCGACGTTATGAGTGAGTACTAAATAACATTGGCCGGTGTAGGAAAATGGCTCATTTTGCCACTTTAAAAATATTTTGCAATTTTTTTGAGAGCATTGATGTTGTAAACAGGTTGAATTAGTACCTCAAGTATGCAAGAAAAATAATATTGACCAAAAAATAGCTAATTTACCAAAGAAAATAGCCAAAAACTAGGTTGTCCTATGCTGAGCAATGCTATTCATTGCTCAAGAAAAGCATCGAAAAGCACTCAGAATGACGTAATGCGTACACACCCTATTGAAGATAAATATTATTTTTCATCATATAGGCATTTTTTTATATTAAAGTATAATATACATACTAATTTTTATCAAAACTATTGAAACGAAAAGAGAGTAGATTGTAAATAAACTATATTTATTTGCTACATAATTTAACTAATAATTAATAATATTTAGGAACAAATTTAGCAAATTCAGCAAAATCAATAAATAGAACAACAAATATTTTTCTTGCTTACGATTTAGTACAAATAACTATTAAAAAAGAATGCAAAAATTACATTTACCTTGAAGTGATCAATGTTATTTACTCTTTAGAGCTCAACTATTGCACCTAAGCACAAATTTATATCAATTAGTGAAACTAAATTACTAAATTATATCAATTAGTATATTATAGTATCTATATAGAGCAACCATCATGAACGTAAAACACATTCATACATAAACGTCATCCAAAATCATATGTTTTTAAAGTGAAATAGTTTCCTAATAACTAATAAACCTCTACATATTATTATACCGTATAATAATATTAAAAATAATTATAGAAATATAGCATTATATAAAGAATGCTTATAGCTGATACATTTTTTGACAAGAAGAGAGAGTACAAATTAAAAAATATTATTTATACATTACAGTAAGTTGAGTAAAAATGTTTTATTTTATGTTGTTATATAACTTATATATATATATATATATATATATATATATATATATATATATATATATATATATATATATATATATATATATTTATATAAGTTATATATATGTTGGCAACCATTGCCGAATTCGCTCATTGGCCGAAATAAGTCACCACGTCGCGGCGTTACAATGCATTTTTGCCAAGATCTGAAATGCATCGTAATTTTGACCACGTTGCGGAGTGGTTTTTAACAAATGCCAATTTTTGGCAAATACATTTTAGCCAGTTCGTGGAGTGTTTTTTGATAATTGCCACAATGCAGCGTGGTCAAAATGTTTAATACGCAGGTTACGATATTCGGTATAAGTATGAATTATATCATATATTTTTTTATTATTATTTTTTTTATTAATAAAAAATAAGAGTACATCCATAAGTCCCACCAAGACACTGAAGTCTTATCGGTGGGTGCTTAATCAATTAGTAAGCATAAACCATATTACAACAGTACATAAAAACAAAATCAGCACATTTCATTTCTTTCTTTCTTTCTTTTCTTTTTTCTTTTTTTTTTATTATTATTATTTTTTTTATTATTTTTTTTTGTATTATATATATTTTTATTATTATTATTTTATTTTTTATTTTATTTTATCAATTAGAAACAACAATAACCTAATTACATATATACCATCTTTTTACTTTTTCTTTTATTTCTTTTTTAACCTTCGAATCCTTGATATATTTAGGTAGGGAATTACAAATGAGCGGTTATTGAACACTCATTGTCCGCTCTGCGTATCTATTTTTAAATTTAGGTAGAACAACCGGCTCTAAAAGCTGTTGTCTCGTATTATGAGAATGAGATCTTTTTTCAAGATTTACAATAGTACTAAACTCATCAACTAAAATAAAAGATTTTGCGAGATTTTTTAGTGGAACTATATTGAAATGCTTAAAATATTTAACATCATCATCATATTTGATTCCAAATTTTATCAATTTTAGAATTCTTTTCTGTAGTTTTTGCAATCTAGTCATTGACGCTGAAGAGCTTAAGCCCCATGCTTTAATGCCATTAAACAATATTGAGTGTACCAATGCAAAATAAGTAGTATTTATATTTTTTGAGGACATGAGTTTTTTAAGTAAATAAAAATTTTTTAAAGCAAATATCAATCTAGCTACTAACATATCACTATTGAAAAGAATTTTTATGTACAGCAAAGGACGTGCTAAACTAAAAAAACGTAAAAAATAACTGATATTTAAGGTTGCCCGATTTTATTAAAATTTCCTTACGTTATCATAATTTTTCCAATGTTTAATAATAATTTTGTTTAATAAAACAATGATATTTAAGAAGCATAATTATATTACGAATGATATTGACAACGATGAACTTATAAAGCTTTTTGTTAGAAACTAGTCAGAAGGAAAAAACAAACATATATATGTTTTTTTATATAACAATTACACCTCTAATTATTCCTTTCGATTAATATACCGTAACAGCAAAGGTACATTAAACCAGTACCTTTACGATAGGCGGCTTAGTGGTGTGTGATGTATAATAAAATCAAAAATGTATAGTATTATACAACTCAAATATTTAATATCTAAAAAATAAAAGTTAACGCTCTGATTTCTATACATAAAAAACCCTTAAATTAAGATGAACTATACACATATTCTATATATGTAAATAATTAATAATTATAAGAAATATTACAAAAAAAAAATATATATGTTGTAACCATTGTACAACAGTTAAAAGATTATTTTATAAGAAACAAACTTTCCTCCAATTGCAATTTTTTTATTGACTTATATACGAGTATTCGGAGTATTATATAGTATTTAAATAAAGCATTTATATTTGTGATATTATAGAGTGGTTTCATTCATGTTAAAGTCGACGTTATGAGTGAGTACTAAATAACATTGGCCGGTATGGGAAAATGGCTCATTTTGCCACTTTAAAAATACTTTGCAATTTTTTTGAGAGCATTGATGTTGTAAACAGGTTGAATTAGTACCTCAAGTATGCAAAAAAAATAATAATGACCAAAAAATAGCTAATTTACCAAAGAAAATAGCCAAAAACTAGGTTGTCCTATGCTGAGCAATGCTATTCATTGCTCAAGAAAAGCATCGAAAAGCACTCAGAATGACGTAATGCGTACACACCCTATTGAAGATAAATATTAATTTTTATCATTTAGGCATTTTTTTATAATAAAGTATAATATACATACTAATTTATATCAAAACTATTGAAACGAAAAGAGAGTAGATTGTAAATAAACTATATTTATTTGCTACATAATTTAACTAATAATTAATAATATTTAGGAACAAATTTAGCAAATTCAGCAAAATCAATAAATAGAACAACAAATATTTTTCTTGCTTACGATTTAGTATATATAACTATAAAAAAAGAATGCAAAATTACATTTACCTTGAAGTGATCAATGTTATTTACTCTTTAGAGCTCAACTATGGCACCTAAGCACAAATTTATATCAATTAGTGAAACTAAATTACTAAATTATATCAATTAGTATATTATAGTATCTATGTAGAGCAACCATCATGAACGTAAAACACATTCATACATAAACGTCATCCAAAATCAGATGTTTTTAAAGTGAAATAGTTTCCTAATAACTAATAAACCTCTACATATTATTGTACCGTATTATAATATTAAAAATAATTATAGAATCATAGCATTATATAAAGAATGCTTATAGCTGATACATTTTTTGACAAGAAGAGAGAGTACAAATTAAAAAAATATTATTTATACATTACAGTAAGTTGAGTAAAAATGTTTTATTTTATGTGGTTATATAACTTATATATATATATATATATATATATATATATATATATATATATATATATATATAAGTTATATATATGTTGGCAACCATTGCCGAATTCGCTCATTGGCCGAAATAAGTCACCACGTCGCGGCGTGGCAATGCATTTTTGCCAAGATCCGAAATGCATCGTAATTTTGACCACGTTGCGGAGTGGTTTTTAACAAATGCCATATTTTTGGCAAATACATTTTAGCCAGTTCGTGGAGTGTTTTTTGATAATTGCCACACTGCAGCGTGTTCAAAATGTTTAATACGCAGGTTACGATATTCGGTATAAGTATGAATTATATCATATATTTTTTTATTATTATTTATATTTTTTATTAATAAAAAATAAGAGTACATCCATAAGTCCCACCAAGACACTGAAGTCTTATCGGTGGGTGCTTAATCAATTAGTAAGCATAAACCATATTACAACAGTACATAAAAACAAAATCAGCACATTTCATTTCTTTCTTTCTTTCTTTCTTTTCTTTTTTCTTTTTTTTTTATTATTATTATTTTTTTTTATTATTTATTTTTGTATTATATATATTTTAATTATTATTATTTAATTTTTTATTTTTTTTATCAATTAGAAACAACAAAAAAATTATAACCTAATTACATATATACCATCTTTTTACTTTTTCTTTTATTTCTTTTTTACCCTTCGAATCCTTGATATATTTAGGTAGGGCATTACAAATGAGCGGTAGTTGAACACTCATTGTTCGCTCTCCCTATCTATTTTTAAATTTAGGTAGAACAACTGGCTCTAAAAGCTGTTGTCTCGTATTATGAGAATGAGATCTTTTTTCAAGATTTACAATAGTATTACACTCATCAACTAAAATAACAGATTTTGCGAGATTTTTTAGTGGAACTATATTGAAATGCTTAAAATATTTAACATCATCATCATATTTGATTCCAAATTTTATCAATTTTAGAATTCTTATCTGTAGTTTTTGCAATCTAGTCATTGACGCTGAAGAGCTTAAGCCCCATGCTTTAATGCCATATAACAATATTGAGTGTACCAATGCAAAATAAGTAGTATTTATATTTTTTGAGTAAATGAATTTTTTAAGTAAATAAAAATTTTTTAAAGCAAATCTCAATCTAGCCACTAACATATCAATATGAACATCAAATTTAAAATATTTGTGTGCTATTACGCCTAAATATTTATACTGATCCACACATTCTAAGAAGTTGCATTTACAATTAAAATAATTTTTCATGTGAATACAGGCATTATTATGCATTGATATATTTACCTGACATAATTTACGTTTATAAGGACTTGAGATATACATCACATTACTCTTTCTAGCGTTGATAATAAGTTTATAATCATGTGACCATTCACATAAATTGTTAATATCAATTTGTAAATTGGTTTCACATTTATAAAAATCTTTTTCTAAGGCAATAAGAACTAAATCGTCAGCATACATTAGACATTCACAATGTTTTATATGACGCATAATTTTATTAACATAAACCAGAAAAAGTAACGGCCCCAATAAACTACTTTGGGGTACACCTTAATTTTTTACTCTTTCACTACTACTCTGTTCACATAATTTAACTTTAAAAAATGTATCACTCAAATAATTTCTTAACCATTTTAAAACTTTTTAATGTACACCAATGTCTATCAGCTCATCCATTAAAATACTATGATCTAAAGTATCAAATGCTTTCTTGAAATCAATAAAACATACAATTATTTCTTCATCATCATTTAATTTTGAATTTATAAAATCTGAAAAAACTCCCAGCAAATCATTTGTACTTTTGCCTTTCTGGTAACCGAAATGTCTGTTATCAATAATATTAAATTTTTGTAAATAATTTTGTAACTCTGTTACAATATATTTTTCTATTATCTTATCAACTGAACTAAGTATTGAAATTGGACGATAGTTGCTCAGCAATTTATGATTTCTACTTTTATAAATTGGTCTAACATAAGCACCTTTAAGAATTTTAGGCAATGCACCATCAGTTAATGATAAATTTATTAAGTGCACAAGAACCGTCAAAAATTTTTCACCACTTCATAAAATTTCTCTTAGAGTAATATTATCCATTCCTCCAGCTTTATTTTTATTCATTAATTTTAAAATACTTTTTAATTTATATATATCAATTAGTTTTATATCAAACTCATTATTTAAGCCTTCAGTTGAACTAGAGTCATCACTTTTTTTTAAAACTTTTATATCACACTCATGTTTCACCAACTCAACTTCCTTCACAAAGGTGTCAGCAAATTTGTTAAAAAATGTGTCAAAAAAATTATAACACATCATTTTATATTCTGGTTTTCGGTTAATTAAAATATTTATAAATTTATAAAAATGATTTCTTATTAAATTTGACAAAAAAAATTGTCTATGGTCAACATTACGATGCAAAAGTGCTGAATTTCGGATCTTGGCAAAATTACATTGCCACGCTGCGACGTAGTCACCTATTTTGGCCAATGAGCGAATTCGGCAATGGTTGCCAACATATATATATATATATATATATATATATATATATATATATATATATATATACACACAATATAAAGAAAAGTAAAAAAAAGGCAAGAAAAAAAATCTAAATTATTAAGGATTAATCTCAGACGTGGTTGAACTTTTTTCTGTTACTTGATAACCTTTATTTAATTGTCGGCAGCATTGTTTGTCAGCAAAATAATTGTTTGGTAGCACCAAATTTCAAATTGTCTATCGGTTATGTTGAAAAAAAATAACGTGGTATCCTTTATTTTGTATTTTATTTTTTACCTCAAAAGACGGACAATTCCATTTGAAATTTGGTGCACATACTATAGTTTACGCAAAAATAACTATTGTTAAAAAAAAAAAAAAAAAAAAACGTCAGCACTGAGGTTAGGTTTTTTAATTTTTACGTAGCTTCTCTCACAAAAACAAAAACGTTCAATATACGTGAATATAATGAAGTGTATACTAAAAGCACAGTGTATATATATATATATATATATATATATATATATATATATATATATATATATATATATATATATATATATATATATATATATATATTATATGATAAGAAATTATCTCGGTGAAATAGATTATTGTATTACCTTCTGTGAAGACACTGGGCTTTACACTCGCTGCTATCACTATTTTAAATAACAATGAAAAAATAATAGTCACTTTGTACATAGTTATAAAAACACTCAATTTACAGTCTTTTTAAAAAATTACATAGCTATGTTATTTACTCACAATGTTTAACGTTTTGGAGACTATATATAAAAATGATACATACTGTCTGTCTCCTGTCTAGAGTACTGAGGAAGGAGACAGACAGTATGTATCATTTTTTATATATAGTCTCCGAAAACGTTAAACATTGTGTGTAAATAAAATAGCTATGTAATTTTTTAAAAAGACTGTGAATTGAGTGTTTTTATAATTATGTACAAAGCGACTATTATTTTTTCATTGTTATATTTAAAATAGTGATAGCAGCGAGTGTAAAGCCCAGTGTCTTCACAGAAGGTAAGACAATAATCTATTTCACCGAGAAAATTTCTTATCATCATGCAACCTCGCACGAAATTCAACATTCGAAACATATATATATATATATATATATATATATATATATATATATATATATATAAATATATATTATATATATATATATATATATATATATATACAGGGTGTCCGTAAAGTCTTTGAGGATGTTTGGACATAAAGAAAACACACAAGACTTCACGTAAAATTAACTTAGCCCCCCCCCCTCCAGATTTCTTCCTCTGGGGCTATGTCAAGGATAAAGTCTTCAAAACACCAGTGAATTACGTGCGAGATCTGAAAGCAGAAAATCACACCGCCACCATCCAGTCCATCACAACGCAAATGCTTCATAATGTGTGGTGCAAGCTAGAGGTTCTTCTGTAGGTCTGTCGCGCAGCCATCGGTGCCCACGTAAAGATACCATAATGTAAAATTTCAAAAAAATTGTTGTAAAAAAGTAAAAAAAAAAAAAAAAAAAAAAATCGACGAAATCTCACTTTTTGCTTTTTCTCCTCTAGCAAAGTTAATATTTAGTTGATTTTAAAACTGTTTAAATTTCCAAAATTGTAAAAACCTAAGCTTTCATTTGATATATAAAAAGTTAATTTTACGTTAAGTCTTGTGTGTTTTCTTTATGTCCAAACATCCTTAAAGACTTTACGGACACCCTGTATATACAGGGTGTTTATAAAAAAACGCACGATTTAAATCTTAAATTTAGACTTGAAGGTAAGTGAGAAAAATATTGTTTTATACATCAAATGAAAGCCTCAGTTTTGACATTTTTAAAAATGTGCAGAGTTTTATTTTTCATCAAATTGTTTATTTTTTATTCGCTAAATGGCGCAAAATGCCAAATTGCCAAAACGCCTGCCTTTTTTCTTGCATTTTCAGGCGTGTTTTTTCTCAGTAAGCAAAAACATAAAATGTTTACTGATCAACACAAGGCACAGTGCGTTCTTTGGTATGAAAATTCAAAGTCTCCTACGGTAGTTCAAAGGACATATCGTGTTACATATCAAGTGGATTATCACCACGTACCTTCTCGCAAAACGATATTCTGGGGTTCAGAGAGACCTGATTTTTCTCGCACTTATGAGAGAGATAGCCAGAAGGTGAATGTTTGGTGCTGTGTTCTCTTTGATCGCATTATTGGACCATTGTTCTTCCACGAGGCTACAGTATGGTGGAATTCTTACCTTGACATGTTACAAAACTACGCTGTACCTCAGCTGCTTCAAGCTCAGAAGGAATGGGGCTTTGACTTGACATTCCAGCAAGACGGCGTTCCACCGCATTGGGCACTAGCGGTTAGAGAGTACCTAAACCAAGTCTTCCTAGACAAGTGGCTGGGTCGCGATGGACCAACAGCATGGGCTCCAAGGTCTTCTAACCTAACACCACCTGACTTCTTCCTCTGGGGATACGTGAAAGATGTCGCATTTAAAACTCCAGTGCGAAATATCAGAGACCTCAAGCAACGCATTACTGCAGCTATCCACTCAGTGAGACCAGTACGTGGTGATAATCCACTTGATATGTAACACGATATGTCCTTTGAAATGCCGTCGAAGACATTGATTTTTCTTACCAAAGAACGCACTGTGCCTTGTGTTGATCAGTAAACATTTTATGTTTTCGCTTACTGAGAAAAAACACGCTTGAAAATGCAAGAAAAAAGGCGGGCGTTTTGGCAATTTGGCATTTTGCGCCATTTCACGTATAAAAAATAAACAATTTGACGAAACATAAAACTGTGCACATTTTTAAAAATGTCAAAACTGAGGCTTTCATTTGATGTATAAAACATTATTTTTCTCACTTACCTTCATGTCTAAATTTAAGATTTAAATCGTGTGTTTTTTTATAAACACCCTGTATATATATATATATATATTATATACATATATAGTAAATATATATAACAAAAAACAATACTAATGAACCATGAACCATAATAATGCAAACTGCAACCAAATTTCTTAATGATCAACTCAATGCCGCAGTGTGGCTATAGGGTGTATGCATTCACGTTAAAGACGAAACCATGCTGGATCACTCATTAACATGGGTGCCATAGAACAATTACTAATTTTGTCAGTTTAAAAACACAATGCAATGGTTTTGAGAGTATTAATGTTGTAAATATGTTGAATTAGTATCTCAGGAATGTGGGAAAAATAACAATAACAAAAAAATTAACTGATTTTCCCAAAGAAAATTGCCTTACACGGAGTTTGTCCTATGCTCAGCCATGTTATTCACTACTCCAGTATGGCCTCCAAGTGCATTAAATATAATGTCAAGCAGATACACCCTATATATTATTAACATTTCTCACGCATATGCCAAATCTATTATGCCACACATTTTTATTTGAGGATTTTGGGCCTAATTTGGGCAGCTTTGGGCAGTAGGTCCCATAATTTGGGCAGCCTGTGTTTAAGAGAGAATAAACTTTAAAATATTGGACCTTAAAAAACATTTCTGCCGCATATGCTAAGCTATATTTTTAAAATGTTGCCTCAAAATTAAGTTAAATATTTAGGGCAGCGGCACTTTTAATTTGGGCACTAGTTTTAATTTGTGAAAAACTATTTTAATTGCAGCAAAAACAGAAAAACTAAAATTTGGTGACGTCATAAACAAAAAACATTTCGCCCGCCTACGCCAATGAGTAAAACTTTCGGGCAGTAGGAATAGAAGTGTTTTACCTGTAGAAAACGTTTTGGGCAAATTTGGGCAATGATTTGTCTAAACTGTTCTGCAACAATACCGGATTCACATGCTTCTTTTAAAATTATACCTATGACGTCTTCACAAAACATTTCTCCTGCCTATGCCAAAGCTAAAATATTTTGGGCAGGAGAAACTGATTATGTTTTCTTATAATAATTACTATAAGATAATTTGGGCAAGCATTAAAATTACGCTACGTTGATTAGTTTGATTAAGATTAATTTTTTTATTCTTAAAGAGTGACGTCACTGGTTAACATTTCTACCGCCTACGCCAAAGCTAAAATATTTTGGGCAACAGAAACTCAATATGTTTTCTTATAATACTTGATATAAGATAATTTGGGCAAGCATCAAAAACACGCTACGTTAATTAGTTTGATCAAAATTTATTTTTGTATTCTTAAAAAGTGACGTCACTGCAAAACTTTTCTCGCGCCTACGCCTAAGCTAAATATTTTGGGCAGGAGAAACTGAATACGTTTTCTTATATTGCTTGCTATAAGATAATTTGGGCAAGCATTAAAAACACGCTACGTTAATTATCTTGCTCAAAATTAATTTTTTCCTTTTTAAAGTGTGACGTCACTGGTAAACATTTCTCCCGCCTACGCCAAGGCTAATATATTTTAGGCAAGAAAAACAAAAAGTAATTTTCTTTTGAGCTTATGATAAGACAATTTGGGCAGATGTTTTCATTACTCTGCACCGATATGATAATACAATTATTTAGTTTATCCAAATTTAACAAGCAAGAGCGCGGGAAATTTAAACTTTTTTTTTTTACGGAGTGGCAAAGTGTAATTTCAGATAAGTTTTAATTGGTTCCGCTCTTGTATAGTAATTTTACTTTTATTTTTTTACGATATTTTATTTATTGTTTTTAACTGTTTAATGATTTTTTTTTTGAAATAATGTATTTATTTCAAACTATTAAAAAAATCATAGATAAGTTTCATTATTTTGGTTCAGTTTGTAAAACTTCAAAGCTGATAATTTTTAAATAATGTCATTTACCGAACTTTTTTTTTTTACTTTTTTTTAAGCATACATGCAAAGAAAAATTGTATTATATTCTAAAACATCTTAGTAAAAAAAAGCGACATTAGATACCATGTTAAAATGATAAAATTTATTACTTGCAAAAATTATAAAAGCGGTTTGTATGCATAATTCTATTTTTTTTAACTATTCTATTTCACGGTTATATTAAATTAATAAGTAATTTTTAAAATAAATAACAAAATATAATATGTCCTGCAACTTTGCATTACTGCAATTAAAAAAAGTTCTGTTTTAGAAACATATAATTTTTAGTTTTTAACATAATTTTATACTTTTTTTTTAGTTAAAATAGTCCTTTATAAGTATTAAAAGAAAAAAAAATAATTAATAATTATTGTGGTAATATATTTAGACTAATAAATAACCCATATTAGAGTAATACAATTTTTCTTTGCATTTATGCTATAAAAAAGTAAAAAAAAAAGTTCGGTAAATGACATTATTTAAAAATTATCAGCTTTTAAGTTTTACAAACTGAAACAAAATAATGAAACTTATCAATGTTTTTTTTAATAGTTTGAAATAAATACATTATTTCAAAAAAAATAAAAATCATTAAACAGTTAAAAACAATAAATAAAATATCGTAAAAAAGTAAAAGTAAAATTACTATACAAGAGCGGAACCAATTAAAACTTATCTGAAATTACAATTTGCCACTCCGTAAAAAAAAAAGTTTAAATTTCTCGCGCTCTTGCTTGTTAAATTTGGATAAACTAAATAATTGTATTATCTAATCGGTGCAGAGTAATAAAAACATTTGCCCAAATTGTCTTATCATAAGCTCAAAAGAAAATTACTTTTTGTTTTCTTGCCCAAAATATTTTAGCCTTGGCGTAGGCGGGAGAAATGTTTACCAGTGACGTCACACTTTAAAAAGGAAAAAATTAATTTTGAGCAAGATAATTAACGTAGCGTGTTTTTAATGCTTGCCCAAATTATCTTATAGCAAGCAATATAAGAAAACATATTCAGTTTCTCCTGCCCAAAATATTTAGCTTAGGCGTAGGCGGGAGAAAAGTTTTGCAGTGACGTCACTTTTTAAGAATACAAAAATAAATTTTGATCAAACTAATAAACGTAGCGTGTTCTTGATGCTTGCCCAAATTATCTTACATCAAGTATTATAAGAAAACATATTGAGTTTCTGTTGCCCAAAATATTTTAGCTTTGGCGTAGGCGGTAGAAATGTTAACCAGTGACGTCACTCTTTAAGAATAAAAAAATTAATCTTAATCAAACTAATTAACGTAGCGTAATTTTTATGCTTGCCCAAATTATCTTATAGTAATTATTATAAGAAAACATAATCAGTTTCTCCTGCCCAAAATATTTTAGCTTTGGCATAGGCAGGAGAAATGTTTTGTGATGACGCCATAGGTATAATTTTAAAAGAAGCAGGTGAATCCGTTATTGTTGCAGAACAGTTTAGACAAATCATTGCCCAAATTTGCCCAAAAAGTTTTCTACAGGTAAAACACTTTTATTCCTACTGCCCGAAAGTTTTACTCATTGGCGTAGGCGGGCGAAATGTTTTTTGTTTATGACGTCACCAAATTTTAGTTTTTCTGTTTTTGCTGCAATTAAAATAGTTTTTGACAAATTAAAACTAGTGCCCAAATTAAAAGTGCCGCTGCCCTAAATATTTAACTTAATTTTGAGGCAACATTTTAAAAATATAGCTTGGCATATGCGGCAGAAATGTTTTTTAAGGTCAAATTTTTTTAATTTTAATATCTCTTAAACACAGGCTGCCCAAATTATGGGACCTACTGCCCAAAGCTGCCCAAAGTAGGCCCAAAATCCTCAAATAAAAATGTGTGGCATAATAGATTTGGCATATGCGAGAGAAATGTTAATCTATATATTAAAAAAAATTATACCAAAAATCAATTAAAAAAAATTTGCCAGTCCACAATGTGGTAAAATTGTAAAATTACAATTAACACGTTGCGAAATAGATTTTGTTAAAAATTATTGCACGACGTCGTTATTTATTTCGGCCATGTGTGCGAATTAGTCAACATATTTATTACGTTTGTTTAACTCATTGATTGAGCTTCGGCGCCATAATTGAGTTAATAACATAATAACTGCAGTATTGGGAAATTTTATTTTGAAAAAAAAAAAACAAAAAAAAAAACAAAAAAAAACATCATTAATCATGTTTTAAATTGTCAAATTTTATAGGTAAAAGTAATCCGAATACACAAAACAAATTAAATTGTAGTAGAACCCAAATAATTCCCCTGTGACGTATCCAAAAAACTTACAATATACGTGAATATAATGAAATACATACTTGTCTACTCAAGCATAACAAGTATAATAACAGGGCAAAAAAAAAAAATTAAGTGTCCTCGACACTGCTTGATAGGTAACCGGACGATTCGCGACAAGAACGGTTCGTGACAAACAATTCGAGACAGGACATTTTGCGACCGGACAATTCACTACCGAACAATTTATTATTTCTACAACTTCTGATATAGATATAGGTAAATTGAAAATTTTAATAGTAATTTTAGTTAATTTATACATTAACTTTTTGTATTACGTGAGTAAAATCTGTTTAATCTTAATTAATTGTGTTGAAACAGACAAATATAATGCAACAATTATAAGGAAGACTAAAAAATGCTTTATTTTATTTCATATTCTAAAACAACTTTATTCTGCATTATTCTGCTTATTTCTAATTTTTGAGTTCATTAAATAATTTAAATTAATTTTTAAATTTTAAAAAATTACGTCACGGGTGCTAACTTATGCATGTTTATGGTCATAGGAAAAAGCTAAGGCTTGTAACGTCATTTTGTAACTTTCAAAATTTAATTTAAAAAAAATGAACTAATGAACAAAAATTTAAAAATTCATATCGATTCAGTACCATCTCTTTTATAGAAAAGGCAATAAAATTACCCCCTGATTATTTTAGTTTTTCATTTTTAGCATTTTTTTTCATACAATTTTAATAATATAATACTGTATATATATTTTTTTTTAAATTCAAAATTTATACAAAATATAAAAAGTTAATTTTCATTTACTTTATTATGATATAATAAATCGTATAATCGATCACGAAATATTGGTGCGTATACGCTGTTAGGAATTGTTCATGCTGCTGTAGCGAATAATCCGTAATCACAGATTGTCACCTGTCACAAATTGTTCATTGTAGCCAATTGTCCAGTCGCAAATAGTCCAGTAGCATTTATCATACAAGTAGCGAATCGTCTTTCACGAACTGTCTGTCCGATTTAAGTATGTTACTGTTTAAATAAGTATAAATTTATTTTCTATTTTAATGTATGAGTTAATTTTTTTTAATAGCAATTATTTTTATTTTTATTTTTTATAGTTACTTTATATTAAATGGGCAATGATTATAAATGATTCTCTAAAATACCTTATAATTTAATAATTTTGAATTGGCAAAAATATTATTAAAATTTACTCTATACCTTGATTAGCGGTTTATTTTTATATTTTATAATATATACTGTATATATTGTATGCCATAATTTTTTGTATACAGTCCAGATTATGTACCCTAAGTTTCAGCTTATTGTTGTTAATTTTTTCTAACATTTTTCACTTCCATGCTGGCCTAAAAGCATATTATACCGTAGTAGATGAAGTACAGAAACTGTACTTTCATATTTTACTCTATACCATATACAATACGATGTAAAATTAAAATAACGACACATATAAATGCTGCATAAAATATATTGCATTTCAATAAGAGTGTGAAGTTGAATTTTATTATGTTATATTGTTTTTTTTTTTTAATTTATAGAAAATAAGTCATTACTTTAAATGAGGGTAAGAAAAACTAAGAATAGTAATAAGAATAATTAAATATTTGACTTACCATGTTTGCAGAAAATCTCAACGTCTTGATGAGTTATAGTCCTTCACCTTTGTTGAGGTCTTCTCACATCAAAGAATTGAAACATTATGATGAACTGTTTTGTTTTGAAGCACTCGCAAATTTACGAACAATAACAAAATAATGTAAAAAAGTAATTGGGTAGTTGATTTTTTGGGGCGTGTTTTGAGAAACGTTGGAAAACAAAGCTCATAAAATTTAAAATAGCGGCACATTTTTATTCGAAGTCAATTTCTTACACTTAAAGATGTACTGATGTTTTTAATGTTAATTTTCCATGGTTATAACTTTTTATATATTTATATATTTTTTTTTCTTACCTGCAATTACACTTTTACTTTCCTATTAGTTTTATTGCAGGATAATTGAGGTTCACGCATATGCACTTATATTTTCTTGGTGGGTCTATATCAGAGTCCTCAAAACAAAACAAAACAATGTAAATTGAGTATATATGATATATTTCCTGTTGTCATTAAATTTTCAGTATACTTTTTAATTTATTTTAGGTGATACAAACTTTTTTCTCTTTTTTACTATATATATAAACGCGCAGATAATATATAAGTTTTCTTTTATTTGTATTTCTTTATACCCACGACGTTCACGAAGGTAAATGGAGTATTTTTTTTTATAAGTAAGTGTATAATTTAGATAGAAAATTTAAAGGGTCGCTATATATATATATATATATATTATATATAATGATTGTCACTGACAAAAAAAATCTCACGATATCAGGAACCATAATTATACCATTTGCTATAAAACTTCCCTTTACTCCTAAAATTAATATGTATAAGCGACCTTTCAACAACCGTTTATATAGAGCAGTTATATGTAATAGTCTACGGCCTTTCAAAGAATAATTGAACTTAAATTATTTACATTTGCAATATTACATTAGCTGACTTTTAAAATACATTTTTTTATATTCGTGTGTAATAAGAAAATTTTGACAAAGTAAAAAACTTGCATTATATTTGAAAAAGAAAAATAGTAAATAAATTTAAAAAAGAAACTAAAACTAAAGTAAGACAGACCCAGCTCGTGCGCTTGCGGGTTAAGCTGTATAAGAAAATAATCAAAACATTTTTATCGCAATTTTTGTAATAATGAAAAATTAATAACTAAAATGGATTCTGTCCATAAGAAAAACATTGATCGCGACTTACAATATTCAAGCATTTTAGGTACAAGAGAGGTCGTGTGTCTGATAAATATTACTTTTTGCAGCTCTATTTTGTCATATATATAACTCAAGCAAATTTAAATATTTTGTTAAAATTAAAATTGAAAATAGAAAAAATCTAAATCTTTTCTACTGCACCACTTTTTAGCACAACGCAAATAGATATCAGAGGCAGATATTTGCATTTATTGTATAGCATAACAAATTATAGATGAAATATTTTCATTTACCAATTTTTATTTTACGATTTGTTAATATTGTATTTCCTTTCCTTTCCCTCTCTCTCTCTCATTTTCTCTCTCTCTCTCTCTCTCTCTCTCTCTCTCTCTCTCTCTCTCTCTCTCTATATATATATATATATATATATATATATATATATATATATATATCTCTCTCTCTCTCTCGCTCGCTCGCTCTCTTTCTTATCAAACCACACGTGTATTTTCTTACACCTTTATTATATTTATTTTCAGTAGTGGTATTTATATTATAAGTAAATGCATAAAACATTAAAAGGGCCGCATATTGTGATATAATATAATAATAATTAATGCAAGAAGGCAATAAAAACCTTTTAAAATTCTTCGTTATATCTTATATACCTAACAATATTTTCCTTTGCGAAAAAATTGGTCCCCTCTTTATTTTTATAACCTCTCAGGGTAATAAAAATTTGCAATCGAAAGTGATCGAATACACAAGGGGTGACCTTTTATATTTTTTATATAGAGCAGGTATGCAGATGTCCCAGACCCAGTACGGCTGTCCACGCAAAATCAAAACTTTAATTAAGAATTGCAATTAATGCAATCATGTCTGCGCGCTCATTTTTTTTGTCAATATATAAGTCAACACTTTTGAAGAAGTAACGAAATTTCATAATTTTTGATCGATTACAAAAAATATAAATTTAAAAAAACTGACTCAAAAATGAGACAGACCCTGTCCGAGCGAAAATACTAAAATTCTCAAAAACTGAGACAGTTTTATTTTTTGCGACTAAAATGTTATAAGTTTTTCATAAGACAATTCAAAGTGATACATTTCAGTTCAAACCGCAAGTCCGTAGCATTATTAGTTTCTGAGATATCCTCAAAAATCGTTTTCATAATCTGAAAAAAAAAATTTTTTTTGAAAATTTATTTTTCTCAATTTTGTTTCTAGAGGTAAATTTAGTACTATAGAGCGTTTTGCATCACTTTATTTCAAAACCGCAACTTTCTATCTCAATTGGAACTCGAGTTACAAACTTTTTTTTTCTTCATATGGGCTATAATGCTATAGACTTCGGTAAGAAAATACTAAAATTCTCAAAAACTAAGAAAGTTTTTTTTTGCGACTTAAGTGTAATAAATGTTTCATAAAACAATTCAAAGTGATACATTTCAGTTCAAACCGCAAGTCTGTAGAATTATTAGTTTCTGAGATATTATCAAAAATCGTTTTCAGAATCTCTAAAACAATTTTTTTGGAAAAACTAGTTTTCTCAATTTTGTTTCTAGAGGTGAATTTAGGACTCTAGAGCGTTTTGCATAACTTTATATCAAAACCGCAACTTTCTATCTCAATTGGAACTCGAGTTACAATTTTTTTTCTTCATATGGGCTACAATGCTATAGACTTCAAATGAAAACACTAAAATTCTCACAAACTGAGAAAGTTTTATTTTTTGCGACTAAAGTGTAATTAACTTTTCATAAGACAATTCAAAGTGATACATTTCAGTTCAAACCGCAAGTCTGTAGCATTATTAGTTTCTGAGATATCATCATTAATCGTTTTCAGAATCTGAGAAACACAATTTTTTTCAAAAAACTTTTTTTTTCAATTTTGTTTCAAGAGGTGAATTTAGTACTATAGAAGGTTTTGCAACACTTTATTTCAAAACTGCAACTTTCTATCTTAATTGGAACTCGAGTTACAAAATTTTTTTTTCTTATATGGGCTACAAATCTATAAGCTTCAAATGAAAATACTAAAATTCTCAAAAACTGAGAAAGTTTTATATTTAGCGAATAAAGTTTAATTGACTTTTTATAAGACAATTCAAAGTGCTACATTTCAGTTCAAACCGCAAGTCTGTAGCATTATTAGTTTTTGAGATATCATCAAAAATCGTTTTCAGAATCTGAAAAACACATTTTTTTTTTCGAAAATTTTTTTTTCTCACTTTTGTTTCTTGAGGTGAATTTAGTACTATATAGCGTTTTGCATCACTTTATTTCAAAACCGCAACTTTCTATCTCAATTGCAATTCGAGTTACAAACTTTTCTTTTCTTCATATGGGCTACATTGCTATAGACTTCAAATGAAAACACTAAAATTCTCACAAACTGAGAAAGTTTTATATTTAGCGAATAAAGTGTAATAAACGTTTCATAAGACAATTCAAAGTGATACATTCTAGTTCAAACTGCAAGTCTGTAGCATTATAAGTTTCTGAAATATCACCAATAATCGTTTTCAGAATCTGAAAAACACATTTTTTTTGGAAAAATTATTTTTCTCAATTTTGTTTCTAGAGGTGAATTTAGGACTCTAGAGAGTTTTGCATTACTTTATTTCAAAACCGCAACTTTATATCTCAATTGGAACTCGAGTTACAAACTTCTTTGTTCTTCATATGGGCTACAATGCTATAGACTTCGGTAGAAAAATACTAAAATTCTGAAAAACTGAGAAAGTTTTATTTGTTGCGATTAAAGTGTAACAAACTTTTCATAAGACAAATCAAAGTGATACATTTCAGTTCAAACCGGAAATCTGTAGCATTATTAGTTTCTGAGATATCATCAAAAATCGTTTTGAGAATCTGAAAAACACATTTTTTTTCAAAAAAAATTTTCTCACTTTTGTTTCTAGAGGTGAATTTAGTACTATAGGGCGTTTTGCATCACTTTATTTCAAAACCGCCACTTTCTATCTCAATTGGAACTCGAGTTACAAACTTTTCATTTCTTCATATGGACTACAATGCTACAGACTTCGATTAGAAAATACTAAAATTCTCAAAAACTGAGAAAGTTTTATTAGTTGCTATTAAAGTGTGATAAACTTTTCATAAGACAATTCAAAGTGATACATTTGAGTTTCAACCGCAAGTCTGTAGCATTATTAGTTTCTGAGATATTATCAAAAATCGTTTTCAGAATCTCAAAAACACAATTTTTTTGGAAAAACTAGTTTTCTTAATTTTGTTTCTAGAGGTGAATTTAGGACTCTAGAGCGTTTTGCATCACTTTATTTAAAAACCGCAACTTTCTATCCCAATTGGAATTTGAGTTACAAATTTTTTTTTCTTCATATGGGCTACAATGCTATAGACTTCAAATGAAAACACTAAAATTCTCAAAAACTGAGAAAGTTTATTTTTTGCGACTAAAGTGTAATAAACTTTTCATAAGACAATTCAAAGTGATACAATTCAGTTCAAATTGCAAGTCTGTAGCTTTATTAGTTTCTGAGATATCATCAAAAAGCGTTTTCAGAATCTGAGAAACACAATTTTTTTTTAAATTATTTTTCTCAATTTTGTTTCTAGAGGTGAATTAAGTTTTATAGAGCGTTTTGCATCACTTTATATCAAAACCTCAATTTCTATCTCAATTGGAACTCAAGATACAAACTTTTTTGTTCTTCATATGGGCTACAATGCTATAGACTTCGGTAAGAAAATACTAAAATTCTCAAAAACAGAGAAAGTTTTATTTGTTGCGATTAAAGTGTATTAAACTTTTTATAAGACAATTCAAAGTGATACATTTCAGTTCAAACCGCAAGTCTATAGCATTATTAGTTTCTGAGATATTATCAAAAATCGTTTTCAGAATCTCAAAAACACAATTTTTTTTGAAAAACTAGTTTTCTTAATTTTGTTTCTAGAGGTGAATTTAGGACTCTAGAGCGTTTTGCATCACTTTATTTTAAAACCGCAACTTTCTATCCCAATTGGAATTTGAGTTACAAATTTTTTTTTCTTCATATGGGCTACAATGCTATAGACTTCAAATAAAAACACTAAAATTCTCAAAAACTGAGAAAGTTTCTTTTTTGCGACTAAAGTGTAATAAACTTTTCATAAGACAATTCAAAGTAATACATTTCAGTTCAAACCGCAAGTCTGTAGCTTTATTAGTTTCTGAGATGTCATCAAAAATTGTTTTCAAAATCTGAAAAACACATTTTTTTTTGGAAAATTATTTTTCAGAATTTTGATCTAGAGGTAAATTTAGTACTATAGCGCGTTTTGCAACATTTTATTTCAAAATCGCAACTTGTTATCTTACTTAGAACTCGAGTTACAAACTTTTTTTTTTCTTGATATGGTCTACAAATTTATAAACTTAAAATGAAAATACTAAAATTCTCAAAAACTGAGAAAGTTTTATTTTTTGCAAATAAAGTGTAAGAAACTTTTTATAAGACAATTCAAAGTGATACATTTTAGTTCAAACCGCAAGTCTGTATAATGTTAGTTTCTTAGATATCATCAAAAATCGTTTTCAGAATCTGAAAAACACAATTTTTTTTGAAATTTTTTTTTCTCAATTTTGTTTCTAAAGGTGAATTTAGTACTATAGAGCGTTTTGCATCACTTTATTTCAAAACTACAACTTTCTATCTCAATTAGAACTCGAGTTTCAAACTTTTTTTTTCTTCAATGCTATGGACTTCGCTAAGAAAACACTAAAATTCTCAAAAACTGAGAAAGTTTAATTTGTTGCGATTAAAGTGTAATAAACTTTTCATAACACAATTCAAAGTGATACATTTCAGTTCAAACCGCAAGTCTGTAGCATTATAAGTTTCTGAAATATCAATAATCGTTTTCAGAATCTGAAAAACACAATTTTTTTTGAAAAACTAGTTTTCTCAATTTCGTTTCTAGAGGTGAATTTAGGACTCAAGAGCGTTTTGCATCACTTTATTTCAAAACAGCAACTTTCTATCTCAATTGGAACTCGAGTTACAATTTTTTTTTTCTTCATATGGGCTACTATGCTATAGACTTCAAATGAAAACACTTAAATTCTCAAAAACTGAGAAAGTTTTATTTTTTGCGACTAAAGTGTAAGAAACTTTTAATAAGACAATTCAAAGTGATACATTTTAGTTCAAACCGCAAGTCTGTATAATGTTAGTTTCTTAGATATCATCAAAAATCGTTTTCAGAATCTGAAAAACACAATTTTTTTTGAAATTTTTTTTCCTCAATTTTGTTTCTAAAGGTGAATTTAGTACTATAGAGCGTTTTGCATCACTTTATTTCAAAACTACAACTTTCTATCTCAATTAGAACTCGAGTTTCAAACTTTTTTTTCTGCAATGCTATGGACTTCGCTAAGAAAACACTAAAATTCTCAAAAACTGAGAAAGTTTAATTTGTTGCGATTAAAGTGTAATAAACTTTTCATAACACAATTCAAAGTGTTACATTTAAGTTCAAACCGCAAGTCTGTAACATTATTAGTTTCTAAAATATCATGAAACATCGTTTTCAGAATCTAAATAACACAATTTTTTTTGAAGATTAATGTACTCAATTTTGTTTCTTGAGGTGAATTTAGTACTATAAAGCGTTTTGCATCACTTTATTTTAAAACCGCAACTTTCTATCTCAATTGGAACTCGAGTTACAAACTTTTTTTTTCTTCATATGGGCTACAATGCTATAGACTTCGGTAACAAAAAATACTAAAATTCTCAAAAACTGAGAAAGTTTTTTTTTTGCGACTAAAGTGCAATAAACTTTTCATAACACAATTCAAAGTGCTACATTTAAGTTCAAACCGCAAGTCCGTAGCATTGTTAGTTTCTGAGATATCATCAAAAATCGATTTCAGAAGCTGAAAAACACAATTTTTTTTGAAAAATTATTTTCTCAATTTTGTTTTTAGAGGTGAATTTAGTACTAACGAGCAATTTGCATCACTTTATTTGAAAACCGCAACTTTCTATCACAATTAGAACTCGAGTTACAAACTTTTTTTTTTCTTCATATGAGCTACAATGCTGTAGACTTCGGTAAGAAAATTCTAAAATTCTCAAAAACTGAGAAAGTTTTTTTTTTGCGACTAAAGTGCAATAAACTTTTCATAACACAATTCAAAGTGCTACATTTAAGTTCAAACCGCTAGTCTGTAGCATTACTAGTTTCTGAGATGTCATCAAAAATCTTTTTCAGAATATTAAAAAAACAATTTTTTTTGAAAAATTAATGTTCTCTATTTTGTTTCTAGATAAGAATTTAGTACTATAAAGCGTTTTGCATTACTTTATTTTAACACCGCAACTTTATATCTCAATTAGAACTCGAGTTACAAACTTTTTTTTCTTCATATGAGCTACAATGCTATAGACTTCGGTAAAAAAAATTCTAAAATTCTCAAAAACTGAGAAAGTTTTTTTTTTTTGCGACTAAGGTGCAATAAACTTTTCATAACACAATTTAAAGTGCTATATTTAAGTTCAAACCGCAAGTCTGTAGCATTATTAGTTTCTGAGATATCATCAAAAATCATTTTCAGAATCTGAAAAACACAAATTTTTTTGAAAAATTAGTGTTCTTAATTTTGTTTCTAGAGGTAAATTAAGTACTATAGCGCATTTTGTATCACTTTATTTCAAAACCTCTACTTGTTATCTCAATTAGAACTCGAGTTACAAACTTTTCTTTTCTTCATATGGGCTACATTGCTATAGACTTCAAATGAAAACACTAAATATCTCACAAACTGAGAAAGTTTTATATTGAGCGAATAAAGTGTAATAAACTTTTCATAAGACAATTTAAAGTGATACATTTCAGTTCAAACCGCAAGTCTGTAGCATTATAAGTTTCTAAAATATCATTAATAATCGTTTTCAGAATCTGAAAAACACATTTTTTTAAGAAAAATTATTTTTCTCAATTTTTTTTCTAGAGGTGAATTTAGGACTCTAGAGCGTTTTGCATTACTTTATTTCAAAACCGCAACTTTCTATCTCAATTGGAACTCGAGTTACAAACTTTTTTTTTCTTTATATTGGCTACAATGCTATAGACTTCGGTAAGAAAATACTAAAATTCTCAAAAACTGAGAAACTTTTTTTTTGCGACTTAAGTGTAATAAATTTTTCATAAAACAATTCAAAGTGATACATTTCAGTTCAAACCGCAAGTCTGTAGCATTATTAGTTTCTGAGATATTATTAAAAATTGTTTTCAGAATCTCAAAAACACAATTTTTTTTGAAAAACTAGTTTTCTCAATTTCGTTTCTAGAGGTGAATTTAGGACTCTAGAGCGTTTTGCATCACTTTATTTCAAAACAGCAACTTTCTATCTCAATTGGAACTCGAGTTACAAATTTTTTTTTTCTTTATATGGGCTACAATGCTATAGACTTCAAATGAAAACACTTAAATTCTCACAAACTGAGAAAGTTTTATTTTTTGCGACTAAAGTGTAATTAACTTTTCATAAGACAATTCAAAGTGATACATTTCAGTTCAAACCGCCAGTCTGTAGCATTATTAGTTTCTGAGATATCATCATTAATCGTTTTCAGAATCTGAGAAACACAATTTTTTTCAAAAAACTTTTTTTAGCAATTTTGTTTCAAGAGGTGAATTTAGTACTATTGAAGGTTTTGCAACACTTTATTTCAAAAATGCAACTTTCTATCTTAATTGGAACTCGAGTCACAAAATTTTTGTTTCCTAATATGGGCTACAAATCTATAAGCTTCAAATGAAAATACTAAAATTCTCAAAAACTGAGAAAGTTTTATATTTAGCGAATAAAGTGTAATTGACTTTTCATAAGACAATTCAAAGTGATACATTTCAGTTCAAACCGCAAGTCTGTAGCATTATTAGTTTCTGAAATCTGAAATATCATCAATAATCGTTTTCAGAATCTGAAAAACACTTTTTTTTTTGATAAATTATTTTTCTCAATTTTGTTTCTAGAGGTGAATTTAGGACTCTAGAGCGTTTTGCATTACTTTATTTCAAAACTGCAACTTTCTATCTCAATTGGAACTCGAGTTACAAACTTTTTTTTTTCATATGGGCTACAATGCTATAGACTTCGGTAAGAAAATACTAAAATTCTCAAAAACTGAGAAATTTTTATTTGTTAAGATTATAGTGTAATAAACTTTTCATAAAATAATTCAAAGTGATACATTTCAGTTCAAACCGCAAGTCTGTAGCATTATTAGTTTTTGAGATATCATCAAAAATCGTTTTCAGAATCTGAAAAACACATTTTTTTTTTTCGAAAATTTTTTTCTCACTTTTGTTTCTAGCGGTGAATTTAGTACTATATAGCGTTTTGCATCACTTTATTTCAAAACTGCAACTTTCTATCTCAATTGGAATTCGAGTTACAAACTTTTCTTTTCTTCATATAGGCTACATTGCTATAGACTTCAAATGAAAACACTAAAATTCTCACAAACTAAAAAAGTTTTATATTTAGCGAATAAAGTGTAATAAACGGTTCATAAGACAATTCAAAGTGATACATTTCAGTTCAAACTGCAAGTCTGTAGCATTATAAGTTTCTGAAATATCATCAATAATCGTTTTCAGAATCTAAAAAACACACTTTTTTTTTGAAAAATTATTTTTCTCAATTTTGTTTCTAGAGGTGAATTTAGGACTATAGAGCGTTTTGCATTACTTTATTTCAAAACCGCAACTTTCTCTCTCAATTGGAACTCGAGTTACAAACTTTTTTGTTCTTCATATGGGCTACAATGCTATAGACTTCGGTAAGAATATACTAAAATTCTCAAAAACTGAGAAAGTTTTATTTGTTGCGATTAAAGTGTAACAAACTTTTCATAAAACAATTCAAAGTGATACATTTCAGTTCAAACCGGAAGTCTGTAGCATTATTAGTTTCTGAGATATCATCAAAAATCGTTTTGAGAATTATGAAAAACACATTTTTTTAAAAAAAATTGGTTCTCACTTTTGTTTCTAGAGGTGAATTTAGTACTATAGGGCGTTTTGCATCACTTTATTTCAAAACCGCCACTTTCTATCTCAATTGGAACTCGAGTTACAAACTTTTCATTTCTTCATATTGACTACAATGCTACAGACTTCGATTAGAAAATACTAAAATTCTCAAAAACTGAGAAAGTTTTATTGGTTGCGATTAAAGTGTAATAAACTTTTCATAAGACAATTCAAAGTGATACATTTGAGTTTAAACCGCAAGTCTGTAGCATTATTAGTTTCTGAGATATCATCAAAAATCGTTTTCAAAATCTGAAATACACATTTTTTTTCGAAAAAAATTTTTTCTAACTTTTGTTTCTAGAGGTGAATTTAGTACTATAGAGCGTTTTGCATCACTTTATTTCAAAACAGCAACTTTCTATCTCAATTGGAACTCGAGTTACAAACTTTTTCTTTTGTTTATATGGGCAACAATGCTATAGACTTCGCTAAGAAAACACTAAAATTCTCAAAATCTGAGAAAGTTTTATTTTTTGCGACTAAAGTTTCATAATACAATTCAAAGTGATACATTTCAGTTCAAACAACAAGTCTGTAACAGTAATAGTTTCTGAGATATCATCAAAAAGCGTTTTCAGAATCTGAGAAACACAATTTTTTTTTTAAATTATTTTTCTTAATTTTGTTTCTAGAGGTGAATTTAGTTTTATAGAGCGTTTTGCATCACTTTATTTCAAAACCTCCACTTCTATCTCAATTGGAACTCAAGATACAAACTTTTTTGTTCTTCATATGGGCTACAATGCTGTAGACTTCAAATGAAAACACTAAAATTCTCACAAACTGAGAAAGTTTTATATTGAGCGAATAAAGTGTAATAAACTTTTCATAAGACAATTTAAAGTGATACATTTCAGTTCAAACCGCAAGTCTGTAGCATTATAAGTTTCTGAAATATCATTAATAATCGTTTTCAGAATCTGAAAAACACATTTTTTTTTGAAAAATTATTTTTCTCAATTTTTTTTCTAGAGGTGAATTTAGGACTCTAGAGCGTTTTGCATTACTTTATTTCAAAACCGCAACTTTCTATCTCAATTGGAACTCGAGTTACAAACTTTTTTTTTCTTTATATTGGCTACAATGCTATAGACTTCGGAAAGAAAATACTAAAATTCTCAAAAACTGAGAAAGTTTTTTTTTGCGTCTTAAGTGTAATAAATTTTTCATAAAACAATTCAAAGTGATACATTTCAGTTCAAACCGCAAGTCTGTAGCATTATTAGTTTCTGAGATATTATTAAAAATTGTTTTCAGAATCTCAAAAACACAATTTTTTTTGAAAAACTAGTTTTCTCAATTTCGTTTCTAGAGGTGAATTTAGGACTCTAGAGCGTTTTGCATCACTTTATTTCAAAACAGCAACTTTCTATCTCAATTGGAACTCGATTTACAAATTTTTTTTTCTTCATATGGGCTACAATGCTATAGACTTCAAATGAAAACACTTAAATTCTCAAAAACTGAGAAAGTTTTATTTTTAGCGACTAAAGTGTAAGAAACTTTTTATAAGACAATTCAAAGTGATACATTTTAGTACAAACCGCAAGTCTGTATAATGTTAGTTTCTTAGATATCATCAAAAATCGTTTTCAGAATCTGAAAAACACAATTTTTTTTGAAATTTTTTTTTCTCAATTTTGTTTCTAAAGGTGAATTTAGTACTATAGAGCGTTTTGCATCACTTTATTTCAAAACTACAACTTTCTATCTCAATTAGAACTCGAGTTTCAAACTTTTTTTTTCTTCAATGCTATGGACTTCGCTAAGAAAACACTAAAATTCTCAAAAACTGAGAAAGTTTAATTTGTTGCGATTAAAGTGTAATAAACTTTTCATAACACAATTCAAAGTGTTACATTTAAGTTCAAACCGCAAGTCTGTAACATTATTAGTTTCTAAAATATCATGAAACATCGTTTTCAGAATCTAAATAACACAATTTTTTTTGAAGATTAATGTACTCAATTTTGTTTCTTGAGGTGAATTTAGTACTATAAAGCGTTTTGCATCACTTTATTTTAAAACCGCAACTTTCTATCTCAATTGGAACTCGAGTTACAAACTTTTTTTTTTCTTCATATGGGCTACAATGCTATAGACTTCGGTAACAAAAAATACTAAAATTCTCAAAAACTGAGAAAGTTTTATTTTTTGCGACTAAAGTGTAATAAACTTTTCATAAGACAATTCAAATTGATACATTTCAGTTCAAACCGCAAGTTTGTAGCATTATTATTTTCTGAGATATCATCAAAAAACGTTTTCAGAATCTGAAAAACACAATTTTTTTTAAAAAATTATTTTTCTCTATATTGTTTCTAGAGGTGAATTCAGTACTAACGAGCGTTTTGCATCACTTTATTTCAAAACCGCTACTGATTATCTCAATTAGAACTCGAGTTACAAACTTTTTTTTTCTTCATATGGGCTACAATGCTATAGACTTCTTTAAGAGAACAATAAAATTCTCAAAAACTGAGAAGTTTTTTTTTTTGCTCACTAAAGTGAAATAAATTTTTCATAAGAATTCAAAGTGATACATTTCAGTTCAAACCGCAAGTCCGTAGCATTGTTAATTTCTGAGATATCATCAAAAATCGTTTTCAGAAGCTGAAAAACACAATTTTTTTTGAAAAATTATTTTCTCAATTTTGTTTCTAGAGGTGAATTTAGTACTAACAAGCAATTTGCATCACTTTATTTGAAAACCGCAACTTTCTATCACAATTAGAACTCGAGTTACAAACTTTTTTTTTCTTCATATGAGCTACAATGCTATAGACTTCGGTAAGAAAATTCTAAAATTCTCAAAAACTGAGAAAGTTTTTTTTTTGCGACTAAAGTGCAATAAACTTTTCATAACACAATTCAAAGTGCTACATTTAAGTTCAAACCGCTAGTCTGTAGCATTATTAGTTTCTGAGATGTCATCAAAAATCTTTTTCAGAATATTAAAAAAACAAATTTTTTTGAAAAATTAATGTTCTCTATTTTGTTTCTAGATAAGAATTTAGTACTATAAAGCGTTTTGCATTACTTTATTTTAACACCGCAACTTTATATCTCAATTAGAACTCGAGTTACAAACTTTTTTTTCTTCATATGAGCTACAATGCTATAGACTTCGGTAAAAAAATTCTAAAACTCTCAAAAACTGAGAAAGTTTTTTTTTTGCGACTAAGGTGCAATAAACTTTTCATAACACAATTCAAAGTGCTACATTTAAGTTCAAACCGCAAGTCTGTAGCATTATTAGTTTCTGAGATATAATCAAAAATCATTTTCAGAATCTGAAAAACACAAATTTTTTTGAAAAATTAATGTTCTCAATTTTGTTTCTAGAGGTAAATTTAGTACTATAGCGCGTTTTGTATCACTTTATTTCAAAACCTCTACTTGTTATCTCAATTAAAACTCGAGTTACAAACTTTTCTTTTCTTCATATGGGCTACATTGCTTGGACTTCAAATGAAAACACTAAAATTCTCACAAACTGAGAAAGTTTTATATTGAGCGAATAAAGTGTAATGAACTTTTCATAAGACAATTTAAAGTGATACATTTCAGTTCAAACCGCAAGTCTGTAGCATTATAAGTTTCTGAAATATCATTAATAATCGTTTTCAGAATCTGAAAAACACATTTTTTTTTGAAAAAATATTTTTCTCAATTTTTTTTCTAGAGGTGAATTTAGGACTCTAGAGCGTTTTGCATTACTTTATTTCAAAACCGCAACTTTCTATCTCAATTGGAACTCGAGTTACAAACTTTTTTTTTCTTTATATTGGCTACAATGCTATAGACTTCGGTAAGAAAATACTAAAATTCTCAAAAACTGAGAAACTTTTTTTTTTGCGACTTAAGTGTAATAAATTTTTCATAAAACAATTCAAAGTGATACATTTCAGTTCAAACCGCAAGTCTGTAGCATTATTAGTTTCTGAGATATTATTAAAAACTGTTTTCAGAATCTCAAAAACACAATTTTTTTTGAAAAACTAGTTTTCTCAATTTCGTTTCTAAAGGTGAATTTAGGACTCTAGAGCGTTTTGCATCACTTTATTTCAAAACAGCAACTTTCTATCTCAATTGGAACTCGAGTTACAAATTTTTTTTTTCTTCATATGGGCTACAATGCTATAGACTTCAAATGAAAACACTTAAATTCTCACAAACTGAGAAAGTTTTATTTTTTGCGACTAAAGTGTAATTAACTTTTCATAAGACAATTCAAAGTGATACATTTCAGTTCAAACCGCAAGTCTGTAGCATTATTAGTTTCTGAGATATCATCATTAATCGTTTTCAGAATCTGAGAAACACAATTTTTTTCAAAAAACTTTTTTTAGCAATTTTGTTTCAAGAGGTGAATTTAGTACTATAGAAGGTTTTGCAACACTTTATTTCAAAACTGCAACTTTCTATCTTAATTGGAACTCGAGTTACAAAATTTTTGTTTCCTAATATGGGCTACAAATCTATAAGCTTCAAATGAAATTACTAAAATTCTCAAAAACTGAGAAAGTTTTATATTTAGCGAATAAAGTGTAATTGACTTTTCATAAGACAATTCAAAGTGATACATTTCAGTTCAAACCGCAAGTCTGTAGCATTATTAGTTTTTGAGATATCATCAAAAATCGTTTTCAGAATCTGAAAAACACATTTTTTTTTTCGAAAAAAATTTCTTCTTACTTTTGTTTCTAGAGGTGAATTTAGTACTATATAGCGTTTTGCATCACTTTATTTCAAAACTGCAACTTTCTATCTCAATTGGAATTCGAGTTACAAACTTTTCTTTTCTTCATATGGGCTACATTGCTATAGACTTCAAATGAAAACACTAAAATTCTCACAAACTAAAAAAGTTTTATATTTAGCGAATAAAGTGTAATAAACGGTTCATAAGACAATTCAAAGTGATACATTTCAGTTCAAACTACAAGTCTGTAGCATTATAAGTTTCTGAAATATCATCAATAATCGTTTTCAGAATCTAAAAAACACACTTTTTTTTTGAAAAATTATTTTTCTCAATTTTATTTCTAGAGGTGAATTTAGGACTCTAGAGCGTTTTAAATTACTTTATTTCTAAACCGCAACTTTCTATCTCAATTGGAACTCGAGTTACAAACTTTTCATTTCTTCATATTGACTATAATGCTACAGACTTCGATTAGAAAATACTAAAATTCTCAAAAACTGAGAAAGTTTTTTTTTGCGACTAAAGTGCAATAAACTTTTCATAACACAATTCAAAGTGCAACATTTAAGTTCAAACCGCAAGTCTGTAGTATTATTAGTTTCTGAGATATCATCAAAAATCTTTTTCAGAATATTAAAAAAACAAATTTTTTTGAAAAATTATTGTTCTCTATTTTGTTTCTAGATACGAATTTAGTACTATAAAGCGTTTTGCATTACTTTATTTTAACACCGCAACTTTATATCTCAATTAGAACTCGAGTTACAAACTTTTTTTTCTTCATATGTGCTACAATGCTATAGACTTCGTTAACAAAATACTTAAATTTTAAAAAACTGAAAAAGTTCTATTTGTTGCGTTTAAAGTGTAAGAAACTTTTCATATCACACATCAAAGTGCTACATTCGAGTTCAAACAGCAAGTTTGTAGCATTATTAGTTTTCTGAGATATCATCAAAAATCATTTTCAGAATCTGAAAAACACAAATTTTTTTGAAAAATTAATGTTCTCAATTTTGTTTCTAGAGGTAAATTTAGTACTATAGCGCGTTTTGTATCACTTTATTTCAAAACCGCAACTTGTTATCTCAATTAGAACTTGAGTTACAAACTTTTTTTTCTTCATATGTGCTACAATGCTATAGACTTGGATAAAAAAATTTGAAATTCTCAAAAACTAAGAAAGTTTTATTTTTTGAGATTAAAGTGTAATAAACTTTTTATAATACATATCAATGTGCTACATTTTAGTTCAAACTGCAAGTCTGTAGCATTATTAGTTTCTGAGATATTATCAAAAATCGTGACGCCCTCACTAACTATCATTTTGATTTAAGTAATTCATGAAGAAGATAAGTGACGCCATCTCTGACTATCAACTTGACTTTAGTATTGCATGAAGTAGATAAGTAACGTCATCACTGACTTTCAACTTGACTTAAGTTGTCTTACGTATTAGATATGTGACGTCATCACTGAGTATCAACTTGATTTTAGATGTGTATGAAGTAGATAAGTAACGTTATTACATATTATCATCTTTACTTTAGTGGTATATCAAGTAGATAAGTGACGCCCTCACTGATTATTAACTTGAGTTTAGTAGTGTATGAAGTATATATGTGACGTCATCACTCACTATCACCTTGACTTTAGTATTGTATAAAGTCAATAAGTGACGTCATAATTGAATTTCAACTTGAATTTAGTAGTGTATGAAGTAGATAAGTGACGTCATCACTGACTATCAACTTAACTTTAGTATTTTATGAAGACGATAAGTTACGTCATAATTGTTTTTCAACTTGACTCTAGTTGTGTATAAAGTAGAGAAGTGACGTTATAACTGATTATCAACTTAACTTTAGAAGTGTATGAAGTAGATATGTGACGTCATCACTGACAATCATCTTGAATTTAGTAGTTTATGAAGGAGATGAGTGACGCCATCACTGACTGTCAACTTGAATTTACAAGTGTATGGAAAAGATAAGTGAGGTCATCCCTGACTTTCAACTTGACTTTAGTGGTATATGAAGTAGATAAGTCACGTCATCACTGACTATCAACTTGACTTTAGTTTTGTATAAAGTAGATAAGTGACCTCATGCCTGACTATCAATTTATCTTTAGTAGTGTTTGAAGCATATATGTGACGTCATCACTGACTTTCAACTTGACTTTAGTATTTTTTGAAGTCGATTTGTTACGTCATAATTGTTTGTCAACTTGACTTAAGTTCTGTAGGAAGTAGTAAAGTGACATCATAACTGATTATCAACTTGATTTTAGTAGTGTATGAAGTAGATATGTGACGTCATCACTAATTATCGTCTTGACTTTAGTAGTGTATGAAGTAGATATGTGACGTCATCACTGATTATCAATTTGACTTAAGTTGTGTATAAATTATACACGTGATGTCATCACTTACTACCAACCTGACTTTATTAATGTATGAAATAGATAAGTGACTTCATCACTAACTATTATCTAGACTTTAGTAGTTTATAAAGTAGATAAGTGCCGCCACTTCTGACAACCAACTTGAGTTTAGTATTGTATGAAGTAGATAGTTGACTTCGTCACTGACTATCAACTTGACTTTAGATGTTTACGTAGTAGATAAGTGACGTCATAAGTGATTATCAACTTGACTTTAGTTATGTATGTAGTAGTTAAGTGACGCCATCACTGACTTCCAACTTGATTTTAGTATTGAGGAGGTAGATAAGTGACATCATCACTGAATATCAACTTAACTTTAGTAGTGCATGAAGAAGATAAGTTACTCCATCACTGAATATCAACTTGCTTTCAATTTGTTTGAAGTAGATAAGTGACGTCCTCACTGACTATCAATTTGACTGAAGTAGCGTATGAAGTAGATATGCGACGTCCTCACTCACTATCAATTCGACTATAATTGTGTATGAATTATATAAGTGACGTCATCACTGACTATCATCTTGACTTTAGTAGTGTATGAAGTAGATATGTAACGTCAACACTGACTATCAACTTGTCTTTAGTAGTGTATAAAGTAGATAAGTGACGTCATCACTGAATATCAACTTAATTTAAGTAGTGAATGGAGTAGATATGTGACGTCATCACTGATATCATCTTAACTTAAGTTGTGTATAAAGTAGATAAGTGACGTCATCACTGACTATCAACTTGTCTTTAGTAGTGTATGAAGCCTACATGTGATGTCATCACTGAATATCAACTTGATTAGAGTATTTTTTTATGTTGATAAGTTACGTCATAATTGTTTGTCAACTTGACTTTAGTTGTGTATGAAGTAGTGAAGTGACATCATAACTGATTATTTACATGACTTTAGTATTGTATGAAGTTGATACGTCATCACTGACTATTATCTTGACTTTAGTAGTGTATGAGGTAGATATGTCACGTCATCACTGACTATCAACTTGACTTTAGTAGTGTATGAAGTAGATATGTGACGTCATCACTGACTATCAACTTGACTTTATTAGTGTATGAAATAGATATCTTTCGTGATCACTGACTATCATCTAGACTTTAGTGTTTAATAAAGTAGAAAAGTGACGCAATCACTGACTACCAACTTGACTTTAGTGGTATATGAAGTAGATAACTGACGTCATCACTGACTCTTAACTTAATTTTACTTTTGTATGAAGTAGATAAGTGACGTCATCAGTGACTATCAACTTTACTTTAGTTGTGTATGAAATAGATAAGTTACTCCGTCACTAAATATCAACTTGACTCTAAATTTGTATGAAGTAGATAAGTAACGCTATCACTGACTATCAACTTGACTTTAGTCGTATATGAATAGATAAGTGTCGTCATCACTGACTATAAAATTAAATTTACTTTTGTATGAAGTAGATAAGTGACGTCATCACTGGCTATCAACTTAACTTTAGTATTGTATGAAGTAGATAAGTTACTACATCACTGACTATCAACTTGACTTTAGTATTTATTGATGTAGATAAGTTACGTCCTCAATAACTATAAACTTGACTTTAGTTGTGTATAAAGTAGATATGTGAAGCCATCACTGACTATCAACTTGACTTTAACGGTATATGATGTAGATAAGTAACGTCATCACTAACTCTTAACTTGATTTTACTTTTGTGTGAAGTAGATAAGTGACGTCATCACTGAATATCAACTTAAATTTAGTAGTGTATGAAGAAGATAAGTTACTCCATCACTGACTATCAACTTGCTTTGAATTTGTTTGAAGTAGATAAGTGACGTCCTCACTGACTATCAATTTGACTTTATTGGTATATGATGTAGATAAGTAACGTCATCACTAACTCTTAACTTGATTTTACTTTTGTATGAAGTAGATAAGTGACGTCATCACTGGCTATCAACTTAACTTTAGTATTGTATGAAGTAGATAAGTTACTACATCACTGACTATCAACTTGACTCTAGTATTTATTGATGTAGATAAGTTACGTCATCAATAACTATAAACTTGACTTTAGTTGTGTATAAAGTAGATATGTGAAGCCATCACTGACTATCAACTTGACTTTAACGGTATATGATGTAGATAAGTAACGTTATCACTAACTCTTAACTTGATTTTACTTTTGTGTGAAGTAGATAAGTGACGTGATCACTGACTATCAACTTTACTTTAGTAGTGTATGAAATAGATAAGTTACTCCATCACTAAATATCAACTTTACGTTAAATTTGTATGAAGTAGATAAGTGACGCTATCACTGACTATCAACTTAACTTTTGTATTGTATGAAGTAGATAAGTTACTACATCACTGACTATCAACTTGACTTTAGTATTTATTGATGTAGATAAGTTACGTCATCAATGACTAAAAACTTGATTTTAGTTGTTTATAAAGTAGATATATGAAACCATCACTGACTATCAACTTGACTTTTACGGTATATGATGTGGATAAGTAACGTCATCACTGACTCGTAACTTGATTATATTTTTGTATGACGTAGATAAGTGACGTCATCACTGACTATCAACTTATCTTTAGTAGTGTATGAAGAAGATAAGTTACTCCATCACTAACTATCAACTTGCTTTTAATTTTTTTGAAGTAGATAAGTGACGTCCTCACTGACTTTTAATTTGACTGAAGTAGCGTATGAAGTAGATAAGTGACAAAATCACTGACTATCAATTCGACTTTAATTGTGTATGAATTATATAAGTGACGTCATCACTGACTATCATCTTGACTTTAGTAGTGTATGAAGTAGATATGTAACGTCGTCACTGACTATCAACTTGAGTTTAGTAGTGTATGAAGTAGATAAGTGACGTCATCACTGACTATCAACTTGACTTTAGTTCTGTATGTAGTAGATAAGTGACGCCATCACTGACTACCAACTTATATTAGTATTGATCAAGTAGATAAGTGACGTCATTAATTATTATTAACTTGACTTTAGTCGTGAATGGAGTAGATAAGTGACGTTATTACTAAATATCATCTTGACTTTTGTGGTGTATGAAGTAGATAAGTTACGTCATCAATGACTATAAACTTGATTTTAGTTGTGTATAAAGTAGATATGTGACGCCATCACTGACTATCAACTTAACTTTAGTGGTATATGAAGTAGATAAGTGACGTCATTACTGACTCTTAACTTGATTTTACTTTTGTATGAAGTAGATAAGTAACGTCATCACTGACTATTAACTTAACTTTAGTAGTGTATGAAGTAGATAAGTTACTCCATCACTAAATATCAACTTGACTCTAAATTTGTATGAAGTAGATAAGTGACACTATCACTGACTATTAACTTGACTTAAGTGGTATATGAATAGATAAGTGTCGTCATCACTGACTATAAAATTGACTTTACTTTTGTATGAAGTAGATAAGTGACGTCATCACTGGCTATCAACTTAACTTTAGTATTTTATGATGTAGATAAGTTACTCCATCACTGACTATCATCTTGACTTTAGTATTTATTGATGTTGATAAGTTACGTCATCAATGACTATAAACATGACTTTAGTTGTGTATAAAGTAGATATGTGACGCCATCACTGACTTTCAACTTGACTTTAACGGTATATGATCTAGATAAGTGACGTCATCACAGACTCTTAACTTGAATTTACTTTTGTATAAAGTAGATAAGTAACGTCATCACTGACTATCAACTTAACTTTAGAAGTTATGAAGAAGACAAGTTACTCCATCACTGACTATCAACTTGTTTTTAATTTGTATGAAGTAGATAAGTGACGTTCTCACTGACTATCAATTTGACTGAAGTTGCGTATGAAGTAGATATGTGACGTCATGACTGACTTCAATTCGACTATATTTGTGTATGAATTTTATAAGTGACGTCATCAGTGACTATCATCTTGACTTGAGAAGTGTATGAAGTAGATATGTAACGTCATTACTGACTATCAACTTGACTTAAGTAGTGTATGAAGTAGATAAGTGACGTCATCACTGACTATCAACTTGACTTTAGTTATGTATGTAGTAGATAAGTGACGCCATCACTGACTACCAACTTTTATTAGTATTGATCAAGTAGATAAGTGATGTTATCACTGATTATAAACTTGACTTTAGTCGTGTATGGAGTAGATAAGTGACGTTATTACTAAATATCATCTTAACTTTTGTGCTGTATGATGTAGATAAGTGACGTCATCACTGACTATCAACTTGACTTTAACGGTATATGATGTAGATAAGTAACGTCATCACTAACTCTTAACTTGATTTTACTTTTGTGTGAAGTAGATAAGTGACATCATCACTGAATATCAACTTAACTTTAGTAGTGCATGAAGAAGATAAGTTACTCCATCACTAAATATCAACTTGCTTTTAATTTGTTTGAAGTAGATAAGTGACGTCCTCACTGACTATCAATTTGACTGAAGTAGCGTATGAAGTAGATATTCGACGTCCTCACTCACTATCAATTCGACTATAATTGTGTATGAATTATATAAGTGACGTCATCACTGACTATCATCTTGACTTTAGTAGTGTATGAAGTAGATATGTAACGTCAACACTGACTATCAACTTGTCTTTAGTAGTGTATAAAGTAGATAAGTGACGTCATCACTGAATATCAACTTAATTTAAGTAGTGAATGGAGTAGATATGTGACGTCATCACTGATATCATCTTAACTTAAGTTGTGTATAAAGTAGATAAGTGACGTCATCACTGACTATCAACTTGTCTTTAGTAGTGTATGAAGCCTACATGTGATGTCATCACTGAATATCAACTAGATTAGAGTATTTTTTGTTGTTGATAAGTTACGTCATAATTGTTTGTCAACTTGACTTTAGTTGTGTATGAAGTAGTGAAGTGACATCATAACTGATTATTTACATGACTTTAGTATTGTATGAAGTTGATACGTCATCACTGACTATTATCTTGACTTTAGTAGTGTATGAGGTAGATATGTGACGTCATCACTGACTATCAACTTGACTTTATTAGTGTATGAAATAGATATCTTTCGTGATCACTGACTATCATCTAGACTTTAGTGTTTAATAAAGTAGAAAAGTGACGCAATCACTGACTACCAACTTGACTTTAGTGGTATATGAAGTAGATAACTGACGTCATCACTGACTCTTAACTTAATTTTACTTTTGTATGAAGTAGATAAGTGACGTCATCACTGACTATCAACTTTACTTTAGTTGTGTATGAAATAGATAAGTTACTCCGTCACTAAATATCAACTTGACTCTAAATTTGTATGAAGTAGATAAGTGACGCTATCACTGACTATCAACTTGACTTTAGTCGTATATGAATAGATAAGTGTCGTCATCACTGACTATAAAATTAAATTTACTTTTGTATGAAGTAGATAAGTGACGTCATCACTGGCTATCAACTTAACTTTAGTATTGTATGAAGTAGATAAGTTACTACATCACTGACTATCAACTTGACTTTAGTATTTATTGATGTAGATAAGTTACGTCCTCAATAACTATAAACTTGACTTTAGTTGTGTATAAAGTAGATATGTGAAGCCATCACTGACTATCAACTTGACTTTAACGGTATATGATGTAGATAAGTAACGTCATCACTAACTCTTAACTTGATTTTACTTTTGTGTGAAGTAGATAAGTGACGTCATCACTGAATATCAACTTAAATTTAGTAGTGTATGAAGAAGATAAGTTACTCCATCACTGACTATCAACTTGCTTTGAATTTGTTTGAAGTAGATAAGTGACGTCCTCACTGACTATCAATTTGACTTTATTGGTATATGATGTAGATAAGTAACGTCATCACTAACTCTTAACTTGATTTTACTTTTGTATGAAGTAGATAAGTGACGTCATCACTGGCTATCAACTTAACTTTAGTATTGTATGAAGTAGATAAGTTACTACATCACTGACTATTAACTTGACTTTAGTATTTATTGATGTAGATAAGTTACGTCGTCAATAACTATAAACTTGACTTTAGTTATGTATAAAGTAGATATGTGAAGCCATCACTGACTATCAACTTGACTTTAACGGTATATGATGTAGATAAGTAACGTTATCACTAACTCTTAACTTGATTTTACTTTTGTGTGAAGTAGATAAGTGACGTGATCACTGACTATCAACTTTACTTTAGTAGTGTATGAAATAGATAAGTTACTCCATCACTAAATATCAACTTTACGTTAAATTTCTATGAAGTAGATAAGTGACGCTATCACTGACTATCAACTTGACTTAATTGGTATATGAATAGATAAGTGTCGTCATCACTGACTATAAAATTGACTTTACTTTTGTATGAAGTAGATAAGTGACGTCATCACTGGCTATTAACTTAACTTTTGTATTGTATGAAGTAGATAAGTTACTACATCACTGACTATCAACTTGACTTTAGTATTTATTGATGTAGATAAGTTACGTCATCAATGACTAAAAACTTGATTTTAGTTGTTTATAAAGTAGATATATGAAACCATCACTGACTATCAACTTGACTTTTACGGTATATGATGTGGATATGTAACGTCATTACTGACTCGTAACTTGATTATACTTTTGTATGACGTAGATAAGTGACGTCATCACTGACTATCAACTTATCTTTAGTAGTGTATGAAGAAGATAAGTTACTCCATCACTAACTATCAACTTGCTTTTAATTTTTTTGAAGTAGATAAGTGACGTCCTCACTGACTTTTAATTTGACTGAAGTAGCGTATGAAGTAGATAAGTGACAAAATCACTGACTATCAATTCGACTTTAATTGTGTATGAATTATATAAGTGACGTCATTACTGACTATCATCTTGACTTTAGTAGTGTATGAAGTAGATATGTAACGTCGTCACTGACTATCAACTTGAGTTTAGTAGTGTATGAAGTAGATAAGTGACGTCATCACTGACTATCAACTTGACTTTAGTTATGTATGTAGTAGATAAGTGACGCCATCACTGACTACCAACTTATATTAGTATTGATCAAGTAGATAAGTGACGTCATTACTGATTATTAACTTGACTTTAGTCGTGAATGGAGTAGATAAGTGACGTTATTACTAAATATCAACTTAACTTTAGTGGTATATGAAGTAGATAAGTGACGTCATTACTGACTCTTAACTTGATTTTACTTTTGTATGAAGTAGATAAGTAACGTCATCACTGACTATTAACTTAACTTTAGTAGTGTATGAAGTAGATAAGTTACTCCATCACTAAATATCAACTTGACTCTAAATTTGTATGAAGTAGATAAGTGACGCTATCACTGACTATTAACTTGACTTAAGTGGTATATGAATAGATAAGTGTCGTCATCACTGACTATAAAATTGACTTTACTTTTGTATGAAGTAGATAAGTGACGTCATCACTGGCTATAAACTTAACTTTAGTATTTTATGAAGTAGATAAGTTACTCCATCACTGACTATCATCTTGACTTTAGTATTTATTGATGTTGATAAGTTACGTCATCAATGACTATAAACATGACTTTAGTTGTGTATAAAGTAGATATGTGACGCCATCACTGACTATCAACTTGACTTTAACGGTATATGATCTATATAAGTGACGTCATCACAGACTCTTAACTTGAATTTACTTTTGTATAACGTAGATAAGTAACGTCATCACTGACTATCAACTTAACTTTAGAAGTTATGAAGAAGACAAGTTACTCCATCACTGACTATCAACTTGTTTTTAATTTGTATGAAGTAGATAAGTGACGTTCTCACTGACTATCAATTTGACTGAAGTTGCGTATGAAGTAGATATGTGACGTCATGACTGACTTCAATTCGACTTTATTTGTGTATGAATTTTATAAGTGACGTCATCAGTGACTATCATCTTGACTTGAGAAGTGTATGAAGTAGATATGTAACGTCATTACTGACTATCAACTTGACTTTAGTAGTGTATGAAGTAGATAAGTGACGCCATCACTGACTATCAACTTGACTTTAGTTATGTATGTAGTAGATAAGTGACGCCATCACTGACTACCAACTTTTATTAGTATTGATCAAGTAGATAAGTGATGTTATCACTGATTATAAACTTGACTTAAGTCGTGTATGGAGTAGATAAGTGACGTTATTACTAAATATCATCTTAACTTTTGTGCTGTATGATGTAGATAAGTGACGTCATCACTGACTATCAACTTGATTTGAGTAGTGAATGGAGTAGATATGTGACGTCATCACTGACTATCATCTTAACTTGAGTTGTGTATAAAGTAGATAAGTGACGTCATCACTGACTATCAACTCTTCTTTAGTAGTGTATGAAGCATACATGTGACGTCATCACTGAATATCAACTTGACTTGAGTATTTTTTTAAGTTGATAAGTTAGGTCATAATTGTTTGTGAACTTGACTTCAGTTGTGCATGAAGTAGTGAAGTGACATTATAACTGATTATTAACATAACTTTAGTAATGTATGAAGTTGATATGTGACGTCATCACTGACTATTATCTTGACTTAAGTAGTGTATGAGGTATAAATGTCACGTCATCACTGACTATCAACTTGACATTAGTTGTTTACCTAGTAGATTTGTGACGTCATCACTGACTATCAACTTGACTTTAGTAGTGTATGAAGTAGATAAGTGACGTCATCACTGACTCTCAAATTGACTTTAGTTGTGTATAAAGTAGATACGTGACGTTATTACTAAATATCATCTTGGCTTAAGTTTGTTACGAAGTAGATAAGTGATGCCATCATTGACTATCAATTGACTTTAGTAGTGTGTGAAGTAGAAATGCAACGTCATCACTGACTATCAATTTGACTTTAGTAGTGTATGAAGTAGATAAGTGACGTCATCACTGACTATCAACTTGACTTTAGTTGTGTATGAAGTAGATATGTGACGTCATCACTGACTATTAACTTGACTTTAGTTGTGTATGAAGTAGATTAGTGACGTTAATACTTAATATCATCTTGACTTTAGTGGTATATCAAGTAGTAAAGTGACGCCATCACTGACTATTATCTTGACTTTAATAGTGTATGAAGTAGAAATGCACTGACATCACTGACTATCAATTTGACTTTAGTATTGTAAGTAGGTAGATAAGTGACGCCATCACTGATTATTAACTTGACTTAAGTTGAGTATGAAGTAGATATGTGACCTCATCACTAACTATCATCTTGACTTTATTTGTGTATAATTTAGATATGTGACGTCATCACTGACTATCACCTTGACTTTAGTAGTTTTTAAAGTCAATAAGTGACGTCATAATTTACTTTCAACTGGAATTTAGTAGTGTATGAAGTAGAGATGTGACGTCATAACTGACTATCAACTTCACTTTAGAAGTGTATGAAGTAGATATGTGACGTCATCACTGACTATCACCTTGACTTTAGTATTCTATAAAGTCAACAAGTGACGTCATAAGTGACCCTAAACTTGAATTTAGTAGTGTGTGAAGTATAGAAGAGACGTCATAACTGGATAACAACTTGACTTTAGTACTGTATGAAGTAGATACAAAACGTCATCACTGACTATCTCCTTGACTTTAGTATTGTATGAAGTCGATAAGTTACGTAATAATTGTTTTTTAACTTGACTTAAGTTGTTATGAAGTAGATAAGTGACGTCATCACTGACTATTATCTTGACTTTAGTTGTGAATTATGTAGATATGTGACGTAATCACTGACTATCTTCTTGACTTTAGTTGTGTATTAAGTAGTTAAGTGACGTCATCACTGACTATCAACTTGATTTTAGTTATATATTGAGTAGATAACGCACGTCATCACTGACTATCAACTTGACTTTATTAGTGTATGAAAGAGATAAGTGACTTCATCACTGACGATCATTTAGTCATTAGTGTTTTCTAAAGTAGATACGTGACGCCATCATTGATTATCAATTGACTTTAGTAGTGTGTGAAGTAGAAATGCAACGTCATCACTGACTATCAATTTGACTTTAGTAGTGTATGAAGTAGATAAGTGACGTCATCACTGACTATCAACTTGACTTTAGTTGTGTATAAAGTAAATATGTGACGTTATCACTGACTATCATCTTGACTATAGTTGTGTATAAAGTAGATAAGTGACGTCTTTACTGACTATCAAAATGTCTTTAGTATTTTATGAAGTAGATAAGTGACGTCATCACTGAGTATTATCTTTACTTAAAGGATGTCTGGCGTAAAAATATAATTTTTTAATATATTAAATGATTACTGTGACTTAATTAGACTTACACCACCAACAAAAATTCGAAAAAATCCCATTAATAAGATATCTTTCTAATTATTAACAAAATTCTCGTGAAGTAGAGCCTTCTTCACGAAAAAAGTGCACAACGGCAACAGCGCTCACTATATTCTATGCTAACTTTGGTGACTTTATCTGATTGGTCTGAGATTCCGCCGTCACCTGAGAAATGACCACTGAGAAAGGGTTGAAAAAAATAACAATGCAAGTACCGCTAGTACTCGCATTGTTATTTTTAATTTCGCACACCTACCATGATTTGGAGGGGCTAAAATATACTTGTTGCAATGCAAGTACCCACTCAGTAATAAAAAATAAAGCAAAGTTTTACCTGAGACTGACTGAGATAACTCGTTACTTTAGTGTGCAATCAGTATACATCTTAAAGAGGGAGAATTCCCCTGTTTCTAAAATAAATTTCTCCTACTTTTTATTATTTCTTTCAAAATATTTGTTCCCATGTTGCCGATGTCTGAAAATCTATATTAGTTAATTATCTAAATAATGGGTTAATAATCAAAAATTTTGAATGAAACTTTTTGAGTAATTATTTAAAATTAGCTTGTTTTTAGTTTAAAATGAAAATTAGACAATATTCTGTGACGCCAGACATCCTTTAAGTTGTTTACGTAGTAGGTATGTGACGTCATCACTGACTATAAACTCTATTTATATTTTATATGGTAGTACACTCACATCAGCACAGGTGTCAATTGACATATTTACATTTTATTATTTATGCCCACCAAAATACTGCATGGAGAGCTTTTATCACTTTTTATTGCATTACATATCAAATTCACAGTGTAGTCACTACTGGAACTTGAATCTTTACTATCACTGTCACTTTCTATCACTGTAGCATGCACCTGTTTTTTTTTCTTGCTTGATTTGCTAGATTTCTTAGATTTTCTTCGGAAATCTTCCTCACTTAATCTAGCAAACGACACATTCTGGCGATGTGCCCTCTTTTTTCACAGCTCCTACATTTGGCTTCTTTGAAGGATCAGTTACCATGACAATGATCCCCATCACATCTAAAACAAGCAGTTTTTGCACTTTGCTTAGGGATTCAATTCCTGGGACTGTCTCTCTCATAGTCTTGGCTATTTCTAAATGATCTAGGGTAATCATCTTCTCCATCATGCTTCCTGTAATCATCTCCCTTGATTTTATTAATTTCCAATACTGAAAGAAGAGATGCTTTCCCCTGATGTAATGTGGTGTTACTACCTTGTTGTTGTTTTTGTTTATTTTGTAGAACTAGAACTTTGTAAGTGGCTTCCAATCTCTTTGCCTCCAATACACTTTCTTCAAAAGGCAATGGATTTAGCATAAGTTTTTCTTGAATTCTAGGATCCAAGAGATTTTGAACAAAAGAATGACTATCAACTTGACTTTAGTACTTTATGAAGTCGATGAGTAACGTCATAATTGTTTTTCAACTTGACTTCAGTTGTGTATGAAGTAGAGAAGTAACGTCATAACTGATTATCAACTTGACTTTAATAGTGTATGAAGTAGATAAGTGACGTCATCACTGACTATCAACTTGACTTTAGTTATGTATGTAGCAGATAAGTGACGCCATCACTAACTACAAACTTGATTTTAGTATTGATGAAGTAGATAAGTGACATCATCACTGTATATCAACTTGACTTTAGTTGTTTACGTTGTAGATATGTGATGTCATCACTGACTATCAACTTGACTTTAGTAGTGTATGAAGTAGATCAGTGACGTCATTACTGACTATGAACTTGACATTAGTAGTGTATGTAGTAATGTAGTGATGTCATCACTGACTTTTAACTTGACTTTAGTAGTGTGTAAAGTAGAGAAGTGACGTCATAACTGATTATCAACCTGACTTTAGAAGTTTATGAAGTAGATATGTGACGTCATTTCTGACTATCATCTTGACTTTAGTTGTACATGAAGTAAATATGTGACGTCATTACTGACTATCAACTTAACTTTTTTTTTCTCAATTTTGTTTCTTGAGGTGAACTTACTACTATAGAGACTTTTGCATCACTTTATTTCAAAACCGCAACTTTCTATCTCAATTGGAACTCGAGTTACAAACTTTTTTTTCTTTATATGGGCTACAATGCTATAGACTTTAAATAAAAACACTAAAATTATCACAAACTGAGAAAGTTTTTTTTTGCTACTAAAGTGTAATAAACTTTTCATAAGACAATTCAAAGTGCAACATTTAAGTTCAAACCGCAAGTCTGTAGTATTATTAGTTTCTGAGATATCATCAAAAATCGTTTTCAAAATCTGTAAAAAACAAAATTTTTTTAAATTTTTTTTTTCTCAATTTGGTTTCTAGAGGTGAATTTAGTACTATAGAGCGTTTTGCAACACTTTATTTCAAAACCGCAACTTTCTATCTCAATTGGAATTCAAGTTACAAACTTTTTTTCTTTATATGGGCTACAATGATCTAGACTTCAAATGAAAACACTAAAATTCTCACAAACTGAGAAATTTTTTTTTTTGTGCCTAAATTGTAATAAACTTTTCATAAGACAATATAAAGTGATACATTTCAGTTCAAACCGCAAGTCTGTAGCATTATTAGTTTCTAAAATATCATCAAAAATCGTTTTCAGAATCTGAAAAACACAATTTTTTTGGAAAAATTATTTTTCTCAAATTTGTTTCTAGAGTTGCATTTAGTACTATAGAGCGTTTTGCATCACTTTATTTCAAAACCGCAACTTTCTATCTCATTTGGAACTCGAGTTACAAACTTTTTTTCCTTCATATGGGCTACAATGCTATAGACTTCGCTAAGAAAACACAAAAATTCTCAAACACTGAGAAAGTTTAATTTTTTGCGACTAAGGTGTAATAAACTTTTCATAAGACAATTCAAAGTGTTACATTTCCGTTCATACTGCAAGTCTGTAGTATTATTAGTTTCTGAGATATCATCAAAATTTGTTTTCAGAATCTAAAAAACACATTTTTTTTCAAAAAAAAATTTTCTCAATTTTGTTTTTAGAGGTGAATTTAGTACTATAGAGCGTTTTGCATCACTTTATTTTGAAACCGCAACTTTCTATCTCAATTGGAACTTGAGGTAGAAACTTTTTTTTCTTTATCTGGGCTACAATGCTATAGACTTCGATAAGAAAACTATAAAATTCTCAAAAACTGAGAAAGTTTTATTTTTTCGACTAAATTGTAATAAACTTTTCATAAGACAATTCAAAGTGATACATTTCAGTTCAAACCGCAAGTCTGTAGTATTATTAAATTCTGAGATATCATCAAAAATCATTTTTATAATCTGAAAACCACATTTTTTTTCGAAATTTTTTTTCTCAATTTTCTTTCTAGAGGTAAATTTAGTACTATAGAATGTTTTGCATCACTTTATATCAAAAGCGAAACTTTCTATCTCAATTAAAACTCGAGTTACAAACTTTTTTTTCTTCATATGGGCTACAATGCTATAGCCTTCGATAAGAAAACACTAAAATTCTCAAAAACTGAGAAAGTTTTATTTGTTGCGACTAAAGTGTAGCAAACTTTTCATAAGACAATTCAAAGTGATACATTTCAGTTCCAACCGCTAGTCTGTAGTATTATTAGTTTCTGAGATATCATCAAAAATCGTTTTCATAATTTGAAAATCACATTTTTTTTCGAAATTTTTTTTTCTCAATTTGGTTTCTAGAGGTGAATTTAGTACTATAGAGCGTTTTGCATCACATTATTTCAAAACCGCAACTTTCTATCTCAATTGAAACTTGAGGTACAAACTTTTTTCTTTATCTGGTTTACAAATGCTATAGACTTCGATAAGAAAACACTAAAATTCTCAAAAACTGAGAAAGTTTTATTTGTTGCGATTTAAGTGTGATAAATATTTTGTAACACATATCAAAGTGCTTCATTTGAGTTCAAACCGCAAGTCTGTAGCATTATTTGTTTCTGAGATATCATCAAAAATCGTTTTCAGAATCTGAAAAACACAAATTTTTTTGAATTTTTTTTTTCTTAATTTTGTTTCTAGAGGTGATTTTAGTACAATAGAGCGTTTTGCATTCTTTATTTCAAAACCTTAACTTTCTATCTCAAATAGAACTCAAGGTACAAACTTTTTTTTTTCATAAATTTATGGGCTACAATGCTATAGACTTCGATAAGAAAACACTAAAATTGTCAAAAACTAAGAAAGTTTTATTTGTTGCGACTAAATTGTAATAAACTTTTCATAATACAATTCAAAGTGATACATTTCAGTTCAAACCGCAAGTCTGTAGCATTATTAATTTCTGAGATATCATCAAAAATCTTTTTCAGAATCTGAAAAACACAATTTTTTTTGGAATTTTTTTTCCTCAATTTTGTTTCTAGAGTCGCATTAAGTACTACAGAGCGTTTTGCATCACATTAATTCAAAACCGCAACTTTCTATCTCAATTGGAACTCGAGTTACAAACTTTTTTTCTTCATATGGTCAACAATGCTATATACTTCGATAAGAAAACAATAAAATTCTCAAAAACTGAGAAAGTTTTATTTGTTGCGATTAAATTGAAATGTACTTTTCAAAGTGCTACATTTGAGTTGAAACCGCAGTTCTGTAGCTATATTAGTTTCTGAAATATCATTAAAAATTGTTGTCAGAAGCTGAAAAACACAATTTTTCTGTAAGAAAATACTAAAATTCTCAAAAACTGAGAAAATTTTTTTTGTTGCGACTAAAGTGTAATGTGACGTCATTACTGATTATCAACTTGACTTAAGTTGTGTATGAAGTAGATAAGTGACGTTATTACTAAATATCATCTTGACTTTTGTGGTGCATTAGGAAGATTGACTGATAAAGAAACAACTGTTTTGAGGCCGACTATAAGCCATTTCGATCATATCCGCTTCCGTTTTGACTTACTGCGCATGCGTAGTAAAGAGAAACGGAAGCGGATGTGACCGAAATCGCTTATCGTCGGCCTCAAAATCGTTGTTCATTTACTAGTCAAAATGTGACATCATCGCTGACTATCAACTTGACTTTAGTAGTGTATGGAGTAGATAAGTGACGTCATCACTGACTATTATCTTGACTTTAGTTGTGTATTAAGTAGATATGTGACGTCATTACTGACTATCATCTTGATATTAGTATTTTATGAAGTTGATAATTTACGTCATTATTGTTTTTTAACTTGACTTTAGTTGTGTATAAAGTAGAGAAATGACGTCATAACTGATTATCAACTTGACTTTAAGTAGTGTATGAAGTAGATATGTGACGTCATCACTGATTATCATCTTGACTTTAGTACTGTATGAGGTAGATATGTGACGTAATCAATGACTATCAACTTGACTGTAGTAGTGTATGAAGTAGATCTGTGACGACATCACTGACAATCAATTTGACTTTAGTTAAGTATGAATTATATAAGTGACGTCATCACTGACTATCATCTTGATTTTAGTAGTCGATGAAGTAGATAAGTGACGTCATCAATGACGATCAACTTGACTTTAGTTATGTATGTAGTAGATAAGTGACGCCATAACTGACTACCAACTTGATTTTAGAATTGTATGAAATAGATAAGTGACGGCATCACTGACTATTAACTTGATTTTAGAGGAGTATGAAGTAGATAAGTGACGTCATCACTGACTATCAACCTGACTTTAGTTATGTATGTAGTGGATAAGTGACGCCATCTCTGACTACCAACTTGACTATAGTAGTGTATGAAGTAGATAAGTGACGTCATCACTGACTATTAACTTGATTTTAGAGGAGTATGAAGTAGATAAGTGACGTCATCACTGACTATCAACCTGACTTTAGTTATGTATGTAGTGGATAAGTGACGCCATCTCTGACTACCAACTTGATTTTAGTATTGATGAAGTAGATAAGTGTCGTCATCAATGACTATCAACTTGACTTAAGTTGTTTACGTAGTAGATATGTGACGTCATCACTGACTATCAATTAGACTTTAGTTGTGTATGAATTATATAAGTGACGTCATCACTGACTATCAACTGGTCTTTAGTAGTGTATTAAATATATAAGTAACGTCATCACTGACTATCAACTTGCTTTTAGTGGTGTATGTAGTAGATAAGTGACGTCATCACTGACTATCAATTAGACTTTAGTTGTGTATGAATTATATAAGTGACTTCAACATTGAATATCAACAGGTCTTTAGTAGTGTATGAAATATATAAGTGACGTCATCACTGACTATCAACTTGCTTTTAGTAGTGTATGTAGTATATATGTTACGTCATTACTTAATATCAACTTGACTTTATTGTGTATAATTTATATAAGTGACGTCATGACTTACTATCAACTGGTCTTTAGTAGTGTATGAAATAGATAAAAGACGTCATCACTGACTATTAACTTGACTTTAGTTATGTATGTAGTAGATAAGTGACGCCATTACTGACTACCAACTTGACTTTAGTATTGTATGAAATAAATAAGTAACGTCATCACTGACTATCAACTAGACTTTAGTTATGGATGTAGTAGATAAGTGACATCATCACTGACTATCAACTTGACTTTAGTTATGTTTGTAGTTGAATAGTGACGTCATCACTGACTATCAATTTAAATATAGTAGTGTATGAAGTAGATAAGTGAGGTCATCACTGACTATTAACTTGATTTTAGTAGTGTATGAAGTAGATAAGTGACGTCATCTCTGACTATCAACTTGACTACGCCATCACTGCCTACCAACTTGATTTTAGTATTGATGAAGTAGATAAGAGACGTCATCACTGACTATCAACTTGACTTTGGTTGTTTACGTAGTAGATATGTGACGTCATCACTGACTATCAATTAGATTTTAGTTGTGTATGAAATATATAAGTGACGTCATCACTGACTATCAACTTGCTTTTAGTAGTGTATGTAGTAGATAAGTTACGTCATCACTGAATATTAACTTGATTTAGTTGTGTATGAATTATATAAGTGACGTCATCACTGACTATCAACTGGTCTTTAGTAGTGTATGAAATAGATAAGTGACGTGATCACTATTATCTAGATTTTAGTAGTGTATGAAGTAGATAAGTGACGTCATTACTGACTATCAATTAGACTTTAGTTGTGTATGAATTATATAAGTGACGTCATTATTGACTATCAACTGGTCTTTTGTAGTGTATGAAATATATAAGTAACGTCATCACTGATTATTAACTTGCTTTTAGTTGTGTATATAGTAGATATGTTACGTCATTACTAAATATCAACTTGACTTTAGTTGTGTATGAATTATATAAGTGACGTCATCACTATTTATCAACTGATCTTTAGTAGTGTATGAAATAGATAAGTGACGTCATTACTGTATATTAACTTGAATTTAGTTATGTATGTAGTAGATAAGTGACGCCATCACTGACTACAAACTTGATTTTAGTATTATTGAAGTAGATAAGTGACGTCATCACTGACTATCAACTTGACTTTAGTTGTTTACGTAGTAGGTATGTGACGTCATCACTATCAATTAGACTTTAGTTGTGTATGAATTATATAAGTGACGTCATCACTGACTATCAACTGGTTTTAATAGTTTATGAAATAGATAAGTGACGTCATCACTGACTATCAACTTGACTTTAGTTATGTATGTAGTGGATAAGTGACGCCATCACTGACTACCAACTTGATTTTAGTATTGATGAAGTAGATAAGTGATGTCATCAATGACTATCAACTTGACTTTAGTTGTTTACGTAGTAGATATGTGACGTCATCACTGACTATCAACTGGTCTTTAGTAGTGTATAAAATATATAAGTAACGTCATCACTGACTATCAACTTGCTTTTAGTGGTGTATGTAGTAGATAAGTGACGTCATCACTGACTATCAATTAGACTTTAGTTGTGTATGACTTATATAAGTGACTTTAACATTGAATATCAACAGGTCTTTAGTAGTGTATGAAATATATAAGTGACGTCATCACTGACTATCAACTTGCTTTTAGTAGTGTATGTAGTATATATGTTACGTCATTACTTAATATCAACTTGACTTTATTGTGTATAATTTATATAAGTGACGTAATGACTTAATATCAACTGGTCTTTAGTAGTGTATGAAATAGATAAGTGACGTCATCACTGACTATTAATTTGACTTTAGTTATGTATGTAGTAGATAAGTGACGCCATCACTGACTACCAACTTGACTTTAGTATTGTATGAAATAAATAAGTGACGTCATCACTGACTATCAACTAGACTTTAGTTATGGATGTAGTAGATAAGTGACATCATCACTGACTATCAACTTGACTTTAGTTATGTTTGTAGTTGAATAGTGACGTCATCACTGACTATCAATTTAAATATAGTAGTGTATGAAGTAGATAAGTGAGGTCATCACTGACTATTATTTTGATTTTAGTAGTGTATGAAGTAGATAAGTGACGTCATCTCTGACTATCAACTTGACTACGCCATCACTGACTACCAACTTGATTTTAGTATTGATGAAGTAGATAAGAGACGTCATCACTGACTATTAACTTGACTTTGGTTGTTTACGTAGTAGATATGTGACGTCATCACTGACTATCAATTAGATTTTAGTTGTGTATGAATTATATAAGTGACGTCATCACTGACTATCAACTTGTCTTTAATATTGTATGAAATATATAAGTGACGTCATCACTGACTATCAACTTGCTTTTAGAAGTGTATGTAGTAGATAAGTTACGTCATCACTGAATATCAACTTGATTTAGTTGTGTATGAATTATATAAGTGACGTCATTACTGACTATCAACTGGTCTTTAGTAGTGTATGAAATAGATAAGTGACGTGATCACTATTAACTAGATTTTAGTAGTGTATGAAGTAGATAAGTATCGTCATCACTGACTATTAATTAGACTTTAGTTGTGTATGAATTATATAAGTGACGTCATCATTGACTATCAACTGGTCTTTTGTAGTGTATGAATAATATAAGTGACGTCATCACTGACTATACACTTGCTTTTAGTAGTGTATATAGTTGATATGTTACGTCATTACTAAATATCAACGTGACTTTAGTTGTGTATGACTTATATAAGTGACGTCATCACTATTTATCAACTGGTCTTTAGTAGTGTATGAAATAGATAAGTGACGTCATTACTGACTATTAACTTGACTTTAGTTATGTATGTAGTAGATAAGTGACGCCATCTCTGACTACCAACTTGATTTTAGTATTAATGAAGTAGATAAGTGACGTCATCACTGACTATCAACTGGTCTTTAATAGTTTATGAAATGGATAAGTGACGTCATTACTGTTTTTCAACTTGATTTTAGTGTTGTATGAAGTAGAGAAGTGACGTCATCACTGACTATCAACTTGACTTTACACCAATTGATCCTCTTTATAACATTTGTTTATATATTTTAATTTGTTTTGTATTTTGTGAAATAATAGTGGATTAAGAGCAGTAACAGGTATTTTTGGCATTATTTTAAGCAGAATCTCTGCTGCTGTTTTATTTCTAGACTTATGAATGGTGTTTCTATAAGAGAATAAGAAGTTTTCTACTTCTTTTTTCACCTTCATAGGGGATTCATTTTGCGTAGCTTCTTACAACATTTTTTTAAGTAACTTTTCAAAGTTTTAATTGCTTTTTCCGCAAAAGTATTGCTTTGGGGATTGTAAGATGGACTGTAAGTCAGATTAACATTTAATTTGTTACACCAATCTGTTTATTCACTTGATGTGAATGAGAGTCCATTATCCATAACAATCTGTTCACAAATACTAAATCTACTAATAATTTTGTACATTTTTTTTATTAAGGTTGAGGCACACAGATTTTTTACTACTTTTACTCCCATCCACTTGCTAAACACATCAATAATTACTAGTAAAGTTAAGTGTTAAAATTTACAATAATCAATATGAATTCTTTGCCATGGTCTTTGCATAATGGGCCAAAGCATGGTATTTAATTTGGGTTTTTAATTCAAAGCCTGACATGTATCACAAGATTTAACAATATTAGATATTGATTTATCAATACCTGGGAACCATATGTAATTTCTTGCTATAGCTTTCATTTTTGACTCACCATTGTGAGTAGCATGTAACATATTCAACACATTTGATTTTAACTGGTGTGGTATGATTACTTTTGAACCAAGTAATAAACAATCATCTTGGATGGTTATGTTGTTTCTGTTATCATAGTATGGTTTCAGATCACTTGAATCACACTTATTTGGCCACCCATACTTTGCACATTGTAACACTTGTTTCAACACTGGGCTCTTTAAGGTTTCACACATATTATGTTGTACATTCAAGGGTAACATTTTTTAATTTTTTTCAGATAGCAAGTTAATAGAATTTTTGTCACACTTTTCAGTTTTTACATTGTTATCATTTATGGGTAATCTTGATAGCATGTCAGGTAGGATTAGTTTTTTTCCTGGTTTATATGTAACACTATAATTGAATGATAACACAAAGTTTGCCTATCTTTGTAATCTATTCCTAGCCATAATGGTAAAGGTTTTTTTCTCCCCAAAAATAATAATTATTGGTTTGTGATCAGACTGCAATATAAATTTTCTCCTTATTATGAAATTATAGAACTTTTTACATATGTGAATGAGGGCCAGAGCCTCTTTTTCCAACTGACTATATTTCTGTTCTGTAGGAGTGAGGGTTCTGGAGGTGAAAAAGACAGGTTTTTGAACTCCATCTTTGTCTGTCGAGCTGTCACTTGACACAATTATTATTTTATTAGGGTTAAATGGAACCACTATCCCACACTTAAGGAATGCTAGTTTAGCATCAGTAAATGCCTTTTGTTGTTTTGTTCCCCACACCCAATTTTCATCAGATAAGTTGTACAATGGTTTGAGGATTGAGGATAGCATTGGAATTTGGTCATTATAATATTGTAGCATCCCAATGAATTTTTGTAACTTTGCTACTCTATTTTCCCCTCAGGTGGTGGAGCATGAAATATGGCAATTGATTTTTCAGGTAAGGCTAGGATTTGGTTAAATTGGATATGGTGACCAATGAAATCAAGCTCTTCCTGCATAAACTCACATTTGTCAAAGTTAATTTTGACATTATGTTTAGCTAATCTATGTAACACTTTTAACAATCTTTCTTTGGCCTCTTTTTTTGTCCTCCCCCCTACTAAGATGTCATCAATATAATTTGCAGTACCCTCACAATTTATTATTATTTGATTCATGATACTTTGAAAAATGGCTGGCATACTGCTAATACCATAAATACCCCTTGTGTATTTATATAACCCTTAAGGTGTATTTATGTTTAAATACTTTTGATCATCTTTGTAAATTTTTACTTGTAAGAAAGCTTTTAATAAGTCTATTTTAGATAAATATTTGCTATCAGCCCATTTTGATGAAAGTTTATCAAATGTTGGCAAGGGATAATGATCAACCTTAAGCACTGGGTTGATTGTCAATTTGAAATTACCACATAATCTTAAGTCCTTACCACTAGCTTTCATTACTGGTACCACATTTGTGGCCCACTCACTGAACTTAACTGGTTTAAGGGCTCCAGAAGCTATTTGTTCATTTGACTGTCAACTTTTTTTTTCTTAATTTTGTTTCTAAAGGTGAATTTACTACTATAGACCTTTTTGCATCACTTTATTTCAAAACCGCAACTTTCTATCTCAATTGGAACTTGAGTTACAAACTTTTGTTTTTCTTCATATGAGCTACAATGCTATAGACTTCGGTAGGAAAATACTAAAATTCTCAGAAACTGAGAAAGTTTTATTTGTTTCGATTAAAGTGTAATTAACTTTTTATAACACATATCAAAGTGCTACATTTGAGTTCAAACCGCAAGTCTGTAGCATTATTAGTTTCTGAGATATCATCAAAAATCATTTTCTTAATCTGAAAAACATTTTTTTTTTGGAAACTTTTTTCTCAATTTTGTATCTAGAGATGAGTTTAGTACTATAGAATGTTTTGCATCACTTTATTTCAAAACCGCAACTTTCTATCTCAATTGGAACTCAAATAACAAACTGTTTTTTTCATATGGGCTTCAATGCTATAGACTTCGGCAAGAAAATACTAAAATTCTCAAAAAATGAGAAAGTTTTATTTTTTGCGACTAAAGTAAAATTAACTTTTCATAACACATATCAAAGTGCTACATTTCAGTTCAAACCGCAAGTCGGTAGCATTATTAGTTTTTGAGATATCATCAAAAATCGTTTTCAGAATCTAAAAAACATAATTTTTTTTAAAAAATATTTTTCTCAATTTGGTTTTAGAGTTGCATTTAGTATAATAGAGCATTTTGCATCGTTTTATTTCAAAACCGCCACTTTCTATCTTAATTGCAACTCGAGTTACAAACTTTTATTTCTTTATATGTGCTACAATGCTATAGACTTCGACAAGAAAACACTAAAATTCTCAAAAACTGAGAAAGTTTTATTTTTTGCAACTAAAGTGTAATAAACTTCTCATAAGACAATTGAAAGTGATACATTTTAGTTTAAACCGCAAGTCTGTGCCATTATTAGTTTTTGAAATATCATCAAAAAACGTTTTCAGAATCTGAAAAACACAATTTTTTCGAAATTGTTTTTTTTTTAATTTTGTTTCTAGAGATGAATTTAGTACTATAGAGCGTATTGCATCACTTTATTTAAAAATCGCAACTTTCTATTTCAATTGGAACTTTAGTTGCAAACTTTTTTTTTCTTCATATGGGCTACAATGCTAAAAACTTCGATTAGAAAACACTAAAATTCTCAAACCCTAAGAAAGTTTTATTTTATGCGACTAAAGTGTAGTAAACTTTTCATAAGACAATTCAAAGTGATACATTTCAGTTTAAACCGCAAGTCTGTAGCATTATAAGTATCTGAAATATCTTCAAAAAGCGTTTTCAGAATCTGAAAAACACATTTTTTTTCGAAATTTTTTTTTTCTCAATTTTGTTTCTAGAGATGAATTTAGTACAGTAGAGCGTATTGCATCACTTTATTTCAAAATTGCAACTTTTAATCTCAATTGGAACTTGAGTTACAAACTTTTTTTTTTTCATATGGGCTACAATGCTATAGACTTCGGTAAAAAAATACTAAAATTCTCAAAAACTGAGAAAGTTTTATTTTTGGCGATTTAAGTGTAATAAACTTTTCATAACACATATCAAAGTGCTACATTTGAGTTCAAACCGCAAGTCTGTAGCATTATTATTTTCTGTGATATCATAAAAGTCGTTTTCAGAATCCGAAAAACAAAATCTTTTTCAAAAAAAAATTTTTCTCAATTTTGTTTCTAGAGGTGAATTTAGTTCTATAGAGGGTTTTGCATCACTTTTTTTCAAAATCGCAATTTTCTATCTCAATTGGAACTGAAGTTACAAACTTTTTTTTTCTTCATATGGGCTACAATGCTAAGACTTCACTAAGAAAACACTAATATTTATAAAAACTGAGAAAGTTTTATTTTTTGCGACTAAAGTGTAATAAACTTTTCATAAGACAATTCAAAGTGATACATTTCAGTTCAAACCGCAAGTATGTAGCAATATTAGTTTTGGAGATATCATCAAAAATCGTTTTCAGAATCTGAAAAACACATTAGATTTTTAGAGGTTTTGAGTTTCTAGAGGTTAATTTAGTACTATAGAGCGTTTTGCAACACTATACACAGACTACCAACTTGATTTTAGTATTTATAAAGTAGATAAGTGACGTCATCACTGACAATCAACTTTACTTTAGTATTTTACGTAGTAGATATGTGACGTCATCACTGACTATCAACTTGACATTAGTAGTGTATAAAGTAAATAAGTGACGTCATCACTGACTATCAACTTGTTTTTAGTAGTGTATGTACTAGATAAGTGACGTCATCACTGACTATCAATTTGAGTTTAGTTGTGTATGAAATAGCTAAGTGCCGTCATCACTGATTATTAACTTGACTTTAGTTGTGTATGAAGTAGATAAGTGACGTTATTACTAAATATTATATTGACTTTTGTTGTGTATGAAGTAGATAAGTGATGTCATCACTGACTATCAACTTGACTTTAGTAGTGTATGGAGTAGATAAGTAATGTCATCACAGACTATTATCTTGACTTTAGCAGTGTATGAAGTAGATTAGTAACGTCATCACTGACCATCAACTTGACTTTAGATGTGTATGAAGTAGATATGTGACGACATTACTGAGTATCATCTTAACTTTGGTTGTGTAAAAAGTAAATATATGACATCATCACTGACTATCAACTTGACTGTAGTATTTTATGAAGTAGATAAGTGACGTCATCACTGACTATCAACTTGACTTTAGTAGTGTATGAAGTAGAAATGCAACGTCATCACTGACTATAATCTTTATTTTAGTTGTGTGTAAAGTAGTAAAGTGAAATCATCGCTGACTAAGATCTTGACTTAAGTTGTTTACGTAGTAGATATGTGACGTCATCACTGACTATCAACTTGATTTTAGTTGTGTATGCATTATATATGTGACGTCATTACTAAATGTCATCTTGACTTTAGTAGTGTATGAAGTAGATAAGTGACGTTATTACTAAATATCATCTTGACTTTTGTGGTGTATGAAGTAGATAAGTGATGTCATCACTGACTATCAACTTGTCTTTAGTAGTATATGGAGTAGATAAGTGATGTCATCACAGACTATTATATTGACTTTAGGAGTGTATGAAGCAGATATGTGACATCATCACTGACTATAAATTTGACTTTAGTATTTTAAGAAGTAGATAACTGACGTCATCACTGACTATCAACTTAATTTTATTAGTGTATGAAGTAGATAAGTAACGTCATCACTGACTATCATCTCTACTTTGGTTGTGTATAAAGTAGATTTGTACCGTCATCACTGACTATTAACTTGTCTTTAGTAGTGTGCGAAGCATATATGTGACATCATCACTGACTATCAACTTGTCTTTAGTAGTGTATGAAGCATAAATGTGACATCATCACTGACTATCAATTTGACTTTAGTATTTTATGAAGTAGATAAGTTACGTCATCAGTGACTATCAACATGACTTTAGTAGTGTATGAAGTAGAAATGCAACGTCATCACTGACTATCATCTTAATTTTAGTTGTGTGTAAAGTAGATAAGTGACGTCATCACTGACTATCAACTTGACTTTTGTATTTTATGCAGTCGATAAGTTACGTCATAATTGTTTTTCAACTTGACTTTAGTTGTGTATGAAGTAGTGAAATGACGTCATAACTGATTATCAACTTGACTTTAGTAGTGTATGAAGTATTTATGTAACGTCATTACTGACTATCATCTTGACTTTAGTAGTGTATGAGGTAGATATGTGACGTCATCACTGACTATCAACTTGACTGTATTCGTATAAAGTAGATTAGTGACGTCAGCACTAACTATCAACTTGACTTTATTTATGAATGTAGTTGATAAGTGACGCCATTACTGACTACCAACTTGATTTTTGTGTTAAGGGTGGCCTTAGGATAAGTAAGAACGTGTAAGTAAGACACAGTGTTTAGACGGCAACGTTTATTGGCTGTCAAAAGCTAGCACATACAAGTTATACAATGAGAGAGCACTGGTTAATATTACTTTGCCTTTGATTCTCTAGTCTCATTACTAATACAGGAGATCGCACTCACTCATAATACAGCTGGGCTGATATCTTAGGGGTGGTGGAGTGTTTGACCTCGTGACTGCTGAGCTAGGGAGATAATCCCTGTGAGCGTGCTTGAGGTCTTGGGATCCGAAGGGTAACCACGGTTATATACAGGCTGTGAGCCGGTATTGCTCGTGGTACTAGAGAGTGTGCAGACCACGTCTAATACGGGATATAGCTCGTTGTTGAGCAGACCACGTTTACACGGGATATAGCTCTCTCCTTAGGGGTAGAGGACGTCGAGTGGTCACTGGCGGTGTAGTGGGCGGAACACGGTGGGCGGACATCAGGCAGCTGGCTGGCGATCTCAGAAAGACAGTGTGAACCTCGCTCGTTAAAGCGGGTCACACACTGCCTGCCCGTTTGCTAGAGCTTCGTGGTATTTATAGTCAGGGCGGCTGATCACGTGATCATTAGGGGGTGAGAGGAGCCATTGTCCAGTAAGTTACGTATAGTCAGGTAACATTCCATGCCGCTTTCTAATGTATGCGGCAGTATTGTATGTACCTGAGCAGCGCATGTAGACAAAGGAACGCTCCACATAAACTCTATGTCAAGAGGAAAACTATTTAGCTATCGTATAGTTTTCCTCGTGCCATATCCCTCCATTTTAAAATCCCCAGATTTTAATGCCAAACAGGGATGGGATTTTGTACTGTGATCTTTATTACTCTTGCTCTCTTTTACATAATTTTTTTTTCAACTGAAAGATATAAACATTTATTAAATGATATTGTAAGCAAATCTAAAATAGTTTTATTGAGTATTAGTTACGCACAAATACATTTTTAATATGTTTATTACACGTTTAGATTTATTACCATTTAAATTTTTAGTGAGAAGAATTGCAATGTTTTAACGTAGAGGGTAGTTAGACAACCAGGGTGAACACTTTTTTAGTTTGACAATTGGGGTAGGGTACATTTTTTTATACCGAGTTAAAACTGGGGTCATGTAATAACTTGCCATTTTGAGCAATTTTAATGCTAAGAAACATTCTTTTGCTATATGTGTACTGCAGTATTAAGTGTAGATAATGAGTTGAGAGACAATTTCGTGACCAGTTGCTCAAATATTTAGCGACGGGTATGTAGAATAACCAGAGGGCGTAACATCTCTCAAGGTATGAGTCCTTCGTCGTCTGCCACAATAGTTGATATGTAACAATAAACTGAGTCACCTGAAGCATGTAGATTGTAGTATTGTGAATACTCTACTTTGTTGATTTTCTCATGTAATGTAAATCAGGAAGTAAAATTTCACTAGTTTAACGGCAGCGATCTTTATAATCCTTTGTGGTGGTACTATAGTTTAATTGCATGTTATCGCTTTGGTTCTAAACTACTTTTGCTCTCTCATGCCATCGTGTTACTTTTATACTGTATTGACTGTAAAATACCTGTTTCTTAACATCGTTTTGGGGTTTAAATTAGATTTTGGTACTTTAAGGTAAAATCACCTGGTTGTCTGTAAATTCTTCTTCTCTTTTGCTGAGTACAGTTTTCTTTTTTGAGGGGAAATAAAAATCATTTAGTGGTAATGTTAATTAAAAATGGGGCAGGGTCTTCACATATTTATCTATACAAGGTGGTTTGGTTGGTGTGTTGTAGCGTTGTAGACATACTTTCTTGACTCTGGCAACGTTGGTGCTGACCTTCTGCAAACTTCATGTTTCTTTGCAATGGTAGCCTGCTATGCTGTACCTCGTGAAAGCTCTTCTGATGGTGCTCATTTAAAAGGGTTAGACTAACCCGCTTTGGAGTGAGACCTTCTACCAATCGTAAAGTCTTAAGATTCTTGGTCAGAACCTGCATGACTCTTACTTTGGAGGGTCCACTAACCATTGGGGAGAAACAAGATAATTTAACAATTAATTTATATTAAGGGATAAAAAACAATTTTGCCTCATATGCTAAGCACTTAATTGATTATGTGAATATTTTCAATAGGGATGTCTTATTGGGGGGGGGGGTATATTTAGAAGATGTTTGAGGCTGATCATATTGTTTAATCATAGTTCCAATTGATATTCATAGTGTAATCTCACACTAATCTTAAACTGTGTGTTTAACTACAATGTTCTACTTTATTTAAACCAACCATATCCAACACCTGGTAACTACCTAATTTATGCATTGTGGAGGTAAAGGATATTAATTTCTACCTTTTTTTATTTATTATTTTATTTCTTTCCGTAGTAAATAAAATAACAAAAATAATTAAAATGTAATTCTAATTTTATTATTTCGATGTATTAACTTTATACCACTTATCTCCAGTGTCATGTTATTCCTCACCTTGTATAATTATGGGTTCACTGCATCCACTTTTACAAACCCTTGTTTGTAAATGTAAACTCTATTAATATTATTATAATTTTTTTAACCACCTTTCTTAATACTTAATCCACTTTCCGTAATATTAAGTCCACATTCCGTAATTCTAGGTCCACATTCCGTAATACTAAGTCCACATTCCGTAATACTAAGTCCACTTCGGAGTTCCCAGTCCTCTTGCAACTGTCTTAGAACAATCCCTTTTCCATTTCCAATTTTATCCAATCCACTAGTCGACATTTCCACAGGTTTTTGAGTTTGCATGGCGCCTGCTTACTCAACAATGGTGCTAGGTAACGTACCTAGCTAAAACTGTGCTGAACCAACAGTACAGTTAACATCCACAGAGGGAGGAGAGCTTTCAGTATAGAAGTCAAAACAGTTAGCTGGATCTGTTTTGTGTCTTCTTATACTTCCTTCCTGGTAGAGGGGGACATTTCCCTTCGGGAATGATATCATTCCTTCGTTAACCATAATACTACAATTATACGTTGTACAATAATCTAAGCCCAGTAGGCCTAAGAAGGATACAGAGGGATTGTCAATGACTATAACGTCGTGCGGTAAGTAATGGCCGTTTATAAACATGGGCAACAATGTTTGTCCTACAATTCGCAAAGCGTGACCTGTAGAAGTTTTAAATCCAGGGGCATAATCCATGATATCCAAGCCTAAATTTTGGATTGCCCAAAGTTGTACTACAGTCACACTAGCACCGGTGTCGACAACAAACATCATTGGCCTTTTTTTTATTGTGACCTTTATCTTAAGGAAGCTCTCTGGTATCACCAGATTAAGAACGTTTTCCTGAGGGGGGGGGGGAGGGGAGGTAACCGCGCTGCTAGTTTTTTTGACACAGTTTTTTTCTTTGTGCAATCCCTAGGCAGATGGCCACCATCGCATATAGCGCAACGTATCATATCACAATGGAAACTCATGTGCGAGGGGCTACCGCACAAGAAACACTGGCGGCGAGCAGGGTTAGGCCTCCACGCAGCTCGTACCGTATTTGGAATTGGAGAACGTAATACAGGGGGTTAAGGAATGACGCCATCATTGTTGACTATATTCACATCTGGGATGAGCAAAGCAGTAGCTTGAATACTTTGCTCGTTACTTTCTTCAATAGTTGTGCTTCAATGGCAGTCGAAAGATCTACCGGAGATCGTATAAGTACAAAACGTCTAATCGAAGGTTTAATGCCTACCATGTATTGAAGGAATATTCTATCACGCATTGAAACTGATAAAAAATTTTCTACTCTGGATTAATAACATTTGAAACCATAGTGGTTTCTAATTGACCAGCAATGAGTTGTAGGCGTGTGCCATACTCACATGCAGTTTCATTTTTATGTTGGCAACAATTAATAAACTTTGTTTGAGTGTTATGCGGGGTATTTTGGGTGAAAAACGTGTTTTTAGAACAGTTCTAAGGGCGGTCCATGAAGCAAGTGCACTATTTGTGTTAGCTCTCACGTGGTCAGAAGCCACGCCCCCTAGGCTTAGTCTGGTTACCGACAGTGTTTGAGCGTCAGCCCAACCGCTTAAGAAGGCGGCTAAACTCACAGCTTCAATAAACTGCTCTAGCCCGACCTCATCCATACCAGTAAACCTAGGTATAAGGTAAGCCTGGTTGCCTATGTTAACGCTAGGTGGCGCTTGAGGAGTACCCTGAGGTTTAGCCCCACTGCCAGTATCTAGCAGGGCAATGAGAGGTTGAGGCAGTTTGGCCATCTCTGAATAATCAGGTTGATCCAAGAACGACATTTTATACTAAAATAAAACGAGTATACAGATACTGAAATGCTGATATTGTAATAAGAAACGAAGTAAATAACAATCTCTATTATCAAACCTACTATTAAGTTACTCCCTCCTTTCTATTTTTTTTTCTTACAAAACAAAACTACTTATAAACAAGATTGTGTGAAATTGACGTAAATCTGACTATATGAAGTAAAAATATGAAATTATATTATATGAATACTCTATAGATTATGTATTTGTTGAAAGATATAGGTAAACAGCTATAAGCCGAAAAACGAAATGACCTAGATCCGACTATATGAATGAAAATTACCATATATAACCTTAATTATTATATATATGTTAAAAGTATTAAAAATATATGAATAACAATGATAGATCGAAAATTATGAAAATTTCGTAGATCTGACTATATGTATGGAAATTACTACATAATTCTAGTTATTGAAAAATATGAAAATATGAAATATGAATAGCAATGATAGGTCGAAATTACAAAATTTTCGTAAATCCGACTATATGAAGTAAAATGCACAATATAAAACCTTAATTATTGAAAAATATAAAATATAAATACGAATGATATGCCGCAATTACGAAAGTTACGTAAATCCGACTATATGACTAAATATCACTATTTAAAACCGTAATTTTAATATATATGTTAAAAAAGTATAAAAAATGTATGAATAGCAATGATAGATCGAAAATCACAAAAATTGGCGTAAATCCGACAATATGTATGGAAATTACTAAAATACACTATATAAAAACTTATTTATTAAAAAATATAAAATTGTGAAATATGAATAGCAATGATAGGTCAAAATTGCGAAATTTACGTAAATCCGACTATATAAACTAAAATACTCTATATAAAACCTTAATTATTAAAAAATATGAAATATGAAATATAAATACGAATGATAGGTTGAAATTACGGAAGTTACTTAAATCCGACTATATGAATGAAAATTAATATATAAACCTTAATTATTGAAAGATATGAAAATATGAAATAAGAATAGCAATGATAGGTCGAAATTACGGAATTTCCGTAAATCCGACTACATGAACCAAGATACTCTATATACAGAGTGTCCCAAAAGTACTGAAAGGAACTAAAATTGAATATCTCCGTGAATTTTTGGGCTATTTGGATGAAACCACCACCCACCGATAGGAAAAATGTGCAACATTTTTGCCATGCCTATATAATTAGCAACCCCTATATTTTTCACCCCTTTAGGGGGTGAAAACCAAAAATTCGGTTTTCAATATATCCTTTTCAATGTTATTTCTCAAAAAATAAAGTTTTTAAAAAAATTCTTTCTGGTGGCTTTTGAAAGTCACTTAGCCCCACCTAGTAAAAAAATGCAAAAATTAATTTTGAAAAACCACCCCTTTAGGAATTACGGGGTAAAAACGATTTTTGACTTTCCAAAAATCACGAAAGTGCAAAGTGTACCAAAAATAAATTTTAAATGCTGCATTCTACGAAAACTTATTGCCTGGACCTTCTTTATTAGGTTTCTAGCGTTTTAGCCCTATCCAACCCCCTGGGGGGTGTGGGGGGTAGGGTTTTCCACCCCATTATGATTACAAAAACTTAAGCAAAAGTTGTCGTGTAAGATATCGTTCTAGACTAATTCAACCCCGCTGACCTCAAATCCGTTGTCAGATTTTCGATAGGTGCCACACCTGACGCACTAGGGGTAGTTTTTGAACCCCAAAAGAGGGAAATTATTGGAAAATAAAGTCAATTTAAATTTCAATAAAAAACATTAATTTCGATTTTCTTTTTGCATATTACAGTATCTGGTTATGTTTTAACATGGACCCTATGCACATCCGGTCTTAATTACCTTAATAGGGGTGGCTAGGGCGCAGTTTTTACCCCCATTATGATCATTTAAAATTACATGATTCATGTCGAGTGAAGTATTGCTCTAGGCTAAATCGACCACGCTAATCTAAAATCCGTTGTCAGAATTTCCATAAGTGCCACCCCTAAGGCGCTAAGGGTGTTTTTTTTTCTCTGGAATGGGGCATTTTTGAATTAATTAGGTAGTAACAAAACACACTTAAACAAAATATAGGAAAAATATCCAATGAATGTTTTCTTGTACTTGGACAGCTTTTAACACGTGTTGTAGGCATTTCCGGTTTAAATCTCTAATTAGGGGTTGTTTAGATTTAAGTTCCACCCCTAATACAAATTTTAAAAATATTGCGATTGGTGTCAAGTAAGGTTTCGTTCTTGGGTAAATCGACCCCACTGAGTCCAAATCTGTTGTCTAAAATTTGTTTACTTCAACCCTTAAGTTGTAAGGGGTTGATTTTTAAATGATTTAAAATTTGTTATTGCTCTACCATGAATTTATTTTTATTTATTATTTAAAAATCAACCCCTAACAACTTAAGGGTTGAAGAAAACAAATTTTCGACAACAGATTTGGACTCAGTGGGGTCGATTTACCCAAGAACGATACCTAACTTGACACTAATCGCAATATTTTTAAAATTTGTATTAGGGGTGGAACTCAAATCTAAACAACCCCTAATTAGAGATTTAAACCGGAAATGCCTACAACACGTGTTAAAAGCTGTCCAAGCACAAGAAAACATTCATTGGATATTTCCTATATTTTGTTTAAGTGTGTTTTGTTACTACCTAATTAATTCAAAAATGCCCCATTTCAGGGATAAAAAACCACCCTTAGCGCCTTAGGGTTGGCACTTATGGAAATTCTGACAACGGATTTGAGATTAGCGTGGTCGATTTAGCCTAGAGCAATACTTCACTCGACATGAATCATGTAATTTTAAATGATCATAATGGGGGTGAAAACTGCGCCCTAGCCACCCCTATTAAGGTAATTAAGACCGGAAATGCATAGGGTCCGTGTTAAAACCATACCAGGCACTGTACTTTGCAAAAAGAAAATCGACAATAATTTGTTTTATTGATATTTAAATTTGCTTAATTTTCTTAAATTTTCCCTCTTTTGGGGATAAAAAAACACCCCTAGCGCGTCAGGGGTGGCACTTATTTAAAATCTGACAACGGATTTGAGTTCAGCGGGGTCGATTTAGTCTAGAGCAATACCTTACTCGACACCAATCATAGAATTTTAAAAAATTAAAAAGGGGGTGAAAATGGCACCCTAGCCACCCCCATTAAGGTAATTTAGACCGGATATGCATAGGGTCCATGTTAAAACATAACCAGATACTGTACTATGCAAAAAGAAAATCGTAATTAATGTTTTTTATTAAAATTTAAATTGACTTTATTTTCCAATAATTTCCCTCTTTTATGGATAAAAACCCACCCCTAGCGCGTCAGGGGTGGCACTTATCAAAAATCTGACAACGGATTTGGGTTCAGCGGGGTCGATTTAGTCTAGAGCAATACCTAACTCGACACCAAGCACAGAATTTTAAAAAATAATAAAGGGGGTGAAAATGGCACCCTAGCCACCCCCATTAAGGTAATTTAGACCGGATATGCATAGGGTCCATGTTAAAACATAACCAGATACTGTAATATGCAAAAAGAAAATCGAAATTAATGTTTTTTATTGAAATTTAAATTGACTTTATTTTCCAATAATTTCCCTCTTTTGGGGTTCAAAAACTACCCCTAATGCATCAGGGGTGGCACCTATCGAAATTCTGACAACGGATTTGAGGTCAGCGAGGTTGAATTAGTCTAGAACGATATCTTACACGACAACGTTTGCTTAAGTTTTTGTAATCATAATGGGGTGGAAAACCCTACCCCCCACACCCCCCAGGGGGTTGGATAGGGCTAAAACGCTAGAAACCTAATAAAGAAGGTCCAGGCAATAAGTTTTCGTAGAATACAGCATTTAAAATTTATTTTTGGTACACTTTGCACTTTCGTGATTTTTGGAAAGTCAAAAATCGTTTTTACCCCGTAATTCCTAAAGGGGTGGTTTTTCAAAATTAATTTTTGCATTTTTTTACTAGGTGGGGCTAAGTGACTTTCAAAAGCCACCAGAAAGAATTTTTTTAAAAACTTTATTTTTTGAGAAATAACATTGAAAAGGATATATTGAAAACCGAATTTTTGGTTTTCACCCCCTAAAGGTGTGAAAAATATAGGGGTTGCTAATTATATAGGCATGGCAAAAATGTTGCACATTTTTCCTATCGGTGGGTGGTGGTTTCATCCAAATAGCCCAAAAATTCACGGAGATATTCAATTTTAGTTTCTTTCAGTACTTTTGGGACACTCTGTATAACCTTAATTATTGAAAACTTTGAAGTATGAAATAAAAATACGAATAATAGGTCGAAAATACGAAAGTTACTTAAATTCGACTATATGAATGAAAATTACTATATAAAACCCTAATTATTGAAAGATTTGAAAATATGAAATATTAATAGCAATGATACGTCAAAATTACGAAATTGACGTAAATCCGACTATATGAATGGAAAATTACGTATTTAATACGATATACGTGGGGCTGCGTTTACTAAAAAGCGATAAAATAATACGTGACAGAGTTGTTCCAGCTTCCAAGATATATAATTAACAATATATAAGTTTTTCTTCTTCTTATTATTATTAAGAGTTCTTTTCTTTCTTCTTGTGTAACACCAACACCGGAATCCACCTTGATTCAAGGTGAAGGGGAGAATAATCCAGTACCAATTATATCAGAAACTGCAGATGGTATACAGAGTGGTCACAAACTAAGCACTTTGCGCACGATGTTAGCTGTGCCAAGAACTGCAGCTTTCTGCATGACACGTAAATGCCTGTGTTCGAGGTTTAACCTTTCTCTTGCTTTCAACCAATCCTTGCTTACCAGACCATTCACAGAAACCACTACAGGGACAATTTCAACACTTCTCAGCCGATACATATCCTTCAACTCAATGGAAAGCGGCTGATACTTCCTCTTCTTTTCAGCAACTGTAGTAACTACATGCTTGTTCAGAGGAACAGCAACATCAATGATTATCACTGTTTAAGCTTGTCTGTCAAACAGAACCAGATCTGGCCTGTTTGCCTCTACTGCTCTGTCTGTTACAATAACGGAGTTCCACAATAGCTTAGCGTCCCGGTTACGCAGCACTTGCTCGGGCTTGCAGTTGTAATATGGAAGCTCCTTCTCCACCAGACCGAATCTCTTGGCCAGCGCTTGGTGTAACACTTTAGCCACTGCATTGTGCCGCTCCAAGTACTCCTTGGGCGCAAGTACAGGGCATCCACCTGTGATATGCTGGATAAACTCACTCGTAGTCTTGCAGAGACGGCAACGATCATCGATTCTAGCTTTGAGAATATACCGCTCATAATTATTTGTGCGCACTACCTCGTCCTGGATGGCAAACAAGAACCCCTCAGTCTCTGCAAAGAGACCAGCCGTTCTGATCCACTCCGTCGAGGACTTAACGTCGATGTGCTCACTTGTTAAAGTAGCAACAAACCTCCCATGAAGAGGCTTGGATTTCCACACTTCCATTCTCTCAGCAGGCATCTTGATGTTGTATTCCACATTCTCTTCTTGCAACTACAGTGGCGTGTACCCACGATCTTGCTCGCAGACAGCTCTATGCATCACACTCTCACGTGACACAAAATACTGCCTCAACTTCTTCTCCTTAGAGCGACACATCACCTCAAGGCTCAGCAGCCCCCTTCCACCTGAACACCGAGACAAATAAAGCCTCTCGATGGAACTGCGAGTGTGATGAATCCTGTGCCTGGTGAGCGTTGTGCGTATCTGCCAGTTAAATGCTTGCAATGACGTGTCAGACCACTTGATAACTCCAAACGTGTACGTTGCAACAGAAACCGCCCGATTTGATAGCCGTTATCTTGTTCCTTGAGCTCAACATGGATCGGCAGATCTTCAGCACTCTGGATAATACTTTCTTCTCGACTTGCTTCCTAACCTCCACATCACCAATACCTAGAAGCTGCTGAAGTCCTAAGTACTTATAACTATCTTCAACGCCTAAGTCTTAAATACTCATACCCCCCATAAGCTGAAGACCCCCCTCAGGCTCTTGGACCTCACCCTTCTTTGCATGTACCACAGCACACTTGTCCAGACCAAATTCCATACAGATGGCATCACTGAAACTCTTAACAAGCTCAAACATACTCTGCAACATTGCAGGGCTCGATGCATACATCTTCAGGTCATCTATGTAGAAAAGATGCGAGATCAACAGTCGGGGATTTCTCCGAACCAGATAGCCTATCTCAGAGCCCCTAAGCATTCTGCTCAACGTATTAAGCGCCATACAGAACCAGAGCAGGCTCAGACTATCCCCCTGGAATATCCCTCTTCTAATGTAGATCTCCTCCGTTGTAACACTATTTGCACCCCTCCCCACATGAAGAGAAGTCCTCCAAGTGCTCATGCAATGAGTGAGCAACCTGATGAGACAAGGGTCGATCTTATATAACCTAAGAACTTGCAACAGCCACGAGTGCGGCACTGAGTCAAACGCCTTCTTGTAGTCAACCCACCCAAAAGATATATTACGTTGTCACTTCTGCGCTTGCTGCGACACAGTTGCGGATTGAGCGCCGAGATTTCAATATTATCTCGAAGGGCCGCGGCTAAAGAGGGCCGTCTTCGCAGCAACCGGCAAAAAAAAAAATCAGGAAGGAAAGGAAGGAAATTTTTTATTTTTATATATTCTATAGTTTAGATATTGATATAATTTTAATAAGATCTTATTGTGCGATGACTGATCGTACAATATAAAGATTGTAAATAAAAGTTTTAAATAGAAATAAATTAATCTCAACCCAATGTCTCATGACGGACTTTCAGAATTCATGTCAGTTTTTTTTCTTCAAAAGATGATGCACATTGACAAAGCAAAATTCATACAAAAAATTTGATATCAAAGGTTACTTCTCATCTCAAAGAAATATAATATTATATTACACACGAATATTTTATATTCTTGCCCTGAATTTTTTTTTTTTTGCTTCCTTACGTAAATGATTGTAATTTTTACTTAAAATTAGCTAGCCACGCCCCTTTTTCGTAAAATTTTCGCCTGCGGCGCTATTTGCAACCCCTAGTTCCTTTCCTGCTACCATTCTGCTCCTCTGCAAGTAGGCCATTTGCTATAAGATGCCTATAGATCACAGCCGAAATGATCGAAGTGAATATCTTATACAACGTAGGCAAACACGTAATGGGCCTGTAGTTCTTTGGATCCTGTGAATCTCCTAACTTCGGCAACATATACGTGACACCAAGCGTTAAGAACTTGGGGAGAACAGATGGATCTTCAACAGCTCTCTGAAAGAGACTAGCCAGAACACTATGAGTACTTTTAAAGTACTTCCACCAAAAGTTGTGCATGCCATTAATACCCGGAGCCTTCCAATTCTGGGTCTTTTTGACTGCAGCTTCAACATCTTCTTTTGAGATGATAATGGCAGCTATTTCAGGTATCTACTCACAGGCTTCCTCTTCCTTATGCAGCCAATATGCGTCCTCATCGTGCAACTTTGGCTCTGACCAAATGCCAGCCCAAAACTTCTTCATAAATGCTGCACTTGGCGGCTGCTGGTAATGTTCTTTCTGCCCCTCCCTTTCAAGATTCCGGTAGAACAGCTTCTGGTTTGCTGCAAACAAACTCTCTTGCTCTCTACGCTTGGCTGCTTCATTGTATCGTCTGATACGAGCGCCTAACGCAGCAATCCTCTGCTTTAGCCATTCTTCCTTCTCACGGAGCTTCTACTCAAATCCTTGTCTGCTCTCCTCAACTTCATCCTCCTAGCTATGGACCTCACACCTTTCTGCACCTTGACGCTACAACGCTGCGGACTCACAAAGTAGGCTGCAAGGTGCCCAATGTCTACCATTGGTAGGTATTATTATTATTATTATTGTTATTATTTTTTTTTATGTAATGTGTTTTGTGTCTATTGGTATGTGTGTTATATCAACAATCTACTAAAGACAAACTAACAGTAACTAGTACTCTCTTTTTTTTCTTCTCTCTCTCTTTTTTTTTATGTGGCAAAATTTATTTTAGGCTGCCTTAAAACACACCTTAAACCTGACACCAAATGTTAAAGGTGACCTTAGGATAAGTTAGGAACGTGAAAGTAAGACACAGTGTTTAAAACGGCAACGTTTATTGGCTGTCAAATGTTAGCACATACAAGTTATACAATGAGAGAGCACTGGTTAATGTTACTTTGCCTTTGATTCTCTAGTCTCATTACTAATACAGGAGATCACACTCACTCATAATACAGCTGGGCTGATATCTTAGGGGTGGTGGAGTGTTTGACCTCGTGACTGCTGAGCTAAGGAGATAATCCCTGTGAGCGTGCTTGAGGTATCGGGATCCAAAGGGTTACTACGGCTATATACAGGCTGTGAGCCAGTATTGCTCGTTGTACTAGAGAGTGTGCAGACCACGTATAATACGGGATATAGCACGTTGTTAAGCAGACCACGTTTACACGGGATATTGCTCTTTCCTTAGGGTGAGAGTACGTCAAGTGGTCACTGGCGGTGTAGTGGGCCGAGCACGGTAGGCAGACATCAGGCTGCTGGCTGGCGATCTCAGGGAGACAGTGTGAACCTCGCTCGTTAAAGCGGGTTACACACTGCCTGCCCGTTTGCTAGAGCTCCGTGGTATTTATAGTCAGGGTGGCTGATCACGTAATCATTAGGGGGTGAGAGGAGCCATTGTCCAGTAAGTTACTAATGGTCAGGTAACAATCCATGCCGCTTTCTAATGTATGCGGCAGTATTGTATGAACCTGAGCAGCGCATGTAGACAAAGGAACCCTCCACATAAACTCTATGTCTAGAGTGAAACTATTTAGCTATCGTATAGTTTTCCTCGTGACATTAGTATTGATGAAGTAGATATGTAACGTCATCACTGACTATCAACTTGACTTTTGTTGTTTACGTAGTAGATATGTGACAGCATCACTGACTATTAACTTGACTTTAGTATTTTATGAAGTAGATAAGGGACGTCATCACTAACTATCAACTTGACTTTAGTAGTGTATGAAGTAGAAATGCAACGTCATCACTGACTATCATCTTAACTTTAGTTGTGTGTAAAGTAGATAAGTGACGTCATCACTGACTAAGAACTTGACTTAATTTGTTTACGTAGTAGATATGTGACGTCATCACTGACTATCAACTTGACTTTAGTAGTGTATGCATTATATGAGTGACGTCAATACCAAATATTATCTTGACTTTAGTGGTGTATTAAGTAGATAAGTGAAGCAATCACTAACTATCAACTTGAATTTAGTAGTGTATGAAGTAGAAATGCAACGTCGTCACTGACTATCAATCTGATTTAATAGTGTATGCACTAGATAAGTGACGTCATGACTGACTATTTATTTGAGTTTAGTTGTGTATGAAGTAGATAAGTGACGTCATCACTAATTATCAACTTGTCTTTATTTGTGTATGAAGTAGATATGTGACGTTATTACTAAATATCATCTTGAATTTTGTGGTGTATGAAATAGATAAGTGATGTCATCACTGACTATCAACTTGACTTTAGAAGTGTATGAAGTAGATAAGTGATGTAATCACAGACTATTATCTTGACTTTAGCAGTGTATGAAGTAGATTTGTGACGTCATCACTGACTATAATCTAGACTTTAGTAGTTAATAAAGTAGATAAGCGACGCCATCAATGACTACAAACTTGTCTTTAGTATTTTATGAAGTAGATAAGTGACGTCATCACTAACTATTTACTTGACTTTAGTTGTTTACGTAGTAGATATGTGATGTTATAACTGACTATCAACTTGACTTCATTAGTGTATAAAGTAGATAAGTGACGTCATCACTGACTATCAACCTGTCTTGTGTGTATAAATTAGATATGTGACGTCATCACCGACTATTACCTTGTCTTTGGTAGTGTATAAATCAGATATGTGACATCATCACTGACTATCAACTTGAATTTAGTATTTTATGAAGTAGATAAGTGTAATCATAGCTGTCTATTAACTTGACTTTAGTTATGTATGTAGTAGATAAGTGACGCGATCACTGACTACCATCTTGATTTTAGTATTGATGAAGTAGGTAAGTGACGTCATAAGTGACTATCGACTTAATTGTAGTAGTGTATGGAGTAGATATGTGACGTCATCACTGACTATCAATTTGACTTTAGTTGTGTATGAATTATATAAGTGACGTCATCACTGACTATCAACTGGTCTTTAGTAGTGTATAAAATAGATAAATGACGTCATCAATGACTATCAACTTGACTTTAGTAGTGTATGAAGTAGATAAATGACGTCATCACTGACTATCAACTTGACTTTAGTTGTGTATGCAGTAGATAAGTGACTTTATCACTAAATATCAGCATCACTTTAGTAGTGTATGAAGCAGATAAGTGACGCAATCAGTGACTATAAACTTAACTTTAGTAGTGTATGAAGTAGATAAATTACGTCATCACTGTCTATCAACTTGTCTTAAGTTGTGTATAAAGTAGAAAAGTGACGTTATTACTGACTATCAACTTGTCTTTAGTAGCGAATGAAGTAGATATGTGACGTCATCACTGACTATCTATTTGACTTTAGTTGTGTATGCAGTAGATAAGTGACTTTATCACTGACTATAAACTTGATTTTAGTAGTGTATGAAGTAGATAAGTGACGTCATCACTGACTATTAACTTGACTTTAGTTATGTATGTAGTAGATCTGTAACGTCATCACTGACTATCAACTTGACTTTATTAGTGTATGAAATAGATAAGTAACGTCATCACTGACTATCATCTAGACTTTAGTAGTAATAAATTAGATAAGTGACGCCATCACTGACTACAAACTTGACTTTAGTTTTGTATGAAGTAGATAAGTGACGTCATCACTGAGTATCAACTTGACTTTAGTTGTTTACGTAGTAGATATGTGAGGTCATCACTGACTTTCAACTTGACTTTAGTAGTGTATAAAGTAGATAAGTGACGTAATCACTGATTATCAACTTGAGTTTAGTTGTGTATGAAGTAGATAAGTGACGTCATCACTGACTATCATCTAGACTTTAGTAGTTAATAAATTAAATAAGTGACGCCATCACTGACTACAAACTTGACTTTAGTTTTGTATGAAGTAGATAAGTGAAGTTGTTACTAAATATCATATTAACTTTAGTTTTTTATGAAGTAGATAAGTGACGTCATCACTGACTTTTACCTTGACTTTAGTTGTTTACGTAGTAGGTAAGTGACGTCATCACTGACTATCAACTCGACTTTAGTAGTGTATGAAGTAGATAAGTGACGTCATCACTGACTATCAACTTGTCTTAAGTTGTGTATAAAGTAGATAAATGACGTCATCACTGACTATCAACTTGTCTTTAGTAGCGTATGAAGTAGATATGTGACGTCATCATTGACTATCAATTTGACTTTAGTTGTGTATGAAGTAGAAATGCAACGGCATCTCTGACTATCAATTTGACTTTAGTAGTGTATGAAGTAGATAAGTAACGTCATCACTGACTATCAACTAGACTTTAGTTGTGTATGAAGTAGATATGTGACGTCATCACTGACTATCATCTTGTATTTAGTTGTGTATAAAGTAGATAATTGACGTCATTACTGACTATTTCCTTGTCTTTAGTAGTGTATGAATCAGATATGTGACATCATCATTGACTATCAACTTGACTTTAGTATTTTATAAAGTAGATAAATGTCGTCATCACTGACTATTAACTTGACTTTAGTTATATATGTAGTAGATAAGTGACGCGATCACTGACTACCAACTTGATTTTAGTATTGATGAAGTAGGTAAGTGACGTCATAACTAAATATCAACTTGACTGTAGTAGTGTATGGAGTAGAAATGTGACGTCATCACTGACTATCAATTTGAATTTAGTTGTGTATGAATTATATAATGACGTCATCACTGACTATCAACTGGTCTTTAGTAGTGTATAAAATAGGTAAGTGACGTCATCAATGACTATTAACTTGACTTTAGTAGTGTATGAAGTAGATAAATGACGTAATCACTGACTATCAACTTGACTTTAGTTGTGTATGCAGTAGATAAGTGACTTTATCACTAAATATCATCTTGACTTTAGTAGTGTATGAAGTTGATAAGTGACGACATCACTGACTATAAACTTGACTTTAGTAGTGTATAAAGTTAATAAATGACGTCATCACTGACTATTAATTTGGCTTTAGTAGTGTATGAAGTAGATATGTGACATCATCACTGATTATCAACTTGACTTTAGTAGTGTATGAAGTAGATAAGTGACGTCATCACTGACTATCAACTTGACTTTAGTTGTGAATGAAGTGAAAGTGATGTTATTACTAAATATCATCTTGACTTTAGTGGTGTAATAAGTAGACAAATGAGGTAATCACTGACTATTAATTTGACTTTAGTAGTGTATGAAGAAGATAAGTGACGTCATCACTGACTATCAACTTGACTTTAATTAAGTATGTAGTAGTTAGGTGGCACCATCACAGACTCCCAACTTGATTTTAGTATTGATGAAGTTGATAAGTGACGTCTTCACTGACTTTCAACTTGACTTTAGTTGTTTACGTAGTAGATATGTGACGTCATCACTGACTATCATCTTGTATTTAGTTGTGTATAAAGTAGATAATTGACGTCATTACTGACTATTTCCTTGTCTTTCCTTGTCTTTAGTAGTGTATGAATCAGATATGTGACATCATCACTGACTATCAACTTGACTTTAGTATTTTATGAAGTAGATAAGTGTCGTCATCACTGACTATTAACTTGACTTTAGTTATATATGTAGTAGATAAGTGACGCGATCACTGACTACCAACTTGATTTTAGTATTGATGAAGTAGGTAAGTGACGTCATAACTGACTATCAACTTGACTGTAGTAGTGTATGGAGTAGAAATGTGACGTCATCACTGACTATCAATTTGAATTTAGTTGTGTATGAATTATATAAGTGACGTCATCACTGACTATCAACTGGTCTTTAGTAGTGTATGAAGTAGGTAAGTGACGTCATCAATGACTATTAACTTGACTTTAGTAGCGTATGAAGTAGATAAATGACGTCATCACTGACTATCAACTTGACTTTAGTTGTGTATGCAGTAGATAAGTGACTTTATCACTAAATATAATCTTGACTTTAGTAGTGTATGAAGTAGATAAGTGACGACATCACTGACTATAAACTTGACTTTAGTAGTGTATAAAGTTATTAAATGACGTCATCACTGACTATTAATTTGGCTTTAGTAGTGTATGAAGTAGATATGTGACATCATCGATGATTATCAACTTGACTTTAGTAGTGTATGAAGTAGATAAGTGACGTCATCACTGACTATCAACTTGACTTTAGTTGTAAATGAAGTGAAAGTGATGTTATTACTAAATATCATCTTGACTTTAGTGTTGTGTAATAAGTAGACAAATGAGGTAATCACTGACTATTAATTTGACTTTAGTAGTGTATAAGGAAGAGAAGTGACGTCATCACTGACTATCAACTTGACTTTAATTAAGTATGTAGTAGTTAGGTGACACCATCACTGACTCCCAACTTGATTTTAGTATTGATGAAGTAGATAAGTGACGTTTTCACTGACTTTCAACTTGACTTTAGTTGTTTACGTAGTTGATATGTGACTTCATAACTGACTATCAACTTGACTTTAGTAGTGTATAAAGTAGATATGTGACGTCATCACTGACTTTCATCTTGACTTTAGTAGTGTATAAAGTAGATATGTGACGTCATGACTGACTTTCATCTTGACTTTAGTAATGTATGAGGTAGATATGTGACGTCATCACTGAATATCAACTTTTATGTAGGAGTGTATGAAGTAGATATGTGACGTTACCACTTTCTATCAATTTGACTTTAGTTGTTGATGAATTATATAAGTGACGTCTTTACTGACTCTCATCTAGTCTTTAGTAGTGTATAAAATAAATAAGTGACGTCATCACTGACTATAAACTTGATTTTAGTAGTGTATGAAGTAGATAAGTGACGTCATCACTGACTATCAACTTGACTTTAGTTATGTATGTAGTAGATCTGTAACGTCATCACTGACTATCAACTTGACTTTATTAGTGAATGAAATATGTAAGTAACGTCATCATTGACTATCATCTAGACTTTAGTAGTTAATAAATTAGATAAGTAACGCCATCACTGACTACAAACTTGACTTTAGTTTTGTAGGAAGTAGATAAATGACATCATCACTGAGAATCAACTTGACTTTAGTTGTTTACGTAGTAGATATGTGACGTCATCACTGACTATCAACTTGACTTTAGAAGTGAATAAAGTAGATAAGTGACGTCATCACTGACTCTCAATTTGACTTTAGTTGTGTATAAAGTAGATAAGTGACGTCATCATTGACTATTAACTTGTCTTTAGTAGGGTATGAAGTAGATACGTGATGCGATCACTGACTACCAACTTGATTTTAGTATTGATGAAGTAGGTAAATGACGTCATAACTGACTATCAACTTGACTGTAGTAGTGTATGGAGTAGATATGTGACGTCATCACTGACTATCAATTTGACTTTAGTAGTGTATGAATTATATGAGTGACGTCATCACTGACTATTAACTGGTCTTTAATAGTGTATGAAATAGATGAGTGACGTCATCAATGACTATCAGATTTACTTTAGTAGTGTATGAATTAGATAAATGACGTCATCACTGACTATCAACTTGACTTTAGTTGTTTATGCAGTAGATAAGTGACTTTATCACAACATATCATCTTGACTTTAGTAGTGTATGAAGTAGACAAGTGACGCCATCACTGACTATAAACTTGACTTTAGTAGTGTATGAAGTAGATAAATGACGTCATTACTGACTATTAATTTGATTTAAGTAGTGTATAAAGTAGATACGTGACATCATCACTGACTATCAACTTGATTTTAGAAGTGTTTGAAGTAGATAAGTGATGTCATCACTGACTATCAACTTGACGTAAGTGTTTTACTTAGTAGATATGTGACGTCATCACTGATTATCAACTTGACTTTAGTTGTGTATGAAGTACATAAGTGATGTTATTACTAAATATCATCTTGACTTTGGTGGTGTATTAAGTAGACAAATGACGCAATCACTGACTATTAATTTTACTTTAGTAGTGTATGAAGAATATAAGTGACGTCATCACTGACTATCAACTTGACTTTAATTAAGTATGTAGTAGTTAAGTGACGCCATCACTGACTCCCAACATGATTTTAGTAATGATGAAGTAGATAAGTGGCATCTTCACTGACTTTCAACTTTACTTTAGCTGTTTACGTAGTAGATATGTGACTTCATCACTGACTATCAAATTAACTTTAGTAGTGTATGAAGTAGATATGTGACGTCATCACTGACTTTCATCTTGACTTTAGTTGTGTATGAGGTAGATATGTGACGTCATCACTGACTATCAACTTGTATGTAGGAGTGTATGAAGTAGATATGTGACGTTACTACTTTCTATCAATTTAACTTTAGTTGTTGATGAATTATATAAGTGACGCCTTTACTGACTCTCATCTGGTCTTTAGTAGTGTAAAAAATAAATAAGTAACGTCATCACTGACTATAAACTTAATTTTAGTAATCTAAAAAAAAAGTTTTATTTTTTGCGACTGAAGTGTAATAAACTTTTCATAAGACATTTCAAAGTGATACATTTCAGTTCAAACCGTAAGTCTGTAGCATTATTATTTTTTGAGATATCAATTTTTTTTGAAAAATTATTTTTCTCAATTTTGTTTCTAAAGGTTAATTTAGTACTATAGAGAGTTTTGCATCACTTTATTTCAAAACCGCAACTTTCCATCTTAATTAGAACTCAAATTACAATCTTTTTTTTTCTTCATATGGGCTACAATGCTGTAGACTTCGATAAGAAAATACAAAAATTTTCAAAAACCATAAAAGTTTTATATTTTGCGACTTAAGTGTAATAAACTTTTCATAAGACATTTCACAGTGATACACTTCAGTTCAAACCGTAAGTCTGTAGCATTAATAATTTCTGAGATATCATCAAAAATCGTTTTCAGAATCTGAAAAACACAATTTTTTTCAAGAATTTTTTCTCTCAATTTTGTTTCTAGAGGTGAATTTAGAAATATAGAGCGTTTTACATCACTTTATTTCAAAACCACAACTTTCCGTCTCAATTAGAACTCGAGTTACAAACTTTTTTCTCCTTCATATGGGCTACAATGCTATAGACTTCGGTAAGAAAATACGAAAATTTTAAAAAACTAAAAAAAAGTTTTATTTTTTGCGACTAAAGTGTAATAAACTTTTCATAAGACATTTCAAAGTGATACATTTCAGTTCAAACCTTAAGTCTGTAGCATTATGAGTTTCTGAGATATCATCAAAAATCGTTTTCAGAATCTGAAAAACACAATTTTTTTGGAAAAATTATTTTTCTCAATTTTGTTTCTAGAGGTGAATTTAAAACTATAGAATGTTTTGCATCACTTTATTTCAAAACCGCAACTTTCTATCTCAATTGGAACTCGAGTTACAAACTTTTTTCTTCTTCATATGGGCTACAATGCTATAGACTTTGGTAAGAAAATACGAAAATTCTCAAAAACTGAGAAAGTTTTATTTTTTGCGACTAAAGTGTTATAAACTTTTCATAAGACATTTCAAAGTGATACATTTCAGTTCAAACCGTAAGTCTGTAGCATTATCAGTTTCTGAGATATTGTCACACTCATACGTCTAACTTGAATTTATTGATAAATATCTAATATAAATTGTACGAGTGGACCCAGGATCTGACCTACCTGGTCTAATTTACCTATAGATTTGGGTCAGTATTAGTAGACGCAATAAAAGACTTAGGTAGAAAAGGTATCTGATATAATTTAGTTTGTTAAAGACAAACTCTAAGAAATGATTACAACTATATTTAAGGGCGATTATGTAAGATACTCACATCGTATAAGGTGTTCAGATACAAGAGCGGAGATAGAAATAACACGGCTCGCTAGCCATGTTGTATCAAGTCGCGCCAAGGAGTTGGAGTTATCCTAAGCCTAGTCTCTGGTCCGAGTCTCATCCGAGACTCGGCGTATGTGTCCCCGTTCATCTCTGAGTGTCTGCTTCTCCCGTTCTGTGTTCCTCTGCCCCGATTAAAATACGCAACTCCTTTTATATTAAACTGGCCCGTTACTTAATAGTAATTCCTAATTCAATAATTAGTAAGAAAACCCACAAAAGATAATCCTTACGTGATGATCCCGCGCACGTTTATATTAATTATTACTCACGGATTCTAAGAAGAATCCATAAAGTGTAAATCAATACGAAAGTCATTATTTATGTTAGTACCCAGTTTTCATGTGTTAAAATCACCAATTATGCTTAATTAGGCATAATGGTGACAATATAATCAAAAATCGTTTTCAGAATCTGAAAAACACAATTTTTTTTGAAAAATTATTTTTCTCAATTTTGTTTCTAGAGGTGAATTTAGAACTATAGAATGTTTTGCATCACTTTATTTCAAAACCGCTACTGTCTATATCAATTGGAACTCGAGTTACAAACTTTTTTTTTTCTTTATATGGGCTACATTGCTATAGCCTACGGTAAGAAAATACTAAAATACTCAAAAATTAAGAAAGTTTTATTTTTTGCGAATAGAGTGTCATAAACTTTTCATTAGACATTTCGAAGTGATACATTTCTGTTAAAACCGTAAGTCTGTAGCATTATTAATTTCTGAGATATCATCAAAAATCGTTTTCAGAATCTAAAAAAAACAATTTTTTTGAAAAATTATTTTTTTGCTCAATTTTGTTCCTAGAGCTGAATTTAGTACTATAGAATGTTTTGCATCCCTTTATTTCAAAACCGCAACTTTATATGTCAATTGGAACTCGAGTTACAAACTTTTCTTTTCTTCATATGGGCTACAATGCTATAGACTTCGGTAAGAAAACACTAAAATTCTCAAAAACTGAAAAAGTTTTATTTTTTGCGACTTAAGTGTAAGAAACTTTTCATAAGACATTTCAAAGTGATACATTTCTGTTCAAACCGCAAGTCTGTAGCATTATTAGTTTCTGAGATATCATCAAAAATCGTTTTCAGAATCTGAAAACACAATTTTTTTTTTAAATTTATTTTTCTCAATTTTGTTTCTAGATATCAATTTAGTACTATAGAAGATTTTGCATCACTTTATTTCAGAACCGCAACTTGCTATCTCAATTGGAACTCGAGTTACAAACTTTTTTTTTCTTCATATGGGCTACAATGCTATAGACTTCGATAAGAAAACAATAAATTCTCAAAAACTGAGAAAGTTTCATTTTTTGCGACTAAAGTGTTATAAACTTTTCATAAGACAATTTAAAGTGATATATTTCAGTTCAAACCGCAAGTCTGTAGCATTATTAGTTTCTGAGATATCATCAAAAATCGTTTTCAGATCCTGAAAAACACAATTTAAAAAAAAAAAAAAATTCTCAATTTTGTTTCTGGAGGTGAATTTTGTACTATAGAGCGTTTTGCATCAATTTATTTCAAAACCGCAATTTTTATCTCAATTAGAACTCGAGTTACAAACTTTTTTTTTCTTCATATGGGCTACAATGCTATAGACTTCAATAAGGAAATACTAAAATTCTCAAAAACTTAGAAAGTTTTATTTTTTGCGTCTAAAGTGTAATAAACTTTTCATAAGTCATTTCAAATTTATACATTTCAGTTCAAACCGTAAGTCTGTAGCATTATTAGTTTCTGAGATAACATCTAAAATCATTTTTAGAATCTGAAAAACACAATTTTTTTTAAAAAATTATTTATCTCAATTTTGTTTCTAGAGGTGAATTTAGTACTATAGAATGTTTTGCATCACTTTATTTCAAAACCGCAACTTTCTATCTTAATTGGAATTTGAGTTACAAACTTTTTTTTTCTTCATATGGGCTACATTGCTATAGCCTACGGTAAGACAATACTAAAATACTCAAAAACTGAGAAAGTTTTATTTTTTGCGACTAGAGTGTAATAAACTTTTCATAAGACATTTCAAAGTGCTACATTTCAGTTCAAACCGTAAGTCTCTAGCATTATTAGTTTCTGAGATATCATCAAAAATCGTTTTCAGAATCTGAAAAACACAATTTTTTTGAATAATTTTTTTTTTGATCAATTTTGTTTCTACAGGTGAATTTAGTACTATAGAATGTTTTGCATACCTTTATTTCAAAACCGCAACTTTATATCTCAATTGAAACTCGAGTTACAAACTTTTCTTTTTTTCATATGGGCTACAATGCTATAGACTTCGGTAAGAAAATACGAAAATTCTCAAAAACTGAGAAAGTTTAATTTTTTGCGACTTAAGTGTAAGAAACTTTTCATAAGACATTTCAAAGTGATACATTTCAGTTCTAAACGCAAGTCTGTAGCATTATTAGTTTCTGATATATTATAAAAAATCGTTTTCAGAACATGAAAAACACAATTTTTTTCAATTTTTTTTTCTCAATTTTATTTCTAGAGGTGAATTTATTACTCAAGAGCGCTTTGCATCACTTTATTTCAAAACCGCAACTTTCCATGTCAATTAGAACTCGAGTTACAAACTTTTTTTTTCTTCATTTGGGCTGCAATGCTATATATTTCGATAAGAAAACACTAAAATTTTCAAAAACTTAGAAAGTTTTATTTTTTGCAACTAAAGTGTAATAAAAATTTTCATAAGACAATTTAAAGTGATACATTTCAGTTCAAACCGCAAGTCTGTAGCTTTATTAGTTTCTGAGATATCATCAAAAAAAAATTTCAGAATCTAAAAACTACAATTTTTTATGAAAAATTATTTTTCTTAATTTTGTTTCCAGAGGTCAATTAAGTACTACAGAATGTTTTCCATTACTTTATTTCAAAACCGCAACTTTCTATCTCAATTGGAACTCGAGTTACAAACTTTTTTTTTCTTTATAATAATATGTGCTACAATGCTATAGACTTCGATAAGAAAATACTAAAATTCTCAAAAACTGAGAAAGTTTTTTTTTTGCGACTTAAGTGTAATAAACTTTTCATAAAACATTTCAAAGTGATACATTTCATTTCTAACCACAATTCTGTAGCATTATTAGTTTCTGAGATATCATCAAAAATCGTTTTCAGAACCTGAAAAACACAATTTTTTCGAAAAATTGTTGTCTCAATTTTGTTTCTAGAGGTGAGTTTAGTACTATAGAACGTTTTGCATCACTTTATTCAAATCCGCAACTTTCCATCTCAATTATAACTCGAGTTACAAACTTTTTTTTTCTTCATATGGGTTACAATGCTATAGACTTCGCTAAGAAAATACTTAAAAATTTTAAAAACTGAGAAAGTTTTATTTTTTGCGACTTAGGTGTAAGAAACTTTTCATAAGACATTTCAAAGTGATACATTTAAGTTTAAACCGTGAGTCTGTAGTGTATGAAGTAGATAAGTGACGTCATTACTAACGATCAACTAAACTTTATTTATGTTTGTAGTAGATAAGTAACGTCATCACTGACTATACACTTGACTTTATTAGTGTATGAAATAGAAAAGTGACGTCATCACTGACTATCGTCTAGACTTTAGAAGTTAATAAAGTAGATAAGTGACGCCATCACTGACTACCAACTTGACTTTAGTATTGTATGAAGAAGATAAGTGACGTCATCACTGACTATTAACTTGACTTTAGTTGTTTACGTAGTAGATATGTGACGTCATCACTGACTATCAACTTGACTTTAGTAGTGTATGAAGTAGATAAGTGATGTCATCACTGACTCTCTACTTGTTTTTAGTTGTATAAAAAGTAGATAAGTGACGTTATTACTAAATATCATCTTGACTTTAGTTTTTTATGAAGTGGATATGTGACGCAATCACTGACTATCAATTGACTTGAGTAGTGTATGAAGTAGAAATGCAACGTCAACACTGACTGTCAATTTGACTTTAGTAGTGTATGAAGTAGATAAGTGACGTCATCACTGACTATCAACTTGACTTTAGTTGTGTATGAAGTAGATATGTGACGTTATCACAGACTATCATCTTGACTTTAGTTGTGTATAAAGTAGATAAGTGACATCATCACTGACTATCAACTTGACTTTAGTTGTGTATTAAGTAGATATGTGACGTCATTAGTAACTATGATCTTGACTTTAGTTGTGTATAAAGTAGATAAGTGACGTTATCACTAACTATCAACTAGTATTTAGTAGCGTATGAAGCAGATATGTGACGCCATCACTGACTATCAACTTGACTTTTGTAATTTATGAAGTCAATAAGTTACGTCATACGTGTTTTTCAACTTGACTTTAGTAGAGTATGAAGTAGATATATAACGTCATCACTGACTATCATCTTGACTTTATTAGTTTATGAAGAAATTAAGTGACGCCATCACTGACTATCAACTTGACTTTAGTAGTGTATGGAAAAGATGTAAGGTCATCACTGACTATCAACTTGACTTTAGTGGTATATGAAGTAGATAAGTGACGCAATCACTGACTATCAACTTGACTTTAGTAGTGTATGACGTAGAAATGCAACGTCATCACTGAATATCAATTTGACTTTAGTAGTGTATGAAGTAGATAAGTGACGTCATTACTGACTATCAATTTGAGTTTGGTTGTGTATGTAGGAGGTAAGTGACGTCATCACTAACTATCAACTTGTCTTTAGTAGTGTATGAAGTAGATAAGTGACGTCATCACTGACTATCAACTTGACTTTAGTTATGTATGTAGTAGATAAGTGACACCATCACTGACAACCTTCTTGATTCATCACTTAATTTCAAAACCGCAACTTTCCATCTTAATTAGAACTCGAGTTACAAACTTTTTTTTTCTTCATATGGGCTACAATGCTATAGACTTCGGTAAGAAAATACGAAAATTTTCAAAAACTAAAAAAAAAGTTTTATTTTTTGCGACTAAAGTGCTATAAACTTTTCATAAGACATTTTAAAGTGATACATTTCAGTTCAAACCGTAAGTCTGTAGCATTATTAGTTTCTGAGATATCATCAAAAATCGTTTTCAGAATCTGAAAAACACAATTTTTTTGGAAAAATCATTTTTCTCAATTTTGTTTCTAGAGGTGAATTTAGTACTGTAGAGCGTTTTGCATCACTTTATTTCAAAACCGCAACTTTCCATCTCAATTAGAACTCGAGTTACAAACTTTTTTCTTCTTCATATGGGCTACAATGCTATAGACTTCGGTAAGAAAATACGAAAATTCTCAAAAACTGAGAAAGTTTTATTTTTTGCGACTAAAGTGTTATAAACTTTTCATAAGACATTTCAAAGTGATACATTTCAGTTCAAACCGTAAGTCTGTAGCATTATTAGTTTCTGAGATATCATCAAAAATCGTTTTCAGAATCTGAAAAACACAATTTTTTTTGAAAAATTCTTTTTCTCAATTTTGTTTCTAGAGGTAAATTTAGTACTATAGAATGTTTTGCATCTCTATATTTTAAAGCCGCAACTTTCTATCTCAATTGGAACTAGTGTTACAAACTTTTTTGCTTTATATGGGTTACAATGCTCAAGACTTCGGTAAGAAAATACTAAATTCTAAAAAAGTAAGAAAGTTTTATTTTTTGCCACTAAAGTGTAATAACCTTTTCATAAGACAATTCAAAGAGATGCATTTCATTTTAAACCGCAAATTTGTAGCATTATTAGTTTCTGAGATATCATCAAAAATCGTGACGCCGTCAATGACTACTATTTTGATTTTAGTAGTTTATGAAGTAGATAAGTGACGCCATCACTGACTACCAACTTGATTTTGGTGTTGTATGAAGTAGATAAGTGACTTTATCATTGACTATCAACTTGACTTTAGTTGTGTATGAAGTACATATGTGACGTAATCACTGACTATCAATTTAACTTCAGTAATGTATGAAGTAAATAAGTGACGTCATCACTGACTATTAACTTGACTTTAGTTGTGTATGAAGTAGATATGTGACGTCATCACTAACTATCATCTTGACTTTAGTTGTGTATTAAATAGATAAGTGACGTTATCACTAACTATCAACTAGTATTTAGTAGCGTATGAAGCAGATAAGTGACGTCATCACTGACTATCAACTTGACTTTAGTATTATATAAAGTCGATAAGTTATGTCATAATTGTTTTTAAACTTGACTTTAGTAGTCTATGAAGTCCATATATGATGTTATCACTGACTATCATCTTGACTTTAGTAGTTTATGAAGGAGATAAGTTACGCCATCACTGACTATCAACTTGACTTTAGTAGTGTATGGAAAAGATAAGTAAAGTCATTACTGACTATCAACTTGACTTTAGTGGTATATGAAGTAGATAAGTGACGCAATCACTATCAACTTGACTTTAATAATGTATGAAGTAGAAATGCATCGTCATCACTGAATACCAATTTGACTTTAGTAGTGTATGAAGTAGAAAAGTGACGTCATCACTGACTATCAATTTTTGTTTTGTTCTGTATGAAGTAGATAAGTGACGTCATCACTGACTTTTAATTTGTCTTTAGTAGTGTATAAAGTAGATATGTGACGTCATTACTGACTATCATCTTGACTTTAGTAGTGTATGAAGTAGATATGTGACGCCATCACTGACTATCAACTTGACTTAAGTTATGTAAGTAGTAGATAAGTGACGCCATTACAGACTTCCGACTTTATTTTATTATTGATGAAGTAGATAAGTGACGTCATCACTGACTATCAACTTGACTTTAGGAGTGTATAGAGTAGATAAGTGACGTCATCACTGACTAATAACTTGTCCTTAGTAGTGTATGAAGCATATATGTGACGTCATCACTGACTATCAACTTGACTTTATTATTTAATGAAGTCGGTAAGTTACGTCACAATTGTTTTTCAACTTGACTTTAGTTGTGTATGAAGTAGAGAAGTGTCGTCATAACTGTTTATCAACTTGACATTAGTAGTGTATGAAGAAGATAAGTGACGTCATTACTGACTATCAACTAAACTTTAGTTATGTATGTAGTAGATAAGTGATGCCATCACTGACTTCCATCTCGATTTTAGTATTGATGAAGTAGATAAGTGAAATCATCACTGACTATCAACTTGACTTACGTTGTTTACGTAGTAAATATGTTATGCATCTCTGACTATCAACTTGACTTTAGTAGTAAATGAAGTAGAGAAGTGACGTCATCACTGATTATCAACTTGACTTTAGTTGTGTATGAAGTAGATAAGTGACGTTATTACTAAATATCATCTTGACTTTTGTGGTGAATGATATAGATAAGTGACGTCAACACTGACTATCAACTTGACTTTAGTAGTGTATTGAGTAGATAAGTGACGTCATCACTGACTATTATCTTGACTTTAGTTGTTTATTAAGTAGAAATGTGACTTCATCACTGACTATCATCTAGACTTTAGTTGTGTGTAAAGTAGATAAGTGACGTCATCACTGACTATCAACTTGTCTTTAGTAGTGTATGAAGCATATATGTGACGTCATCACTGACTATCATCTTGACTTTAGTTATGTATGTAGTAGATAAGTGACGCCATCACTGACTTCCAACTTTATTTTTGTATTGATGAAGTAGATAAGTGACGTCATCACTGACTATCAACCTGACTTTAGTTGTATATGTAGTAGATATGTGACGTCATCACTGACTATCAACTTGACTTTAGGAGTGTATGAAGTAGATAAGTGACGTCATCACTGATTATCAAATTGACTTTATTATTTAATGACGTGAATAAGCTATGTCATAATTGTTTTTCAACTTGACTTTAGTATTTAATGACGTCGATAAGCTACGTCATAAATGTTTTTCAACTTGACTTTAGTTGTGTATGAAGTAGAGACTGACTATAAACTTAACTTTAGTAATGTATGTAGTATATAAGTGACGCCATCACTGACTTCCATCTTGAGTTTAGTATTGAAGCAGTAGATAAATGACGTCATCAATGACTATCAACTTGACTTTAGTTGTTTACGTAGTAGATATGTGACGTCGTCACTGACTATTAACATGACTTTAGTAGTGTATGTAGCATTATTAGTTTCTGAGATATCATCAAAATTCGTTTTCAGAATCTGAAAAACACAATTTTTTTTTAAAATTATTTTTCTCAATTTTGTTTCTAGAGGTGAATTTAGTACTATAGAGCGTTTTGCATCACTTTATTTCAAAACCGCAACTTTCCATCTAAATTAGAACTCGAGTTACAATTTTTTTTTTCTTCATATGGGCTACAATGCTGTAGACTTCGATAAGAAAATACAAAAATTTTCAAAAACAATAAAAGTTTTATTTTTTGCGACTTAAGTGTAATAAACTTTTCATAAAACATTTCAAAGTGATACACTTCCGTTCAAACCGTAAGTCTGTAGCATTATTAATTTCTGATATATCATCAAAAATCGTTTTCAGAATCTGAAAAACACAATTTTTTTTGAAAGTTTTTTTTCTCAATTTTGTTTCTAGAGGTGAATTTAGAACTATAGAGCGTTTTGCATCATTTTATTTCAAAACCACAACTTTCCATCCCAATTAGAACTCGAGTTACAAACTTTTTTCTTCTACATATGGGCTACAATGCTGTAGACTTCGATAAGAAAATACAAAAATTTTCAAAAACAATAAAAGTTTTATTTTTTGCGACTTAAGTGTAATAAACTTTTTATAAAACATTTCAAAGTGATACACTTCCGTTCAAACCGTAAGTCTGTAGCATTATTAATTTCTGATATATCATCAAAAATCGTTTTCAGAATCTGAAAAACACAATTTTTTTTGAAAGTTTTTTTTCTCAATTTTGTTTCTAGAGATGAATTTAGAACTATAGAGCGTTTTGCATCATTTTATTTCAAAACCACAACTTTCCATCCCAATTAGAACTCGAGTTACAAACTTTTTTCTTCTACATATGGGCTACAATGCTATAGACTTCGGAAAGAAAATACGAAAATTTTCAAAAACTAAAAAAAAAGTTTTGTTTTTTGAGACTAAAGTGTAATAAACTTTTCATAAGACATTTCAAAGTGATACATTTCAGTTCAAACCGTAAGTCTGTAGCATTATTAGTTTCTGAGATATCATCAAAAATCGTCTTCAGAATCTGAAAAACACATTTTTTTTGGAAAAATTATTTTTCTCAATTTTGTTTCTAGAGGTGAATTTAAAACTATAGAGCGTTTTGCATTACTTTATTTTAAAACCACAACTTCCAATCTCAATTAGAACTCGAGTTACAAACGTTTTTCTTCTTCATATGGGCTACAATGCTATAGACTTTGGTAAGAAAATACAAAAATTCTCAAAAACTGAGAAAGTTTTATTTTTTGCGACTAAAGTGTAATCAACTTTTCATAAGACATTTAAAAGTGATACATTTCAGTTCAAACCGTATGTCTGTACGATTATTAGTTTCTGAGATATCATCAAAAATCGTTTTCAGAATCTGAAAAACACAATTTTTTTCGAATTTTTTTTTCTCAATTTTGTTTCTAGGGGTGAATTTAGTACTATAGAACGTTTTGCATCACTTTATTTCAAAATCTCAACTTTCAATCTTAATTAGAACTCGAGTTACAAACCTTTTTTTTCTTCATATAGGCTACAATGCTATAGACTTCGGTAAGAAAATACGAAAATTCTTAAAAACTGAGAAAGTTTTATTTGTTGCGACTAAAGTGCAATAAACTTTTCATAAGACATTTTAAAGTGATACAATTCAGTTTAAACCATAAGTCTGTGGCATTATTAGTTTCTGAGATATCATCAAAAATCGTTTTCAGAATCTGAAAAACACAATTTTTTGGGAAAAATCATTTTTCTCAATTTTGTTTTTAAAGGTGAATTTAGTACTATAGAGCGTTTTGCATCACTTTATTTCAAAACCGCAACTTTCAATCTTAATTAGAACTCGACTTACAAACTTTTTTCTTCTTCATATAGGCTACAATGCTATAAACTTCGGTAAGAAAATACTAAATTTTAAAAAATTAAGAAAGTTTTATTTTTTGCCACTAAATTGTAATAACCTTTTCATAAGACAATTCAAAGAGATGCATTTCATTTTAAACCGCAAGTCTGTAGAATTATTAGTTTCTGAGATATTATCAAAAATCATGACGCCATCAATGACTACTATTTTGATTTTAGTAGTTTATGAAGTAGATAAGTGACGCCATCACTGACTACCAACTTGATTTTGGTGTTGTATGAAGTAGATAAGTGACTTTATCATTGACTATCAACTTGACTTTAGTTGTGTATGAAGTAGATATGTGACGTAATCACTGACTATCAATTTAACTTCAGTAATGTATGAAGTAAATAAGTGACGTCATCACTGACTAATAACTTGACTTTAATTGTGTATGAAGTAGATATGTGACGTCATCACTAACTATCATCTTGACTTTAGTTGTGTATAAAGTAGATAAGTGACGTTATCACTATTGTGGTTGTAAATCACAATGTTGATTAGGAGTTAATAAATAAGAATAAACAATTCGCTTACACTTATTAATTAGGAGTTTTTTATTCACATCTCAAATATAAACTTTTCTTACACACATGTTTTCTCGATCTCTCCCAGAACCCACTGAGATTGAATGCCCCCTGCTGGAGCAAATACTAACTCCTTCCTCGCTATGAATTATGGGAAAAGTCCCACTGACCTACTCCCAGAAATAACAATATATGGATGAAAGAATTGATGGTTTGTAGGGGTATATAACTTGGTTAGATAATGTTATGGACAATGCCTAAATGTAAAGAAATTTACTACCCTAATCTTAACATTTCCTCCCTTTTTTAGAATGGAACAAACAGGGAATTAGAGACAAATTTAGACATTACTTGAACAAAACCCATCAAAAGTTTCGATTGATCATGACAAGATTATGAATAAATACAGCCCTAATCATTATTATGGTATAATAACAATTATCCCCATTAACCCCAAAATAATTGAGTTTACACAGTAGGCAACATACTTTGTTACCTAATGCCAAGGTTATAAATAACCACCACTTTTGTTATTTATAAGGAAATAATAATAATATCACTGAATTTATATTTTATGTAATTGACAATTTTTTACATAAAAGCAATATTATGAATAAACACAACTTTTGTTTATTTATAAGGCGATAAAAATTGAAAATCACTGACCCCCAAAATCACTAAATTTATTTATTATGTAACTGACATTTGTGCTACATAATATTAATATTATAAATAAACACAACTTTTGTTTATTTATAAGGCAATAATAATGACAATTAATCACTGAATTTATATTTTATGTAACTGATTTTGTTACATAAAAGCAATATTATGAATAAACACGACTTTTGTTTATTTATAAGGCAATGAATAATGATAATCACTGACCCCCAAAATCACTGAATTTATATATTATGTAACTGACATTTGTGCTACATAATATTAAAATTATAAGTACACACAACTTTTGCTTATTTATAAGGCCATAATTATAACAATCACTGACCCCCAAAATCACTGAATTTATATATTATGTAATCACATTTCATTACATAATAGCAAGATTATAAATAAACACGACTTTTGTTTATTTATAAGGCAATAATAATAACAATCAAGATCACTGAATTTACATTAGGTAATGTTACCTAATGGGGAATTAAGACTATAAATAGTCACCCAGATAGTGAGATTTTCTAGTTTTCCTCTGGTTTCTCCCTAGTTGATTAGAATTACCTAAGTCCTTAGGTATCTCTTGAGGAGTTGAGGTAGTTATAGATGAGTTTTCTAGAGAAACACTTGGGGATATTGTGGGGCTCATAGGAACTTGGGACCCTTCATTGTTGTCACACAACTCTTGCTCTGGGGTCACTGTATTTTCATCCACTATATAAGAAGATAATTGTTGAAGGTGTCTTTTAACTGGATCTCCTACCACTGGTAAGATGATGTATGTATATGCACCAAGGATTTTAATAATCCTCCCCTTTTCCTACTTAACTTCCTTGTTATACACTCTATACCACACATTTGAATAAAGATTATAAATTTTCTGTGTTTTAATGTTGTCTTCTATCACTTTCTCTGCTTCTCCCTCCCTTTTTGATTTGTGTGTTCTTGCATATATTGGGTGTAGTTTGTCATACAAAGTTCTCAGTCTTCTTCCAAACATTAATTCTGCTGCTGACACTCCAGTACTTTCTAATGGGGTGGTTCTCCAAGACTATAATAATGAATGTATCTGTTTACTCCAAACTGTTGGGTTTAGTTTTTTAGAGCATGTTTCACTGTTTGAACTGCCCTTTCGGCTAGACCATTACTGGCTGGGTAATATTCTGGAACTCTGATGTGTTTAATTAACAGTGAATTACAATAGCTTTTGAATTCTTCTGACCTAAATGCAGGTCCTGAATCAGAAACTATTTAATCCACTATGCCAAATTGGCTAAACATTTTTTGTTATATTTTTATGACTTTTGCTGCTGATAGGTTACCATTTGTTTCCTCTACTTCAAGCCATTTTGTGTGAGAATCTACTATTATTAAGAATGTTTTGGCATGAAAAGGGCCTGCAAAATCTATATGTATTCTGCTCCATGGTTTTGGAGTGGCTGGCCATGGATTACAGATGGTTTTGGTGGGTTGTTTGCATAAGATCTACAGATTTCACATGATTTAATCGTGTTTTCAATGTCTGTTTCTATGCCACTCCAATACACATAATTTCTAGCAATACTTTTAGTTTTGTTGATTCCCAAATGTGATTTGTGTAGCATGTTTAGTAGAAGGGGTTGTAATTGTTGTGGAATAATTACTCTGTTGCCATAAATAATACATTCTCTACTGACTGATAATGAGTCTTTTTTGTTTTGATATTGCTGTGGTAACTCACCATGATCAGCCCCATGTTTTAGGATTTTTTGCACTTTGTTCAACACTGGGTCTTCTTGTGTAGCCTTTGCCAGGCTTTCAGGGGAGATGGGTGAAGAGTTTGGTGCATCATCCAGTAGTAGTACTCCTCTAGCTTCAGGGAAGATGTCCTCCTCTGATCCAGGTAATGGCAATCTGCTAAACAAATCTGCATTGTTATTTTTCCCAGGTCTGAACTATAAGTTGTAATCATAACCACTTAGATACAAGCACCATCTTATTAATCTTGGTGATAAGTTGTCTGTCATTGGTTTGTTGGCTCTGAATATGCCCAGAAGTGGTTTATGATCTGTTATAATTGTAAATTCTCTACCTGCTAAGTATATGTGGTATTTTCTGACACCACACACTATTGCCAGTGCTTCTTTGTCCAGTTGGGAGTAGTTTTTCTCATGTGGTCTGAGAGATCTGCTGCCATTAGCTATGGGCTTTTCTTGTCCATCTTCCATTGTATGTGATAACACATATCCAACTCCCACTGGTGAGGCATCTACTGCTAGGCTGATACGATGTCTGGAACTGTATGGAGTAAGTACAATATTAGATGTCATTACTTTTTTTTACATATTCTACTGCTTGTTCTTGTTCTTTTCCCCAAGTCCAAGGTGTAATTTTTTGCAGTAGTTTATAAAGTGGGTGGAAATTAGTAGCTTTGTTGTTTAGGAATTTGTCATAATAGTTTATATATCCTAATAATGTTTGTAGTTCAGGTTTGTCTTGTGGTTCTTGCATTTCAATCAAGGCCTGCACTTTGTCCTTTGTAGGAGAGATGCCTTGTTGTGAAATGTGATATCCCACAAAGTCTAAGCACAGTACACAGAACAAGCACTTTTTATAATTTAGTTTTAACCCCACAGCATGCAGTCTAGCTAACACTTCCTTTGTTTTAGCCCACAGTTGTTCTTTTGTTTTAGCTTTTATTAGTATGTTATCTAAGTATACTATTATGTCCTCAATTCCTGCTAATATACTGTCCATTGTTCTTTGGAAAATTGCAGGGGCCACAGATAAGCCCTGGCTCAGTCTATGTACTTTGAAGAGGCCCTTATGTGTATTGAGTGTTAATAATTCAGCTGTGTCTTCATCAACTGTGATTTGGTTGAAAGCTTGAGACAAGTCTAATTTTGTAAAAAAATTTCCCCCAGTTAATTTATCCAATGCTGTGTTTACTGTTGGCATTGGATAGATGTCTTTTTTTCATATAGGGTTACTGTGCCACTGTAGTCTCCTACCATTCTTAATGTACCATCAGATTTTTCTACAAATAGGGCTGGAGTAGCGAATTTAGAGTATTTTATGGGGGACATAAAACCCTTTGACACTTCACTTACAATGGTTTTCTCAGCCCTTGTTAACCTAGCATAGGGTACTTGCCTGGCTGGTTTGAAGTTGGGTTTGGCCCCTTCCATGATGTCTATGTGTGCTGGTGGACCAGTGTATCTTCCCAACCCAGGTGTGAACATCTCTTGATACTCTTGAATTTCCGAAGGCATGTCAATGAAGTTGATAGCGGTGGGTGTTTCTATTTTCTCTGGTGTTTGTAGTATTATTGGTTCTTGTTGTATGGTGATGTTGATGTCTAGATGCTGGAACCAATTGCGACCTAGAATTGCAGGGCCTGGTTTATCCATTACTAGTAGTGGTAAGATGTGAGATTTGTTGTTAATTTCTACTGTAACATACACTAAACCTTTGATCGTCGTTCTGATCGTGATGAAAAAGTTGTATAACTCTCAGGCGGCGAGGCACCAGACTTTTCGGCATCTGCTCTTCGTTCTGAATGGTAGAAAAGTGGCCTAAATCTCAGGCGGCGTGGCTCAGGTTTTGAGATTTTTACGCCTGCATTCACACTCTTCCATCGCCGTGACTCCACGTGCCAAAAACGGACACTCTGGAGTGTCTGGTGCCAGCCCACTGTGCTCACATGTCACCATCGTTTACCTGTGACTGTCCAGCCCTTGTCACTGTCCGAAGAATAGAAGATTATTTTAACATTGCCTAATTTCTACTATTATGGGTATCTCTATTCAAGCGTGGCTTGCGGCTATTGGGTCGTTCACCATAAATGTTTCTGATGGCAGTGAATCTCAATTTTTAAATGATTGGTTTGATATATTGTCTAAATTAGAGCTTAAACTATTTTTATCTATTTTATCTGTTTTGTTAATTATAGGTAATGTTGAGCGCAACCCTGGACCCAACAAAATCTGTATTTTATGTGATAAGTCTGGTCGTAAAAACCAGATTAAATTGATTTGCACTGATTGTAGTAATTGTTTTCACACTAAATGCCTGAAGTACTCTAATGCACTTATAAAAAAATATAGATTTAATAAGTGGCAATGCTGTTCTTGTTCTTTGCCTCAGTTTAGTGACTCTTTTTTTGATAAAAGCAGTGATAGTATAAATAAGTCATTTAGTATTAATTCAAGTGCAAATGTATATGATAATAAACTATGTATTTTATCTTTCAATGCTAGAAGTGTCTGTTCACAGAAAAAATATTGTGATATTCACCCTTGGATTTTAAATCATAATTCTGATGTTATTTGTTGCAGTGAAACATAGTTGAATCCTGATGTAAGTGATGCACATGCAGTTCCTGATGGGTATCAAATTATTAGAAAGGATCGGGATTTTGCAACTACTGGTTTAGCTAAAGGGGGAGGGGTATTTTTGGCTGCTAAAACTGAATTTTGTTTAACTGGGGTTTCTGAATTAAATCATACTAATGCGGAAATTGTTTGGGGTGAAATTACAGTTAATAATAGTTTATTTCTTATTGGATCCGCTTATAGATCCAATAATACTAGTTTAAATCCTGATCTTATTCAATCAATTGAAAAAGCCTGGGACTTACATCATAAATATAAAGGTATACTAGTTTATGGGGATTTTAACTTAAAAATTCAGTGGGGTGATTCGCCAATCCCCTTTGATTGCTTAGCTAGTGAATTTCTTGTCTGTTTTAACAAAGCACTTTTAACTCAGACTGTAAATCAACCCACTAGAATTAATTATAATAATGATTCAAGCTCGTTACTGGATCTTTGTTTATGTAATATACCTGACCTGATTGAATCCACGGATGTTGTGCTCGGTGTTAGTGATCACTTAGCCGTTAAGGTTAAATTAAATTTAAAAATAAAACGACTCAAGCAAGTTCCTAGAGAGGTATATAATTTTAAATTAGCTGACTGGGGATTGCAAAATAACTTGTTCTCCAAATTACCTATTGATTTTACAATTTATTCGTCTATTGATGAAGCTTGGAGTAATTGGCTAAAGATTTTTTATGTTAGTTTAGATTCTGCAATACCCAAGCGTAACTTAAATATTAAACCAAAACATCCCTGGATTTCCCATGAAATTAAAAAAATGATCACTATTAGGGACCGTCTTTATAAATTATTTTCCAGCAGTCCCTGTAAAACTTTATGGGATAAATATACAAAAGTTCGTAATAATACCAAATCTATAATTAGACAGTCTTTTGAAAAATATATCTGGAATCTTGGTGCTTCTAATAATTCTAAAGAATTTTGGAAATTTATTAATTCAAGGCTTAACAGTGTTGCTCCCCTTAAATTCATGTTTAATGATGTTGTTGTAGAAGGTGAGCACAATATAGCACAAGCTTTCAGTGATAATTTTCAAAATATTTTTACGCAAAGCAGTTCTAATTCTGATTTTTGTGGTAATTATGATAGATTCATGTTCCCAGTAATGGATAACATTGTGTGTACCACTGCTGTTGTAGAGAGTTTACTTAATATTATAAAAAACAATGCAACTCCAGGTCCAGATGGTATACCTCCTATTGTTTTAAAAAAATGTTCTGCGTCTCTGTCTAAATCTCTATGTTGTTTTTATAATTACTCATTGAGTTGTGGTTCTGTTCCCTCTCTATGGAAGGAGGCCCGTGTTGTCCTTGTGTTCAAATCTGGTGAACGTAATAAAATAGAAAATTACAGGCCTATTTCCATTACTTCTATCATTTGTAAAATTTTGGAGAAGATAGTTGTTAATAATATGCTACAACATTTTAATAATAATAAATTAATCAATCCTAATCAGCATGGATTTTTACCAAAAAGGTCGTGTGTTACTATGCTTATTGATATGATGGATAACTGGGTTTTTAATTTAGCATCAAAAAAATGTAAACAAATTGACGTTATCAATCTTGATTGGGCTAAGACCTTTGATTCTGTGTCCCATAAAAGATTGCTATCTAAACTATGGAGTTATAGAGTGCGTAACAGTAATTTAGACTGGATTAAGTCTTTTCTTACTGACAGGACACAGAAAGTTGTCTATAGAGGTGCGTCTTCTACCTCTGTAAAGGTCACATCCGGTGTCTGCCAGGGGTCAGTTATTGGAGTTCTTTTGTTTACAATTTTTATGCTTGATTTGCCTTAATGTGTAACATCAAATGTATCTCAGTATGCTGATGATACGTCTCTATATCGAAATATCTGTGATGAAAATGATGTATTCTTACTTCAGGAGGATTTAAATAATATTCATATGTGGTGTGTGGTCAATGAAATGAATTTAAAAGCCGCCAAGAGTAATCATATGTCTATAACTAAATCATTGAATCCAATAATTTATAAATATAAAATCAATAATGTACCCGTTCCCACTGTTAGTAAATTTAAATGTTTAGGCCTTAATATTTCTAATGATCTCAAATGGAATAAACACACCAATATTGTTACTGCCAAATGTTTTAAATTGCTAGGTATGTTAAGACGGTCCTTAACTCGGTCTCGACGTGGAGCTCTACGAACGGCTTATCTTTCTCTTGTGCGCCCCGTTTTATTGTATGCCACTCCTGCATGGCATCCAACATCGGCGCAAAATTTACAAAACGTAGAACGCGTTCAAAATAGAGCTACACGTCTGATTCTTGGTAGAGATGAGAATTACTATAAGAGTGGTGTTAAATTTAGACATGAGAGTGATGTACAGTCGAAGACAAATAAAAGGTTACAATTTAAACGTGATCTATATTTGCGGGCTTCAAAACTTTATGTGAAAACGAGATTCTCGTGCCACTAGAGGCCACCACAATCGGTTACGTTTAGAGTTCTCTTTCAGGTGAGCTTCTTGGCTGCTTGGCTGGCAAGCTAGACAATCCTCGTGTTGCACGCTTACCCACTTTGCTCTCCAAACCTCCACATCATGCTCTCTCTCTCTCTCTCTCTCTCTCTCTCTCTCTCTCTCTCTCTCTCTCTCTCTCTCTCTCTCTCTCTCTCTCTCTCTCTCTCTCTCTCTCTCTCTCTCTCTCTCTGCCGTTGTGACAGCAGACAATATTAAATATATTTTCTACTCAAGTAAATGCATAGAATAAAAAATTTTCCTGAAAAAAAAAATAGAAAGAAAGTTAATTCAATGTATATTTAAAATCATAATGAAATAAATTCCTATTATATATGTTTTATTTATTCATTAAATTTAATTATTTGTGTGTATATATGTTTATTTATTTATACATTTGCTTGAAATTTACAATATCAAGTTGATATTTAAGGTAAAGGCTACCTAATAAAAAGAAATTTATCCAGACTTAATGTCCAAACATGTTCGTTATGAAATATGTAACTTGCTTGGCAGTGAGTTTGAGTTGGGTATATGTTTTATCTTTTTTTTTTCGAATAGTAAAATAAAAATATATAATATATATATTAACGAATGTAACGTATAAATGAGATATATATTTCATGATTTCTTAAAAATGTTCAATTAAATAAAAGAAAAAATCTAGGAGATTTATTTATTTACTTTTTTTAAAAACTGATATTGCGCATTTGCTTGAGAGGAAAACGTGTTCAATATTGTCTGCTGTCACAACGGCAGAGAGAGAGAGAGAGAATGATCTGGAGGTGCGGAGAGCGACGTGCGTATAAGCGTGCAACACGACAATTGTCTAGCTTGCCAGCCAAGCAGCCAAGAAGCTCACCTGAAAAAAATTCTCAACGTAACCGATTGTGGTGGCCTCTAGTGGCACGAGAATCTCGTTTTCACATAAAATTTTGAAGCGCGCAAATATAGATCACGTTTAAATTGTAACCTTTTATTTGTCTTCGACTGTACGTAATGTTATGTGCAAAATTCCATGCATTAATAGTTACCTATATAGGCAGGATGTTGTGTATTTGCACAAATGTATACTCGGTGTTGTCGATTTGCCTGTATTTTCAGCTAACAGGGTAGCTATTAGATCTAAATCTACCAGACTGCGGAATAGCGACTCTACTGAGTATATGGTGCCTAGAATCAACGCAAACTATTATAATGATTCCTTTTTTCCTAGAAGCGTTGGCCTATATAATAAGTTAGATTGTGCTGTTAAAGAGATGGCTGCGTCTGTGTTTCTAAAACATGTATAATCTTTATGTTTACTAATGGATAATTAACTCGATGGGCTTTGCCTTTTTAATTATCCTTTTGAGCAAATGCATCATTGTGACTTTGACTGTTATGTCTGTGTAATTTACTTGCTCAATAAATCTATATTATTATTATTATTATTATTATTATTATTAGTAATTTTTCTTTACTCCATGTATGTAGTTTTGTTGTGATCTTATGAATTACTAGTCAATCAGGGAACATGTTTGTGTATGAGTCACTGCCTATTAAAGAGCAACCTGCACCAGAGTCTACTTCCATGTTTAACATTTGCCCATTTATTTTAAGATTGAATTTGATGGGCATTGTTGAGGGTATGGTTGAGTTGGTGGTTGTATTAATATTGAAGAAATTGTTTGGATTGAAAAAATCCATGAATTCTGTATCTCTATCTTGTATTTCTTGTGTCTGTACACTGTTATCACTCTCTGACACACTCACAGTTTGTAATCCATGCATTACTTCATCTTCCTGGTTTAGTGACATTAAGTGATTACTAGTTTCTAGATTTTGTTGGTTTGATGAATTAGATCTGTTTAATTTCATGCACACTTTTTGTATGTGGCCTTTGGTTTTACAGAAATTGCAACTTGCATTAATAAATCTACAAGTATGTGAAGGATGGGTTCCTCCACATCGCATGCATTGGTGTGGAATTGGTGTAAGTGGGTTAGAACTATTACTCTGAAATACCTTAGAATGTTGTTGTTGGTAGTGTTGCTGGTTGCTTTGTTGTTGTTGTTGTTGTTGGTATTTTGGTTGGTAAGTTTGTTGTTGTTGTTGAAATTCATGTTGTTGCTGGTAATTTTGAGTGTGTTCATAACTTTGTTGTTGTTGTTGTTGATAATGTTGTTTTTGTTGATAATTTTGTTGTTGTTGTTGGTTAATTTGTTGTTGTTGTTGGTAATGTTGTTGTTGTGGGCGTCTTGGTATGGCGCCTCTTGATTGTGGTGACAATTTAAGTATACCTGTATCTTGTACCGGTATCATAGTATTTGATTGTGTGTTATTATGTAAGCTTTGAAGGTTTCTCCTTGCCGACTCAAAAATTGCTATTTTCTTTTCCACATCTGACAGCTTGATTTGTTCATCTGAGATTTGGAATACTTCATTTTTAAATTGACCTTGTCTCATACCTGCTAAAAATTGTGTGAGTACAATTTCATCAGGTTCTTTGTAGCCACATCCTGCTACTAATCCCTTCAGTTCAGTTAAATAATCTTGGAATGTTTCATCTGGTAGTTGTAGTCTTGAATTAAATTTGACTTGTTTAATTGATTTGTGATCTGGTGGGGTAAAGTGGGCATCCATTTGAGATATTATCTCTTTGTATGTTAAGTCATCAGGAGTCCTAGGTACACACTTTTTTGTCAGAAATTCGTATGCTTTACTACTAATATTTGCTAGAAGTGTGTCCTTGTTTTCCTGTTGATTTAATAATTTGTTTGCCTTAAAGTAGTGTTCAGTCTGTCTTATGTAAGTAGACCATTTCATAGTTTCTGAATTAAATTCTTTTATTGTTCCCACGTTGCTTTTTAAGACTCCTGCAGCTAATAATTTAATGTTGTATTCCATATCAATTTTTTGTTTTATGTTTGGCAGTCTTGTATGAATTTGTTTTGTTGTAGAGTAAGATTTTCAAGTTGTTCATTAATTCTGTCCTTGTCTCTTGATAATTTGCCTTCTGCGTGTTTTAATATTTCGTGCTGTCTGTCGACTTCATGCTGTTGTTCTTCAACTTCTGCTTCCATTTGTTGCAGTTCTTGTTTCTTTTGATTTAAGCTTTTTTCTAATAATTTTAATTCACGTTCTTTTTGTTCGTTGTCATCTTTTAATTGTTGTGCTTGTTTCTGTAAAATTTCCAATTCTTCTTTGGTTGTCATGATGGAAATGATAAATGGTTAAAACGTGAAGAGTTTTTGAAGGTACCAGTAAAACGTGGTCTTTACGTTAAATTTTGCACTGTATGTATACTATGTACACATTTACCACTCACACTTATTTTCACGTTTTCCGTTTTGTTTGTGGTCACTTTTGTCCTCGTCGCCATCATTGTGGTTGTAAATCACAATGTTGATTAGGAGTTATTAAATAAGAATAAACAATTCGCTTACACTTATTAATTAGGAGTTTTTTATTCACATCTCAAATATAAACTTTTCTTACACACATGTTTTCTCGATCTCTCCCAGAACCAACTAAATTCAATGCCCCCTGCTGGAGGAAATACTAACTCCTTCCTCGCTATAAATTATGGGAAAAGTCCCACTAACCTACTCCCAGAAATAACAATATATGGATGAAAGAATTGATGGTTTGTAGGGGTATATAACTTGGTTAGATAATGTTATGGACAATGCCTAAATGTAAAGAAATTTACTACCCTAATCTTAACAATCACTAACTATCAACTAGTATTTAGTAGCGTATGAAGCAGATATGTGACGTCATCACTGACTATCAACTTGACTTTAGTATTATATGAAGTCGATAAGTTATGTCATAATTGTTTTTAAACTTGACTTAAGTAGTGTATGAAGTCCATATATGACGTTATCACTGACTATCATCTTGACTTTAGTAGTTTATGAAGGAGATAAGTTACGCCATCACTGACTATCAACTTGACTTTAGTAGTGTATGGAAAAGATAAGTGAAGTCATCACTGACTATCAACTTGACTTTAGTGGTATATGAAGTAGATAAGTGACGCATTCACTATCAACTTGACTTTAGTAGTATATGAAGTAGAAATGCATCGTCATCACTGAATATCAATTTGACTTTAGTAGTGTATGAAGTAGAAAAGTGACGTCATCACTGACTATCAATTTGAGTTTTGTTTGTATGAAGTAGATAAGTGACGGCATCACTGACTTTTAATTTGTCTTTAGTAGTGTATGAAGTAGATATGTGACGTCATCACTGACTATCATCTTGACTTTAGTAGTGTATGAAGTAGATATGTGACGTCATCACTGACTATCAACTTGACTTAAATTATGTAAGTAGTAGATAAGCGACGCCATCACTGACTTCCGACTTTATTTTATTATTGATGAAGTAGATAAGTGACGTCATCACTGTCTATCAACTTGACCTTAGGAGTGTATAGAGTAGATAAGTGACGTCATCACTGACTAATAACTTGTCCTTAGTAGTGTATAAAGCATATATGTGAGGTCATCACTGACTATCAACTTGACTTTAGTATTTAATGAAGTCGATAAGTTACGTCACAATTGTTTTTCAACTTGACTTTAGTTGTGTATGATGTAGAGAAGTGACGTCATAACTGTTTATCAACTTGACATTAGTAGTGTATGAAGTAGATAAGTGACGTCATTACTGACTATCAACTAAACTTTAGTTATGTATGTAGTAGATAAGTGATGCCATCACTGACTTCCATCTCGATTTTAGTATTGATGAAATAGATAAGTGAAGTCATCACTGACTATCAAGTTGACTTAAGTTTTTTACGTAGTAAATATGTTACGTCATCTCTGACTATCAACTTGACTTTAGAAGTAAATGAAGTAGAGAAGTGACGTCATCACTGATTATCAACTTAATTTTAGTTGTGTATGAAGTAGATAAGTGACGTTATTACTAAATATCATCTTGACTTTTCTGGTGAATGATATAGATAAGTGACCTCATCACTGACTATTATCTTGACTTTAGTTGTTTATTAAGTAGAAATGTGACTTCATCACTGACTATCATCTAGACTTTAGTTGTGTATAAAGTAGATAAGTGACGTCATCACTGACTATCAACTTGTCTTTAGTAGTGTATGAAGCATATTTGTGACGTCATCACTGACTATCATCTTGACTTTAGTTATGTATGTAGTAGATAAGTGACGCCATCACTGACTTCCAACTTTATTTTTGTATTGATGAAGTAGATAAGTGACGTCATCACTGACTATCAACCTGACTTTAGTTGTATATGTAGTAGATATGTGACGTCATCACTGACTATCAACTTGACTTTAGGAGTGTATGAAGTAGATAAGTGACGTCATCACTGATTATCAAATTGACTTTAGTTCTGTATGGAGTAGATAAGTGACGTTATTACTAAATTTCATCTTGACTTTTGTAGTGAATGAAGTAGATAAGTGACATCATCACTGACTATCAACTTGACTTTAGTATTTAATGACGTCGATAAGATACGTCATAATTGTTTTTCAACTTGACTTTAGTATTTAATGACGTCGATAAGCTACGTCATAATTGTTTTTCAACTTGACTTTAGTTGTGTATAAAGTAGAGACTGACTATAAACTTAACTTTAGTAATGTATGTAGTATATAAGTGACGCCATCACTGACTTCTATCTTGAGTTTAGTATTGAAGCAGTAGATAAGTGACGTCATCAATGACTATCAACTTGACTTTAGTTGTTTACGTAGTAGATATGTGACGTCATCACTGACTAATAACATGACTTTAGTAGTGTAGGTAGCATTATTAGTTTCTGAGATATCATCAAAACTCGTTTTCAGAATCTGAAAAACACAATTTTTTTTTAAAAATTATTTTTTTCAATTTTGTTTCTAGAGGTGAATTTAGTACTATAGAGCGTTTTGCATCACTTTATTTCAAAACCGCAACTTTCCATCTAAATTAGAACTCGAGTTACAAACTTTTTTTTCTTCATATGGGCTACAATGCTGTAGACTTCGATAAGAAAATACAAAAACTTTCAAAAACAATAAAAGTTTTATTTTTTGCGACTTAAGTGTAATAAACTTTTCATAAGACATTTCAAAGTGATACACTTCAGTTCAAACCGTAAGTCTGTAGCATTATTATTTTCTGAGATATCATCAAAAATCGTTTTCAGAATCTAAAAAACACAATTTTTTTCGAAATTTTTTTTTCTCAATTTTGTTTCTAGAGGTGAATTTAGAACTATAGAGCGTTTTGCATCACTTTATTTCAAAACCACAACTTTCCATCTCAATTAGAACTCGAGTTACAAACTTTTTTCTTCTTCATATGGGCTACAATGCTATAGACTTCGGAAAGAAAATACGAAAATTTTCAAAAACTAAAAAAAAAGTTTTATTTTTTGCGACTAAAGTGTAATAAACTTTTCATAAGACATTTCAAAGTGATACATTTCAGTTCAAACCGTAAGTCTGTAGCATTATTAATTTCTGAGATATCATCAAAAATCGTTTTCAGAATCTGAAAAACACAATTTTTTTGGAAATTTTTTTTTCTCAATTTTGTTTCTAGAGATGAATTGAGTACTATAGAGCGTTTTGCATCACTTTATTTCAAAACCGCAACTTTCCGGCAGTCAGGGCGGCTGATCACGTGATCATTAGGGGGTGAGAGGAGCCATTGTCCAGTAAGTTACGTATAGTCAGGTAACATTCCATGCCGCTTTCTAATGTATGCGGCAGTATTGTATGTACCTGAGCAGCGCATGTAGACAAAGGAACGCTCCACATAAACTCTATGTCAAGAGGAAAACTATTTAGCTATCGTATAGTTTTCCTCGTGCCATATCCCTCCATTTTAAAATCCCCAGATTTTAATGCCAAACAGGGATGGGATTTTGTACTGTGATCTTTATTACTCTTGCTCTCTTTTACATAATTTTTTTTTCAACTGAAAGATATAAACATTTATTAAATGATATTGTAAGCAAATCTAAAATAGTTTTATTGAGTATTAGTTACGCACAAATACATTTTTAATATGTTTATTACACGTTTAGATTTATTACCATTTAAATTTTTAGTGAGAAGAATTGCAATGTTTTAACGTAGAGGGTAGTTAGACAACCAGGGTGAACACTTTTTTAGTTTGACAATTGGGGTAGGGTACATTTTTTTATACCGAGTTAAAACTGGGGTCATGTAATAACTTGCCATTTTGAGCAATTTTAATGCTAAGAAACATTCTTTTGCTATATGTGTACTGCAGTATTAAGTGTAGATAATGAGTTGAGAGACAATTTCGTGACCAGTTGCTCAAATATTTAGCGACGGGTATGTAGAATAACCAGAGGGCGTAACATCTCTCAAGGTATGAGTCCTTCGTCGTCTGCCACAATAGTTGATATGTAACAATAAACTGAGTCACCTGAAGCATGTAGATTGTAGTATTGTGAATACTCTACTTTGTTGATTTTCTCATGTAATGTAAATCAGGAAGTAAAATTTCACTAGTTTAACGGCAGCGATCTTTATAATCCTTTGTGGTGGTACTATAGTTTAATTGCATGTTATCGCTTTGGTTCTAAACTACTTTTGCTCTCTCATGCCATCGTGTTACTTTTATACTGTATTGACTGTAAAATACCTGTTTCTTAACATCGTTTTGGGGTTTAAATTAGATTTTGGTACTTTAAGGTAAAATCACCTGGTTGTCTGTAAATTCTTCTTCTCTTTTGCTGAGTACAGTTTTCTTTTTTGAGGGGAAATAAAAATCATTTAGTGGTAATGTTAATTAAAAATGGGGCAGGGTCTTCACATATTTATCTATACAAGGTGGTTTGGTTGGTGTGTTGTAGCGTTGTAGACATACTTTCTTGACTCTGGCAACGTTGGTGCTGACCTTCTGCAAACTTCATGTTTCTTTGCAATGGTAGCCTGCTATGCTGTACCTCGTGAAAGCTCTTCTGATGGTGCTCATTTAAAAGGGTTAGACTAACCCGCTTTGGAGTGAGACCTTCTACCAATCGTAAAGTCTTAAGATTCTTGGTCAGAACCTGCATGACTCTTACTTTGGAGGGTCCACTAACCATTGGGGAGAAACAAGATAATTTAACAATTAATTTATATTAAGGGATAAAAAACAATTTTGCCTCATATGCTAAGCACTTAATTGATTATGTGAATATTTTCAATAGGGATGTCTTATTGGGGGGGGGGTATATTTAGAAGATGTTTGAGGCTGATCATATTGTTTAATCATAGTTCCAATTGATATTCATAGTGTAATCTCACACTAATCTTAAACTGTGTGTTTAACTACAATGTTCTACTTTATTTAAACCAACCATATCCAACACCTGGTAACTACCTAATTTATGCATTGTGGAGGTAAAGGATATTAATTTCTACCTTTTTTTATTTATTATTTTATTTCTTTCCGTAGTAAATAAAATAACAAAAATAATTAAAATGTAATTCTAATTTTATTATTTCGATGTATTAACTTTATACCACTTATCTCCAGTGTCATGTTATTCCTCACCTTGTATAATTATGGGTTCACTGCATCCACTTTTACAAACCCTTGTTTGTAAATGTAAACTCTATTAATATTATTATAATTTTTTTAACCACCTTTCTTAATACTTAATCCACTTTCCGTAATATTAAGTCCACATTCCGTAATTCTAGGTCCACATTCCGTAATACTAAGTCCACATTCCGTAATACTAAGTCCACTTCGGAGTTCCCAGTCCTCTTGCAACTGTCTTAGAACAATCCCTTTTCCATTTCCAATTTTATCCAATCCACTAGTCGACATTTCCACAGGTTTTTGAGTTTGCATGGCGCCTGCTTACTCAACAATGGTGCTAGGTAACGTACCTAGCTAAAACTGTGCTGAACCAACAGTACAGTTAACATCCACAGAGGGAGGAGAGCTTTCAGTATAGAAGTCAAAACAGTTAGCTGGATCTGTTTTGTGTCTTCTTATACTTCCTTCCTGGTAGAGGGGGACATTTCCCTTCGGGAATGATATCATTCCTTCGTTAACCATAATACTACAATTATACGTTGTACAATAATCTAAGCCCAGTAGGCCTAAGAAGGATACAGAGGGATTGTCAATGACTATAACGTCGTGCGGTAAGTAATGGCCGTTTATAAACATGGGCAACAATGTTTGTCCTACAATTCGCAAAGCGTGACCTGTAGAAGTTTTAAATCCAGGGGCATAATCCATGATATCCAAGCCTAAATTTTGGATTGCCCAAAGTTGTACTACAGTCACACTAGCACCGGTGTCGACAACAAACATCATTGGCCTTTTTTTTATTGTGACCTTTATCTTAAGGAAGCTCTCTGGTATCACCAGATTAAGAACGTTTTCCTGAGGGGGGGGGGGGAGGGGAGGTAACCGCGCTGCTAGTTTTTTTGACACAGTTTTTTTCTTTGTGCAATCCCTAGGCAGATGGCCACCATCGCATATAGCGCAACGTATCATATCACAATGGAAACTCATGTGCGAGGGGCTACCGCACAAGAAACACTGGCGGCGAGCAGGGTTAGGCCTCCACGCAGCTCGTACCGTATTTGGAATTGGAGAACGTAATACAGGGGGTTAAGGAATGACGCCATCATTGTTGACTATATTCACATCTGGGATGAGCAAAGCAGTAGCTTGAATACTTTGCTCGTTACTTTCTTCAATAGTTGTGCTTCAATGGCAGTCGAAAGATCTACCGGAGATCGTATAAGTACAAAACGTCTAATCGAAGGTTTAATGCCTACCATGTATTGAAGGAATATTCTATCACGCATTGAAACTGATAAAAAATTTTCTACTCTGGATTAATAACATTTGAAACCATAGTGGTTTCTAATTGACCAGCAATGAGTTGTAGGCGTGTGCCATACTCACATGCAGTTTCATTTTTATGTTGGCAACAATTAATAAACTTTGTTTGAGTGTTATGCGGGGTATTTTGGGTGAAAAACGTGTTTTTAGAACAGTTCTAAGGGCGGTCCATGAAGCAAGTGCACTATTTGTGTTAGCTCTCACGTGGTCAGAAGCCACGCCCCCTAGGCTTAGTCTGGTTACCGACAGTGTTTGAGCGTCAGCCCAACCGCTTAAGAAGGCGGCTAAACTCACAGCTTCAATAAACTGCTCTAGCCCGACCTCATCCATACCAGTAAACCTAGGTATAAGGTAAGCCTGGTTGCCTATGTTAACGTTAGGTGGCGCTTGAGGAGTACCCTGAGGTTTAGCCCCACTGCCAGTATCTAGCAGGGCAATGAGAGGTTGAGGCAGTTTGGCCATCTCTGAATAATCAGGTTGATCCAAGAACGACATTTTATACTAAAATAAAACGAGTATACAGATACTGAAATGCTGATATTGTAATAAGAAACGAAGTAAATAACAATCTCTATTATCAAACCTACTATTAAGTTACTCCCTCCTTTCTATTTTTTTTTCTTACAAAACAAAACTACTTATAAACAAGATTGTGTGAAATTGACGTAAATCTGACTATATGAAGTAAAAATATGAAATTATATTATATGAATACTCTATAGATTATGTATTTGTTGAAAGATATAGGTAAACAGCTATAAGCCGAAAAACGAAATGACCTAGATCCGACTATATGAATGAAAATTACCATATATAACCTTAATTATTATATATATGTTAAAAGTATTAAAAATATATGAATAACAATGATAGATCGAAAATTATGAAAATTTCGTAGATCCGACTATATGTATGGAAATTACTACATAATTCTAGTTATTGAAAAATATGAAAATATGAAATATGAATAGCAATGATAGGTCGAAATTACAAAATTTTCGTAAATCCGACTATATGAAGTAAAATGCACAATATAAAACCTTAATTATTGAAAAATATAAAATATAAATACGAATGATATGCCGCAATTACGAAAGTTACGTAAATCCGACTATATGACTAAATATCACTATTTAAAACCGTAATTTTAATATATATGTTAAAAAAGTATAAAAAATGTATGAATAGCAATGATAGATCGAAAATCACAAAAATTGGCGTAAATCCGACAATATGTATGGAAATTACTAAAATACACTATATAAAAACTTATTTATTAAAAAATATAAAATTGTGAAATATGAATAGCAATGATAGGTCAAAATTGCGAAATTTACGTAAATCCGACTATATAAACTAAAATACTCTATATAAAACCTTAATTATTAAAAAATATGAAATATGAAATATAAATACGAATGATAGGTTGAAATTACGGAAGTTACTTAAATCCGACTATATGAATGAAAATTAATATATAAACCTTAATTATTGAAAGATATGAAAATATGAAATAAGAATAGCAATGATAGGTCGAAATTACGGAATTTCCGTAAATCCGACTACATGAACCAAGATACTCTATATACAGAGTGTCCCAAAAGTACTGAAAGGAACTAAAATTGAATATCTCCGTGAATTTTTGGGCTATTTGGATGAAACCACCACCCACCGATAGGAAAAATGTGCAACATTTTTGCCATGCCTATATAATTAGCAACCCCTATATTTTTCACCCCTTTAGGGGGTGAAAACCAAAAATTCGGTTTTCAATATATCCTTTTCAATGTTATTTCTCAAAAAATAAAGTTTTTAAAAAAATTCTTTCTGGTGGCTTTTGAAAGTCACTTAGCCCCACCTAGTAAAAAAATGCAAAAATTAATTTTGAAAAACCACCCCTTTAGGAATTACGGGGTAAAAACGATTTTTGACTTTCCAAAAATCACGAAAGTGCAAAGTGTACCAAAAATAAATTTTAAATGCTGCATTCTACGAAAACTTATTGCCTGGACCTTCTTTATTAGGTTTCTAGCGTTTTAGCCCTATCCAACCCCCTGGGGGGTGTGGGGGGTAGGGTTTTCCACCCCATTATGATTACAAAAACTTAAGCAAAAGTTGTCGTGTAAGATATCGTTCTAGACTAATTCAACCCCGCTGACCTCAAATCCGTTGTCAGATTTTCGATAGGTGCCACACCTGACGCACTAGGGGTAGTTTTTGAACCCCAAAAGAGGGAAATTATTGGAAAATAAAGTCAATTTAAATTTCAATAAAAAACATTAATTTCGATTTTCTTTTTGCATATTACAGTATCTGGTTATGTTTTAACATGGACCCTATGCACATCCGGTCTTAATTACCTTAATAGGGGTGGCTAGGGCGCAGTTTTTACCCCCATTATGATCATTTAAAATTACATGATTCATGTCGAGTGAAGTATTGCTCTAGGCTAAATCGACCACGCTAATCTAAAATCCGTTGTCAGAATTTCCATAAGTGCCACCCCTAAGGCGCTAAGGGTGTTTTTTTTTCTCTGGAATGGGGCATTTTTGAATTAATTAGGTAGTAACAAAACACACTTAAACAAAATATAGGAAAAATATCCAATGAATGTTTTCTTGTACTTGGACAGCTTTTAACACGTGTTGTAGGCATTTCCGGTTTAAATCTCTAATTAGGGGTTGTTTAGATTTAAGTTCCACCCCTAATACAAATTTTAAAAATATTGCGATTGGTGTCAAGTAAGGTTTCGTTCTTGGGTAAATCGACCCCACTGAGTCCAAATCTGTTGTCTAAAATTTGTTTACTTCAACCCTTAAGTTGTAAGGGGTTGATTTTTAAATGATTTAAAATTTGTTATTGCTCTACCATGAATTTATTTTTATTTATTATTTAAAAATCAACCCCTAACAACTTAAGGGTTGAAGAAAACAAATTTTCGACAACAGATTTGGACTCAGTGGGGTCGATTTACCCAAGAACGATACCTAACTTGACACTAATCGCAATATTTTTAAAATTTGTATTAGGGGTGGAACTCAAATCTAAACAACCCCTAATTAGAGATTTAAACCGGAAATGCCTACAACACGTGTTAAAAGCTGTCCAAGCACAAGAAAACATTCATTGGATATTTCCTATATTTTGTTTAAGTGTGTTTTGTTACTACCTAATTAATTCAAAAATGCCCCATTTCAGGGATAAAAAACCACCCTTAGCGCCTTAGGGTTGGCACTTATGGAAATTCTGACAACGGATTTGAGATTAGCGTGGTCGATTTAGCCTAGAGCAATACTTCACTCGACATGAATCATGTAATTTTAAATGATCATAATGGGGGTGAAAACTGCGCCCTAGCCACCCCTATTAAGGTAATTAAGACCGGAAATGCATAGGGTCCGTGTTAAAACCATACCAGACACTGTACTTTGCAAAAAGAAAATCGACAATAATTTGTTTTATTGATATTTAAATTTGCTTAATTTTCTTAAATTTTCCCTCTTTTGGGGATAAAAAAACACCCCTAGCGCGTCAGGGGTGGCACTTATTTAAAATCTGACAACGGATTTGAGTTCAGCGGGGTCGATTTAGTCTAGAGCAATACCTTACTCGACACCAATCATAGAATTTTAAAAAATTAAAAAGGGGGTGAAAATGGCACCCTAGCCACCCCCATTAAGGTAATTTAGACCGGATATGCATAGGGTCCATGTTAAAACATAACCAGATACTGTACTATGCAAAAAGAAAATCGTAATTAATGTTTTTTATTAAAATTTAAATTGACTTTATTTTCCAATAATTTCCCTCTTTTATGGATAAAAACCCACCCCTAGCGCGTCAGGGGTGGCACTTATCAAAAATCTGACAACGGATTTGGGTTCAGCGGGGTCGATTTAGTCTAGAGCAATACCTAACTCGACACCAAGCACAGAATTTTAAAAAATAATAAAGGGGGTGAAAATGGCACCCTAGCCACCCCCATTAAGGTAATTTAGACCGGATATGCATAGGGTCCATGTTAAAACATAACCAGATACTGTAATATGCAAAAAGAAAATCGAAATTAATGTTTTTTATTGAAATTTAAATTGACTTTATTTTCCAATAATTTCCCTCTTTTGGGGTTCAAAAACTACCCCTAATGCATCAGGGGTGGCACCTATCGAAATTCTGACAACGGATTTGAGGTCAGCGAGGTTGAATTAGTCTAGAACGATATCTTACACGACAACTTTTGCTTAAGTTTTTGTAATCATAATGGGGTGGAAAACCCTACCCCCCACACCCCCCAGGGGGTTGGATAGGGCTAAAACGCTAGAAACCTAATAAAGAAGGTCCAGGCAATAAGTTTTCGTAGAATACAGCATTTAAAATTTATTTTTGGTACACTTTGCACTTTCGTGATTTTTGGAAAGTCAAAAATCGTTTTTACCCCGTAATTCCTAAAGGGGTGGTTTTTCAAAATTAATTTTTGCATTTTTTTACTAGGTGGGGCTAAGTGACTTTCAAAAGCCACCAGAAAGAATTTTTTTAAAAACTTTATTTTTTGAGAAATAACATTGAAAAGGATATATTGAAAACCGAATTTTTGGTTTTCACCCCCTAAAGGTGTGAAAAATATAGGGGTTGCTAATTATATAGGCATGGCAAAAATGTTGCACATTTTTCCTATCGGTGGGTGGTGGTTTCATCCAAATAGCCCAAAAATTCACGGAGATATTCAATTTTAGTTTCTTTCAGTACTTTTGGGACACTCTGTATAACCTTAATTATTGAAAACTTTGAAGTATGAAATAAAAATACGAATAATAGGTCGAAAATACGAAAGTTACTTAAATTCGACTATATGAATGAAAATTACTATATAAAACCCTAATTATTGAAAGATTTGAAAATATGAAATATTAATAGCAATGATACGTCAAAATTACGAAATTGACGTAAATCCGACTATATGAATGGAAAATTACGTATTTAATACGATATACGTGGGGCTGCGTTTACTAAAAAGCGATAAAATAATACGTGACAGAGTTGTTCCAGCTTCCAAGATATATAATTAACAATATATAAGTTTTTCTTCTTATTATTATTATTAAGAGTTCTTTTCTTTCTTCTTGTGTAACACCAACACCGGAATCCACCTTGATTCAAGGTGAAGGGGAGAATAATCCAGTACCAATTATATCAGAAACTGCAGATGGTATACAGAGGGGTCACAAACTAAGCACTTTGCGCACGATGTTAGCTGTGCCAAGAACTGCAGCTTTCTGCATGACACGTAAATGCCTGTGTTCGAGGTTTAACCTTTCTCTTGCTTTCAACCAATCCTTGCTTACCAGACCATTCACAGAAACCACTACAGGGACAATTTCAACACTTCTCAGCCGATACATATCCTTCAACTCAATGGAAAGCGGCTGATACTTCCTCTTCTTTTCAGCAACTGTAGTAACTACATGCTTGTTCAGAGGAACAGCAACATCAATGATTATCACTGTTTAAGCTTGTCTGTCAAACAGAACCAGATCTGGCCTGTTTGCCTCTACTGCTCTGTCTGTTACAATAACGGAGTTCCACAATAGCTTAGCGTCCCGGTTACGCAGCACTTGCTCGGGCTTGCAGTTGTAATATGGAAGCTCCTTCTCCACCAGACCGAATCTCTTGGCCAGCGCTTGGTGTAACACTTTAGCCACTGCATTGTGCCGCTCCAAGTACTCCTTGGGCGCAAGTACAGGGCATCCACCTGTGATATGCTGGATAAACTCACTCGTAGTCTTGCAGAGACGGCAACGATCATCGATTCTAGCTTTGAGAATATACCGCTCATAATTATTTGTGCGCACTACCTCGTCCTGGATGGCAAACAAGAACCCCTCAGTCTCTGCAAAGAGACCAGCCGTTCTGATCCACTCCGTCGAGGACTTAACGTCGATGTGCTCACTTGTTAAAGTAGCAACAAACCTCCCATGAAGAGGCTTGGATTTCCACACTTCCATTCTCTCAGCAGGCATCTTGATGTTGTATTCCACATTCTCTTCTTGCAACTACAGTGGCGTGTACCCACGATCTTGCTCGCAGACAGCTCTATGCATCACACTCTCACGTGACACAAAATACTGCCTCAACTTCTTCTCCTTAGAGCGACACATCACCTCAAGGCTCAGCAGCCCCCTTCCACCTGAACACCGAGACAAATAAAGCCTCTCGATGGAACTGCGAGTGTGATGAATCCTGTGCCTGGTGAGCGTTGTGCGTATCTGCCAGTTAAATGCTTGCAATGACGTGTCAGACCACTTGATAACTCCAAACGTGTACGTTGCAACAGAAACCGCCCGATTTGATAGCCGTTATCTTGTTCCTTGAGCTCAACATGGATCGGCAGATCTTCAGCACTCTGGATAATACTTTCTTCTCGACTTGCTTCCTAACCTCCACATCACCAATACCTAGAAGCTGCTGAAGTCCTAAGTACTTATAACTATCTTCAACGCCTAAGTCTTAAATACTCATACCCCCCATAAGCTGAAGACCCCCCTCAGGCTCTTGGACCTCACCCTTCTTTGCATGTACCACAGCACACTTGTCCAGACCAAATTCCATACAGATGGCATCACTGAAACTCTTAACAAGCTCAAACATACTCTGCAACATTGCAGGGCTCGATGCATACATCTTCAGGTCATCTATGTAGAAAAGATGCGAGATCAACAGTCGGGGATTTCTCCGAACCAGATAGCCTATCTCAGAGCCCCTAAGCATTCTGCTCAACGTATTAAGCGCCATACAGAACCAGAGCAGGCTCAGACTATCCCCCTGGAATATCCCTCTTCTAATGTAGATCTCCTCCGTTGTAACACTATTTGCACCCCTCCCCACATGAAGAGAAGTCCTCCAAGTGCTCATGCAATGAGTGAGCAACCTGATGAGACAAGGGTCGATCTTATATAACCTAAGAACTTGCAACAGCCACGAGTGCGGCACTGAGTCAAACGCCTTCTTGTAGTCAACCCACCCAAAAGATATATTACGTTGTCACTTCTGCGCTTGCTGCGACACAGTTGCGGATTGAGCGCCGAGATTTCAATATTATCTCGAAGGGCCGCGGCTAAAGAGGGCCGTCTTCGCAGCAACCGGCAAAAAAAAAATCAGGAAGGAAAGGAAGGAAATTTTTTATTTTTATATATTCTATAGTTTAGATATTGATATAATTTTAATAAGATCTTATTGTGCGATGACTGATCGTACAATATAAAGATTGTAAATAAAAGTTTTAAATAGAAATAAATTAATCTCAACCCAATGTCTCATGACGGACTTTCAGAATTCATGTCAGTTTTTTTTCTTCAAAAGATGATGCACATTGACAAAGCAAAATTCATACAAAAAATTTGATATCAAAGGTTACTTCTCATCTCAAAGAAATATAATATTATATTACACACGAATATTTTATATTCTTGCCCTGAATTTTTTTTTTTTTGCTTCCTTACGTAAATGATTGTAATTTTTACTTAAAATTAGCTAGCCACGCCCCTTTTTCGTAAAATTTTCGCCTGCGGCGCTATTTGCAACCCCTAGTTCCTTTCCTGCTACCATTCTGCTCCTCTGCAAGTAGGCCATTTGCTATAAGATGCCTATAGATCACAGCCGAAATGATCGAAGTGAATATCTTATACAACGTAGGCAAACACGTAATGGGCCTGTAGTTCTTTGGATCCTGTGAATCTCCTAACTTCGGCAACATATACGTGACACCAAGCGTTAAGAACTTGGGGAGAACAGATGGATCTTCAACAGCTCTCTGAAAGAGACTAGCCAGAACACTATGAGTACTTTTAAAGTACTTCCACCAAAAGTTGTGCATGCCATTAATACCCGGAGCCTTCCAATTCTGGGTCTTTTTGACTGCAGCTTCAACATCTTCTTTTGAGATGATAATGGCAGCTATTTCAGGTATCTCCTCACAGGCTTCCTCTTCCTTATGCAGCCAATATGCGTCCTCATCGTGCAACTTTGGCTCTGACCAAATGCCAGCCCAAAACTTCTTCATAAATGCTGCACTTGGCGGCTGCTGGTAATGTTCTTTCTGCCCCTCCCTTTCAAGATTCCGGTAGAACAGCTTCTGGTTTGCTGCAAACAAACTCTCTTGCTCTCTACGCTTGGCTGCTTCATTGTATCGTCTGATACGAGCGCCTAACGCAGCAATCCTCTGCTTTAGCCATTCTTCCTTCTCACGGAGCTTCTACTCAAATCCTTGTCTGCTCTCCTCAACTTCATCCTCCTAGCTATGGACCTCACACCTTTCTGCACCTTGACGCTACAACGCTGCGGACTCACAAAGTAGGCTGCAAGGTGCCCAATGTCTACCATTGGTAGGTATTATTATTATTATTATTGTTATTATTTTTTTTTATGTAATGTGTTTTGTGTCTATTGGTATGTGTGTTATATCAACAATCTACTAAAGACAAACTAACAGTAACTAGTACTCTCTTTTTTTTCTTCTCTCTCTCTTTTTTTTTATGTGGCAAAATTTATTTTAGGCTGCCTTAAAACACACCTTAAACCTGACACCAAATGTTAAAGGTGACCTTAGGATAAGTTAGGAACGTGAAAGTAAGACACAGTGTTTAAAACGGCAACGTTTATTGGCTGTCAAATGTTAGCACATACAAGTTATACAATGAGAGAGCACTGGTTAATGTTACTTTGCCTTTGATTCTCTAGTCTCATTACTAATACAGGAGATCACACTCACTCATAATACAGCTGGGCTGATATCTTAGGGGTGGTGGAGTGTTTGACCTCGTGACTGCTGAGCTAAGGAGATAATCCCTGTGAGCGTGCTTGAGGTATCGGGATCCAAAGGGTTACTACGGCTATATACAGGCTGTGAGCCAGTATTGCTCGTTGTACTAGAGAGTGTGCAGACCACGTATAATACGGGATATAGCACGTTGTTAAGCAGACCACGTTTACACGGGATATTGCTCTTTCCTTAGGGTGAGAGTACGTCAAGTGGTCACTGGCGGTGTAGTGGGCCGAGCACGGTAGGCAGACATCAGGCTGCTGGCTGGCGATCTCAGGGAGACAGTGTGAACCTCGCTCGTTAAAGCGGGTTACACACTGCCTGCCCGTTTGCTAGAGCTCCGTGGTATTTATAGTCAGGGTGGCTGATCACGTAATCATTAGGGGGTGAGAGGAGCCATTGTCCAGTAAGTTACTAATGGTCAGGTAACAATCCATGCCGCTTTCTAATGTATGCGGCAGTATTGTATGAACCTGAGCAGCGCATGTAGACAAAGGAACCCTCCACATAAACTCTATGTCTAGAGTGAAACTATTTAGCTATCGTATAGTTTTCCTCGTGACATTAGTATTGATGAAGTAGATATGTAACGTCATCACTGACTATCAACTTGACTTTTGTTGTTTACGTAGTAGATATGTGACAGCATCACTGACTATTAACTTGACTTTAGTATTTTATGAAGTAGATAAGGGACGTCATCACTAACTATCAACTTGACTTTAGTAGTGTATGAAGTAGAAATGCAACGTCATCACTGACTATCATCTTAACTTTAGTTGTGTGTAAAGTAGATAAGTGACGTCATCACTGACTAAGAACTTGACTTAATTTGTTTACGTAGTAGATATGTGACGTCATCACTGACTATCAACTTGACTTTAGTAGTGTATGCATTATATGAGTGACGTCAATACCAAATATTATCTTGACTTTAGTGGTGTATTAAGTAGATAAGTGAAGCAATCACTAACTATCAACTTGAATTTAGTAGTGTATGAAGTAGAAATGCAACGTCGTCACTGACTATCAATCTGATTTAATAGTGTATGCACTAGATAAGTGACGTCATGACTGACTATTTATTTGAGTTTAGTTGTGTATGAAGTAGATAAGTGACGTCATCACTAATTATCAACTTGTCTTTATTTGTGTATGAAGTAGATATGTGACGTTATTACTAAATATCATCTTGAATTTTGTGGTGTATGAAATAGATAAGTGATGTCATCACTGACTATCAACTTGACTTTAGAAGTGTATGAAGTAGATAAGTGATGTAATCACAGACTATTATCTTGACTTTAGCAGTGTATGAAGTAGATTTGTGACGTCATCACTGACTATAATCTAGACTTTAGTAGTTAATAAAGTAGATAAGCGACGCCATCAATGACTACAAACTTGTCTTTAGTATTTTATGAAGTAGATAAGTGACGTCATCACTAACTATTTACTTGACTTTAGTTGTTTACGTAGTAGATATGTGATGTTATAACTGACTATCAACTTGACTTCATTAGTGTATAAAGTAGATAAGTGACGTCATCACTGACTATCAACCTGTCTTGTGTGTATAAATTAGATATGTGACGTCATCACCGACTATTACCTTGTCTTTGGTAGTGTATAAATCAGATATGTGACATCATCACTGACTATCAACTTGAATTTAGTATTTTATGAAGTAGATAAGTGTAATCATAGCTGTCTATTAACTTGACTTTAGTTATGTATGTAGTAGATAAGTGACGCGATCACTGACTACCATCTTGATTTTAGTATTGATGAAGTAGGTAAGTGACGTCATAAGTGACTATCGACTTAATTGTAGTAGTGTATGGAGTAGATATGTGACGTCATCACTGACTATCAATTTGACTTTAGTTGTGTATGAATTATATAAGTGACGTCATCACTGACTATCAACTGGTCTTTAGTAGTGTATAAAATAGATAAATGACGTCATCAATGACTATCAACTTGACTTTAGTAGTGTATGAAGTAGATAAATGACGTCATCACTGACTATCAACTTGACTTTAGTTGTGTATGCAGTAGATAAGTGACTTTATCACTAAATATCAGCATCACTTTAGTAGTGTATGAAGCAGATAAGTGACGCAATCAGTGACTATAAACTTAACTTTAGTAGTGTATGAAGTAGATAAATTACGTCATCACTGTCTATCAACTTGTCTTAAGTTGTGTATAAAGTAGAAAAGTGACGTTATTACTGACTATCAACTTGTCTTTAGTAGCGAATGAAGTAGATATGTGACGTCATCACTGACTATCTATTTGACTTTAGTTGTGTATGCAGTAGATAAGTGACTTTATCACTGACTATAAACTTGATTTTAGTAGTGTATGAAGTAGATAAGTGACGTCATCACTGACTATTAACTTGACTTTAGTTATGTATGTAGTAGATCTGTAACGTCATCACTGACTATCAACTTGACTTTATTAGTGTATGAAATAGATAAGTAACGTCATCACTGACTATCATCTAGACTTTAGTAGTAATAAATTAGATAAGTGACGCCATCACTGACTACAAACTTGACTTTAGTTTTGTATGAAGTAGATAAGTGACGTCATCACTGAGTATCAACTTGACTTTAGTTGTTTACGTAGTAGATATGTGAGGTCATCACTGACTTTCAACTTGACTTTAGTAGTGTATAAAGTAGATAAGTGACGTAATCACTGATTATCAACTTGAGTTTAGTTGTGTATGAAGTAGATAAGTGACGTCATCACTGACTATCATCTAGACTTTAGTAGTTAATAAATTAAATAAGTGACGCCATCACTGACTACAAACTTGACTTTAGTTTTGTATGAAGTAGATAAGTGAAGTTGTTACTAAATATCATATTAACTTTAGTTTTTTATGAAGTAGATAAGTGACGTCATCACTGACTTTTACCTTGACTTTAGTTGTTTACGTAGTAGGTAAGTGACGTCATCACTGACTATCAACTCGACTTTAGTAGTGTATGAAGTAGATAAGTGACGTCATCACTGACTATCAACTTGTCTTAAGTTGTGTATAAAGTAGATAAATGACGTCATCACTGACTATCAACTTGTCTTTAGTAGCGTATGAAGTAGATATGTGACGTCATCATTGACTATCAATTTGACTTTAGTTGTGTATGAAGTAGAAATGCAACGGCATCTCTGACTATCAATTTGACTTTAGTAGTGTATGAAGTAGATAAGTAACGTCATCACTGACTATCAACTAGACTTTAGTTGTGTATGAAGTAGATATGTGACGTCATCACTGACTATCATCTTGTATTTAGTTGTGTATAAAGTAGATAATTGACGTCATTACTGACTATTTCCTTGTCTTTAGTAGTGTATGAATCAGATATGTGACATCATCATTGACTATCAACTTGACTTTAGTATTTTATAAAGTAGATAAATGTCGTCATCACTGACTATTAACTTGACTTTAGTTATATATGTAGTAGATAAGTGACGCGATCACTGACTACCAACTTGATTTTAGTATTGATGAAGTAGGTAAGTGACGTCATAACTAAATATCAACTTGACTGTAGTAGTGTATGGAGTAGAAATGTGACGTCATCACTGACTATCAATTTGAATTTAGTTGTGTATGAATTATATAATGACGTCATCACTGACTATCAACTGGTCTTTAGTAGTGTATAAAATAGGTAAGTGACGTCATCAATGACTATTAACTTGACTTTAGTAGTGTATGAAGTAGATAAATGACGTAATCACTGACTATCAACTTGACTTTAGTTGTGTATGCAGTAGATAAGTGACTTTATCACTAAATATCATCTTGACTTTAGTAGTGTATGAAGTTGATAAGTGACGACATCACTGACTATAAACTTGACTTTAGTAGTGTATAAAGTTAATAAATGACGTCATCACTGACTATTAATTTGGCTTTAGTAGTGTATGAAGTAGATATGTGACATCATCACTGATTATCAACTTGACTTTAGTAGTGTATGAAGTAGATAAGTGACGTCATCACTGACTATCAACTTGACTTTAGTTGTGAATGAAGTGAAAGTGATGTTATTACTAAATATCATCTTGACTTTAGTGGTGTAATAAGTAGACAAATGAGGTAATCACTGACTATTAATTTGACTTTAGTAGTGTATGAAGAAGATAAGTGACATCATCACTGACTATCAACTTGACTTTAATTAAGTATGTAGTAGTTAGGTGGCACCATCACAGACTCCCAACTTGATTTTAGTATTGATGAAGTTGATAAGTGACGTCTTCACTGACTTTCAACTTGACTTTAGTTGTTTACGTAGTAGATATGTGACGTCATCACTGACTATCATCTTGTATTTAGTTGTGTATAAAGTAGATAATTGACGTCATTACTGACTATTTCCTTGTCTTTCCTTGTCTTTAGTAGTGTATGAATCAGATATGTGACATCATCACTGACTATCAACTTGACTTTAGTATTTTATGAAGTAGATAAGTGTCGTCATCACTGACTATTAACTTGACTTTAGTTATATATGTAGTAGATAAGTGACGCGATCACTGACTACCAACTTGATTTTAGTATTGATGAAGTAGGTAAGTGACGTCATAACTGACTATCAACTTGACTGTAGTAGTGTATGGAGTAGAAATGTGACGTCATCACTGACTATCAATTTGAATTTAGTTGTGTATGAATTATATAAGTGACGTCATCACTGACTATCAACTGGTCTTTAGTAGTGTATGAAGTAGGTAAGTGACGTCATCAATGACTATTAACTTGACTTTAGTAGCGTATGAAGTAGATAAATGACGTCATCACTGACTATCAACTTGACTTTAGTTGTGTATGCAGTAGATAAGTGACTTTATCACTAAATATAATCTTGACTTTAGTAGTGTATGAAGTAGATAAGTGACGACATCACTGACTATAAACTTGACTTTAGTAGTGTATAAAGTTATTAAATGACGTCATCACTGACTATTAATTTGGCTTTAGTAGTGTATGAAGTAGATATGTGACATCATCGATGATTATCAACTTGACTTTAGTAGTGTATGAAGTAGATAAGTGACGTCATCACTGACTATCAACTTGACTTTAGTTGTAAATGAAGTGAAAGTGATGTTATTACTAAATATCATCTTGACTTTAGTGTTGTGTAATAAGTAGACAAATGAGGTAATCACTGACTATTAATTTGACTTTAGTAGTGTATAACGAAGAGAAGTGACGTCATCACTGACTATCAACTTGACTTTAATTAAGTATGTAGTAGTTAGGTGACACCATCACTGACTCCCAACTTGATTTTAGTATTGATGAAGTAGATAAGTGACGTTTTCACTGACTTTCAACTTGACTTTAGTTGTTTACGTAGTTGATATGTGACTTCATAACTGACTATCAACTTGACTTTAGTAGTGTATAAAGTAGATATGTGACGTCATCACTGACTTTCATCTTGACTTTAGTAGTGTATAAAGTAGATATGTGACGTCATGACTGACTTTCATCTTGACTTTAGTAATGTATGAGGTAGATATGTGACGTCATCACTGAATATCAACTTTTATGTAGGAGTGTATGAAGTAGATATGTGACGTTACCACTTTCTATCAATTTGACTTTAGTTGTTGATGAATTATATAAGTGACGTCTTTACTGACTCTCATCTAGTCTTTAGTAGTGTATAAAATAAATAAGTGACGTCATCACTGACTATAAACTTGATTTTAGTAGTGTATGAAGTAGATAAGTGACGTCATCACTGACTATCAACTTGACTTTAGTTATGTATGTAGTAGATCTGTAACGTCATCACTGACTATCAACTTGACTTTATTAGTGTATGAAATATGTAAGTAACGTCATCATTGACTATCATCTAGACTTTAGTAGTTAATAAATTAGATAAGTAACGCCATCACTGACTACAAACTTGACTTTAGTTTTGTAGGAAGTAGATAAATGACATCATCACTGAGAATCAACTTGACTTTAGTTGTTTACGTAGTAGATATGTGACGTCATCACTGACTATCAACTTGACTTTAGAAGTGAATAAAGTAGATAAGTGACGTCATCACTGACTCTCAATTTGACTTTAGTTGTGTATAAAGTAGATAAGTGACGTCATCATTGACTATTAACTTGTCTTTAGTAGGGTATGAAGTAGATACGTGATGCGATCACTGACTACCAACTTGATTTTAGTATTGATGAAGTAGGTAAATGACGTCATAACTGACTATCAACTTGACTGTAGTAGTGTATGGAGTAGATATGTGACGTCATCACTGACTATCAATTTGACTTTAGTAGTGTATGAATTATATGAGTGACGTCATCACTGACTATTAACTGGTCTTTAATAGTGTATGAAATAGATGAGTGACGTCATCAATGACTATCAGATTTACTTTAGTAGTGTATGAATTAGATAAATGACGTCATCACTGACTATCAACTTGACTTTAGTTGTTTATGCAGTAGATAAGTGACTTTATCACAACATATCATCTTGACTTTAGTAGTGTATGAAGTAGACAAGTGACGCCATCACTGACTATAAACTTGACTTTAGTAGTGTATGAAGTAGATAAATGACGTCATTACTGACTATTAATTTGATTTAAGTAGTGTATAAAGTAGATACGTGACATCATCACTGACTATCAACTTGATTTTAGAAGTGTTTGAAGTAGATAAGTGATGTCATCACTGACTATCAACTTGACGTAAGTGTTTTACTTAGTAGATATGTGACGTCATCACTGATTATCAACTTGACTTTAGTTGTGTATGAAGTACATAAGTGATGTTATTACTAAATATCATCTTGACTTTGGTGGTGTATTAAGTAGACAAATGACGCAATCACTGACTATTAATTTTACTTTAGTAGTGTATGAAGAATATAAGTGACGTCATCACTGACTATCAACTTGACTTTAATTAAGTATGTAGTAGTTAAGTGACGCCATCACTGACTCCCAACATGATTTTAGTAATGATGAAGTAGATAAGTGGCATCTTCACTGACTTTCAACTTTACTTTAGCTGTTTACGTAGTAGATATGTGACTTCATCACTGACTATCAAATTAACTTTAGTAGTGTATGAAGTAGATATGTGACGTCATCACTGACTTTCATCTTGACTTTAGTTGTGTATGAGGTAGATATGTGACGTCATCACTGACTATCAACTTGTATGTAGGAGTGTATGAAGTAGATATGTGACGTTACTACTTTCTATCAATTTAACTTTAGTTGTTGATGAATTATATAAGTGACGCCTTTACTGACTCTCATCTGGTCTTTAGTAGTGTAAAAAATAAATAAGTAACGTCATCACTGACTATAAACTTAATTTTAGTAATCTAAAAAAAAAGTTTTATTTTTTGCGACTGAAGTGTAATAAACTTTTCATAAGACATTTCAAAGTGATACATTTCAGTTCAAACCGTAAGTCTGTAGCATTATTATTTTTTGAGATATCAATTTTTTTTGAAAAATTATTTTTCTCAATTTTGTTTCTAAAGGTTAATTTAGTACTATAGAGAGTTTTGCATCACTTTATTTCAAAACCGCAACTTTCCATCTTAATTAGAACTCAAATTACAATCTTTTTTTTTCTTCATATGGGCTACAATGCTGTAGACTTCGATAAGAAAATACAAAAATTTTCAAAAACCATAAAAGTTTTATATTTTGCGACTTAAGTGTAATAAACTTTTCATAAGACATTTCACAGTGATACACTTCAGTTCAAACCGTAAGTCTGTAGCATTAATAATTTCTGAGATATCATCAAAAATCGTTTTCAGAATCTGAAAAACACAATTTTTTTCAAGAATTTTTTCTCTCAATTTTGTTTCTAGAGGTGAATTTAGAAATATAGAGCGTTTTACATCACTTTATTTCAAAACCACAACTTTCCGTCTCAATTAGAACTCGAGTTACAAACTTTTTTCTCCTTCATATGGGCTACAATGCTATAGACTTCGGTAAGAAAATACGAAAATTTTAAAAAACTAAAAAAAAGTTTTATTTTTTGCGACTAAAGTGTAATAAACTTTTCATAAGACATTTCAAAGTGATACATTTCAGTTCAAACCTTAAGTCTGTAGCATTATGAGTTTCTGAGATATCATCAAAAATCGTTTTCAGAATCTGAAAAACACAATTTTTTTGGAAAAATTATTTTTCTCAATTTTGTTTCTAGAGGTGAATTTAAAACTATAGAATGTTTTGCATCACTTTATTTCATAACCGCAACTTTCTATCTCAATTGGAACTCGAGTTACAAACTTTTTTCTTCTTCATATGGGCTACAATGCTATAGACTTTGGTAAGAAAATACGAAAATTCTCAAAAACTGAGAAAGTTTTATTTTTTGCGACTAAAGTGTTATAAACTTTTCATAAGACATTTCAAAGTGATACATTTCAGTTCAAACCGTAAGTCTGTAGCATTATCAGTTTCTGAGATATTGTCACACTCATACGTCTAACTTGAATTTATTGATAAATATCTAATATAAATTGTACGAGTGGACCCAGGATCTGACCTACCTGGTCTAATTTACCTATAGATTTGGGTCAGTATTAGTAGACGCAATAAAAGACTTAGGTAGAAAAGGTATCTGATATAATTTAGTTTGTTAAAGACAAACTCTAAGAAATGATTACAACTATATTTAAGGGCGATTATGTAAGATACTCACATCGTATAAGGTGTTCAGATACAAGAGCGGAGATAGAAATAACACGGCTCGCTAGCCATGTTGTATCAAGTCGCGCCAAGGAGTTGGAGTTATCCTAAGCCTAGTCTCTGGTCCGAGTCTCATCCGAGACTCGGCGTATGTGTCCCCGTTCATCTCTGAGTGTCTGCTTCTCCCGTTCTGTGTTCCTCTGCCCCGATTAAAATACGCAACTCCTTTTATATTAAACTGGCCCGTTACTTAATAGTAATTCCTAATTCAATAATTAGTAAGAAAACCCACAAAAGATAATCCTTACGTGATGATCCCGCGCACGTTTATATTAATTATTACTCACGGATTCTAAGAAGAATCCATAAAGTGTAAATCAATACGAAAGTCATTATTTATGTTAGTACCCAGTTTTCATGTGTTAAAATCACCAATTATGCTTAATTAGGCATAATGGTGACAATATAATCAAAAATCGTTTTCAGAATCTGAAAAACACAATTTTTTTTGAAAAATTATTTTTCTCAATTTTGTTTCTAGAGGTGAATTTAGAACTATAGAATGTTTTGCATCACTTTATTTCAAAACCGCTACTGTCTATATCAATTGGAACTCGAGTTACAAACTTTTTTTTTTCTTTATATGGGCTACATTGCTATAGCCTACGGTAAGAAAATACTAAAATACTCAAAAATTAAGAAAGTTTTATTTTTTGCGAATAGAGTGTCATAAACTTTTCATTAGACATTTCGAAGTGATACATTTCTGTTAAAACCGTAAGTCTGTAGCATTATTAATTTCTGAGATATCATCAAAAATCGTTTTCAGAATCTAAAAAAAACAATTTTTTTGAAAAATTATTTTTTTGCTCAATTTTGTTCCTAGAGCTGAATTTAGTACTATAGAATGTTTTGCATCCCTTTATTTCAAAACCGCAACTTTATATGTCAATTGGAACTCGAGTTACAAACTTTTCTTTTCTTCATATGGGCTACAATGCTATAGACTTCGGTAAGAAAACACTAAAATTCTCAAAAACTGAAAAAGTTTTATTTTTTGCGACTTAAGTGTAAGAAACTTTTCATAAGACATTTCAAAGTGATACATTTCTGTTCAAACCGCAAGTCTGTAGCATTATTAGTTTCTGAGATATCATCAAAAATCGTTTTCAGAATCTGAAAACACAATTTTTTTTTTAAATTTATTTTTCTCAATTTTGTTTCTAGATATCAATTTAGTACTATAGAAGATTTTGCATCACTTTATTTCAGAACCGCAACTTGCTATCTCAATTGGAACTCGAGTTACAAACTTTTTTTTTCTTCATATGGGCTACAATGCTATAGACTTCGATAAGAAAACAATAAATTCTCAAAAACTGAGAAAGTTTCATTTTTTGCGACTAAAGTGTTATAAACTTTTCATAAGACAATTTAAAGTGATATATTTCAGTTCAAACCGCAAGTCTGTAGCATTATTAGTTTCTGAGATATCATCAAAAATCGTTTTCAGATCCTGAAAAACACAATTTAAAAAAAAAAAAAAATTCTCAATTTTGTTTCTGGAGGTGAATTTTGTACTATAGAGCGTTTTGCATCAATTTATTTCAAAACCGCAATTTTTATCTCAATTAGAACTCGAGTTACAAACTTTTTTTTTCTTCATATGGGCTACAATGCTATAGACTTCAATAAGGAAATACTAAAATTCTCAAAAACTTAGAAAGTTTTATTTTTTGCGTCTAAAGTGTAATAAACTTTTCATAAGTCATTTCAAATTTATACATTTCAGTTCAAACCGTAAGTCTGTAGCATTATTAGTTTCTGAGATAACATCTAAAATCATTTTTAGAATCTGAAAAACACAATTTTTTTTAAAAAATTATTTATCTCAATTTTGTTTCTAGAGGTGAATTTAGTACTATAGAATGTTTTGCATCACTTTATTTCAAAACCGCAACTTTCTATCTTAATTGGAATTTGAGTTACAAACTTTTTTTTTCTTCATATGGGCTACATTGCTATAGCCTACGGTAAGACAATACTAAAATACTCAAAAACTGAGAAAGTTTTATTTTTTGCGACTAGAGTGTAATAAACTTTTCATAAGACATTTCAAAGTGCTACATTTCAGTTCAAACCGTAAGTCTCTAGCATTATTAGTTTCTGAGATATCATCAAAAATCGTTTTCAGAATCTGAAAAACACAATTTTTTTGAATAATTTTTTTTTTGATCAATTTTGTTTCTACAGGTGAATTTAGTACTATAGAATGTTTTGCATACCTTTATTTCAAAACCGCAACTTTATATCTCAATTGAAACTCGAGTTACAAACTTTTCTTTTTTTCATATGGGCTACAATGCTATAGACTTCGGTAAGAAAATACGAAAATTCTCAAAAACTGAGAAAGTTTAATTTTTTGCGACTTAAGTGTAAGAAACTTTTCATAAGACATTTCAAAGTGATACATTTCAGTTCTAAACGCAAGTCTGTAGCATTATTAGTTTCTGATATATTATAAAAAATCGTTTTCAGAACATGAAAAACACAATTTTTTTCAATTTTTTTTTCTCAATTTTATTTCTAGAGGTGAATTTATTACTCAAGAGCGCTTTGCATCACTTTATTTCAAAACCGCAACTTTCCATGTCAATTAGAACTCGAGTTACAAACTTTTTTTTTCTTCATTTGGGCTGCAATGCTATATATTTCGATAAGAAAACACTAAAATTTTCAAAAACTTAGAAAGTTTTATTTTTTGCAACTAAAGTGTAATAAAAATTTTCATAAGACAATTTAAAGTGATACATTTCAGTTCAAACCGCAAGTCTGTAGCTTTATTAGTTTCTGAGATATCATCAAAAAAAAATTTCAGAATCTAAAAACTACAATTTTTTATGAAAAATTATTTTTCTTAATTTTGTTTCCAGAGGTCAATTAAGTACTACAGAATGTTTTCCATTACTTTATTTCAAAACCGCAACTTTCTATCTCAATTGGAACTCGAGTTACAAACTTTTTTTTTCTTTATAATAATATGTGCTACAATGCTATAGACTTCGATAAGAAAATACTAAAATTCTCAAAAACTGAGAAAGTTTTTTTTTTGCGACTTAAGTGTAATAAACTTTTCATAAAACATTTCAAAGTGATACATTTCATTTCTAACCACAATTCTGTAGCATTATTAGTTTCTGAGATATCATCAAAAATCGTTTTCAGAACCTGAAAAACACAATTTTTTCGAAAAATTGTTGTCTCAATTTTGTTTCTAGAGGTGAGTTTAGTACTATAGAACGTTTTGCATCACTTTATTCAAATCCGCAACTTTCCATCTCAATTATAACTCGAGTTACAAACTTTTTTTTTCTTCATATGGGTTACAATGCTATAGACTTCGCTAAGAAAATACTTAAAAATTTTAAAAACTGAGAAAGTTTTATTTTTTGCGACTTAGGTGTAAGAAACTTTTCATAAGACATTTCAAAGTGATACATTTAAGTTTAAACCGTGAGTCTGTAGTGTATGAAGTAGATAAGTGACGTCATTACTAACGATCAACTAAACTTTATTTATGTTTGTAGTAGATAAGTAACGTCATCACTGACTATACACTTGACTTTATTAGTGTATGAAATAGAAAAGTGACGTCATCACTGACTATCGTCTAGACTTTAGAAGTTAATAAAGTAGATAAGTGACGCCATCACTGACTACCAACTTGACTTTAGTATTGTATGAAGAAGATAAGTGACGTCATCACTGACTATTAACTTGACTTTAGTTGTTTACGTAGTAGATATGTGACGTCATCACTGACTATCAACTTGACTTTAGTAGTGTATGAAGTAGATAAGTGATGTCATCACTGACTCTCTACTTGTTTTTAGTTGTATAAAAAGTAGATAAGTGACGTTATTACTAAATATCATCTTGACTTTAGTTTTTTATGAAGTGGATATGTGACGCAATCACTGACTATCAATTGACTTGAGTAGTGTATGAAGTAGAAATGCAACGTCAACACTGACTGTCAATTTGACTTTAGTAGTGTATGAAGTAGATAAGTGACGTCATCACTGACTATCAACTTGACTTTAGTTGTGTATGAAGTAGATATGTGACGTTATCACAGACTATCATCTTGACTTTAGTTGTGTATAAAGTAGATAAGTGACATCATCACTGACTATCAACTTGACTTTAGTTGTGTATTAAGTAGATATGTGACGTCATTAGTAACTATGATCTTGACTTTAGTTGTGTATAAAGTAGATAAGTGACGTTATCACTAACTATCAACTAGTATTTAGTAGCGTATGAAGCAGATATGTGACGCCATCACTGACTATCAACTTGACTTTTGTAATTTATGAAGTCAATAAGTTACGTCATACGTGTTTTTCAACTTGACTTTAGTAGAGTATGAAGTAGATATATAACGTCATCACTGACTATCATCTTGACTTTATTAGTTTATGAAGAAATTAAGTGACGCCATCACTGACTATCAACTTGACTTTAGTAGTGTATGGAAAAGATGTAAGGTCATCACTGACTATCAACTTGACTTTAGTGGTATATGAAGTAGATAAGTGACGCAATCACTGACTATCAACTTGACTTTAGTAGTGTATGACGTAGAAATGCAACGTCATCACTGAATATCAATTTGACTTTAGTAGTGTATGAAGTAGATAAGTGACGTCATTACTGACTATCAATTTGAGTTTGGTTGTGTATGTAGGAGGTAAGTGACGTCATCACTAACTATCAACTTGTCTTTAGTAGTGTATGAAGTAGATAAGTGACGTCATCACTGACTATCAACTTGACTTTAGTTATGTATGTAGTAGATAAGTGACACCATCACTGACAACCTTCTTGATTCATCACTTAATTTCAAAACCGCAACTTTCCATCTTAATTAGAACTCGAGTTACAAACTTTTTTTTTCTTCATATGGGCTACAATGCTATAGACTTCGGTAAGAAAATACGAAAATTTTCAAAAACTAAAAAAAAAGTTTTATTTTTTGCGACTAAAGTGCTATAAACTTTTCATAAGACATTTTAAAGTGATACATTTCAGTTCAAACCGTAAGTCTGTAGCATTATTAGTTTCTGAGATATCATCAAAAATCGTTTTCAGAATCTGAAAAACACAATTTTTTTTGAAAAATTCTTTTTCTCAATTTTGTTTCTAGAGGTAAATTTAGTACTATAGAATGTTTTGCATCTCTATATTTTAAAGCCGCAACTTTCTATCTCAATTGGAACTAGTGTTACAAACTTTTTTGCTTTATATGGGTTACAATGCTCAAGACTTCGGTAAGAAAATACTAAATTCTAAAAAAGTAAGAAAGTTTTATTTTTTGCCACTAAAGTGTAATAACCTTTTCATAAGACAATTCAAAGAGATGCATTTCATTTTAAACCGCAAATTTGTAGCATTATTAGTTTCTGAGATATCATCAAAAATCGTGACGCCGTCAATGACTACTATTTTGATTTTAGTAGTTTATGAAGTAGATAAGTGACGCCATCACTGACTACCAACTTGATTTTGGTGTTGTATGAAGTAGATAAGTGACTTTATCATTGACTATCAACTTGACTTTAGTTGTGTATGAAGTACATATGTGACGTAATCACTGACTATCAATTTAACTTCAGTAATGTATGAAGTAAATAAGTGACGTCATCACTGACTATTAACTTGACTTTAGTTGTGTATGAAGTAGATATGTGACGTCATCACTAACTATCATCTTGACTTTAGTTGTGTATTAAATAGATAAGTGACGTTATCACTAACTATCAACTAGTATTTAGTAGCGTATGAAGCAGATAAGTGACGTCATCACTGACTATCAACTTGACTTTAGTATTATATAAAGTCGATAAGTTATGTCATAATTGTTTTTAAACTTGACTTTAGTAGTCTATGAAGTCCATATATGATGTTATCACTGACTATCATCTTGACTTTAGTAGTTTATGAAGGAGATAAGTTACGCCATCACTGACTATCAACTTGACTTTAGTAGTGTATGGAAAAGATAAGTAAAGTCATTACTGACTATCAACTTGACTTTAGTGGTATATGAAGTAGATAAGTGACGCAATCACTATCAACTTGACTTTAATAATGTATGAAGTAGAAATGCATCGTCATCACTGAATACCAATTTGACTTTAGTAGTGTATGAAGTAGAAAAGTGACGTCATCACTGACTATCAATTTTTGTTTTGTTCTGTATGAAGTAGATAAGTGACGTCATCACTGACTTTTAATTTGTCTTTAGTAGTGTATAAAGTAGATATGTGACGTCATTACTGACTATCATCTTGACTTTAGTAGTGTATGAAGTAGATATGTGACGCCATCACTGACTATCAACTTGACTTAAGTTATGTAAGTAGTAGATAAGTGACGCCATTACAGACTTCCGACTTTATTTTATTATTGATGAAGTAGATAAGTGACGTCATCACTGACTATCAACTTGACTTTAGGAGTGTATAGAGTAGATAAGTGACGTCATCACTGACTAATAACTTGTCCTTAGTAGTGTATGAAGCATATATGTGACGTCATCACTGACTATCAACTTGACTTTATTATTTAATGAAGTCGGTAAGTTACGTCACAATTGTTTTTCAACTTGACTTTAGTTGTGTATGAAGTAGAGAAGTGTCGTCATAACTGTTTATCAACTTGACATTAGTAGTGTATGAAGAAGATAAGTGACGTCATTACTGACTATCAACTAAACTTTAGTTATGTATGTAGTAGATAAGTGATGCCATCACTGACTTCCATCTCGATTTTAGTATTGATGAAGTAGATAAGTGAAATCATCACTGACTATCAACTTGACTTACGTTGTTTACGTAGTAAATATGTTATGCATCTCTGACTATCAACTTGACTTTAGTAGTAAATGAAGTAGAGAAGTGACGTCATCACTGATTATCAACTTGACTTTAGTTGTGTATGAAGTAGATAAGTGACGTTATTACTAAATATCATCTTGACTTTTGTGGTGAATGATATAGATAAGTGACGTCAACACTGACTATCAACTTGACTTTAGTAGTGTATTGAGTAGATAAGTGACGTCATCACTGACTATTATCTTGACTTTAGTTGTTTATTAAGTAGAAATGTGACTTCATCACTGACTATCATCTAGACTTTAGTTGTGTGTAAAGTAGATAAGTGACGTCATCACTGACTATCAACTTGTCTTTAGTAGTGTATGAAGCATATATGTGACGTCATCACTGACTATCATCTTGACTTTAGTTATGTATGTAGTAGATAAGTGACGCCATCACTGACTTCCAACTTTATTTTTGTATTGATGAAGTAGATAAGTGACGTCATCACTGACTATCAACCTGACTTTAGTTGTATATGTAGTAGATATGTGACGTCATCACTGACTATCAACTTGACTTTAGGAGTGTATGAAGTAGATAAGTGACGTCATCACTGATTATCAAATTGACTTTATTATTTAATGACGTGAATAAGCTATGTCATAATTGTTTTTCAACTTGACTTTAGTATTTAATGACGTCGATAAGCTACGTCATAAATGTTTTTCAACTTGACTTTAGTTGTGTATGAAGTAGAGACTGACTATAAACTTAACTTTAGTAATGTATGTAGTATATAAGTGACGCCATCACTGACTTCCATCTTGAGTTTAGTATTGAAGCAGTAGATAAATGACGTCATCAATGACTATCAACTTGACTTTAGTTGTTTACGTAGTAGATATGTGACGTCGTCACTGACTATTAACATGACTTTAGTAGTGTATGTAGCATTATTAGTTTCTGAGATATCATCAAAATTCGTTTTCAGAATCTGAAAAACACAATTTTTTTTTTAAAATTATTTTTCTCAATTTTGTTTCTAGAGGTGAATTTAGTACTATAGAGCGTTTTGCATCACTTTATTTCAAAACCGCAACTTTCCATCTAAATTAGAACTCGAGTTACAATTTTTTTTTCTTCATATGGGCTACAATGCTGTAGACTTCGATAAGAAAATACAAAAATTTTCAAAAACAATAAAAGTTTTATTTTTTGCGACTTAAGTGTAATAAACTTTTCATAAAACATTTCAAAGTGATACACTTCCGTTCAAACCGTAAGTCTGTAGCATTATTAATTTCTGATATATCATCAAAAATCGTTTTCAGAATCTGAAAAACACAATTTTTTTTGAAAGTTTTTTTTCTCAATTTTGTTTCTAGAGGTGAATTTAGAACTATAGAGCGTTTTGCATCATTTTATTTCAAAACCACAACTTTCCATCCCAATTAGAACTCGAGTTACAAACTTTTTTCTTCTACATATGGGCTACAATGCTGTAGACTTCGATAAGAAAATACAAAAATTTTCAAAAACAATAAAAGTTTTATTTTTTGCGACTTAAGTGTAATAAACTTTTTATAAAACATTTCAAAGTGATACACTTCCGTTCAAACCGTAAGTCTGTAGCATTATTAATTTCTGATATATCATCAAAAATCGTTTTCAGAATCTGAAAAACACAATTTTTTTTGAAAGTTTTTTTTCTCAATTTTGTTTCTAGAGATGAATTTAGAACTATAGAGCGTTTTGCATCATTTTATTTCAAAACCACAACTTTCCATCCCAATTAGAACTCGAGTTACAAACTTTTTTCTTCTACATATGGGCTACAATGCTATAGACTTCGGAAAGAAAATACGAAAATTTTCAAAAACTAAAAAAAAAGTTTTGTTTTTTGAGACTAAAGTGTAATAAACTTTTCATAAGACATTTCAAAGTGATACATTTCAGTTCAAACCGTAAGTCTGTAGCATTATTAGTTTCTGAGATATCATCAAAAATCGTCTTCAGAATCTGAAAAACACATTTTTTTTGGAAAAATTATTTTTCTCAATTTTGCTTCTAGAGGTGAATTTAAAACTATAGAGCGTTTTGCATTACTTTATTTTAAAACCACAACTTCCAATCTCAATTAGAACTCGAGTTACAAACGTTTTTCTTCTTCATATGGGCTACAATGCTATAGACTTTGGTAAGAAAATACAAAAATTCTCAAAAACTGAGAAAGTTTTATTTTTTGCGACTAAAGTGTAATCAACTTTTCATAAGACATTTAAAAGTGATACATTTCAGTTCAAAATGTATGTCTGTACGATTATTAGTTTCTGAGATATCATCAAAAATCGTTTTCAGAATCTGAAAAACACAATTTTTTTCGAATTTTTTTTTCTCAATTTTGTTTCTAGGGGTGAATTTAGTACTATAGAACGTTTTGCATCACTTTATTTCAAAATCTCAACTTTCAATCTTAATTAGAACTCGAGTTACAAACCTTTTTTTTCTTCATATAGGCTACAATGCTATAGACTTCGGTAAGAAAATACGAAAATTCTTAAAAACTGAGAAAGTTTTATTTGTTGCGACTAAAGTGCAATAAACTTTTCATAAGACATTTTAAAGTGATACAATTCAGTTTAAACCATAAGTCTGTGGCATTATTAGTTTCTGAGATATCATCAAAAATCGTTTTCAGAATCTGAAAAACACAATTTTTTGGGAAAAATCATTTTTCTCAATTTTGTTTTTAAAGGTGAATTTAGTACTATAGAGCGTTTTGCATCACTTTATTTCAAAACCGCAACTTTCAATCTTAATTAGAACTCGACTTACAAACTTTTTTCTTCTTCATATAGGCTACAATGCTATAAACTTCGGTAAGAAAATACTAAATTTTAAAAAATTAAGAAAGTTTTATTTTTTGCCACTAAATTGTAATAACCTTTTCATAAGACAATTCAAAGAGATGCATTTCATTTTAAACCGCAAGTCTGTAGAATTATTAGTTTCTGAGATATTATCAAAAATCATGACGCCATCAATGACTACTATTTTGATTTTAGTAGTTTATGAAGTAGATAAGTGACGCCATCACTGACTACCAACTTGATTTTGGTGTTGTATGAAGTAGATAAGTGACTTTATCATTGACTATCAACTTGACTTTAGTTGTGTATGAAGTAGATATGTGACGTAATCACTGACTATCAATTTAACTTCAGTAATGTATGAAGTAAATAAGTGACGTCATCACTGACTAATAACTTGACTTTAATTGTGTATGAAGTAGATATGTGACGTCATCACTAACTATCATCTTGACTTTAGTTGTGTATAAAGTAGATAAGTGACGTTATCACTATTGTGGTTGTAAATCACAATGTTGATTAGGAGTTAATAAATAAGAATAAACAATTCGCTTACACTTATTAATTAGGAGTTTTTTATTCACATCTCAAATATAAACTTTTCTTACACACATGTTTTCTCGATCTCTCCCAGAACCCACTGAGATTGAATGCCCCCTGCTGGAGCAAATACTAACTCCTTCCTCGCTATGAATTATGGGAAAAGTCCCACTGACCTACTCCCAGAAATAACAATATATGGATGAAAGAATTGATGGTTTGTAGGGGTATATAACTTGGTTAGATAATGTTATGGACAATGCCTAAATGTAAAGAAATTTACTACCCTAATCTTAACATTTCCTCCCTTTTTTAGAATGGAACAAACAGGGAATTAGAGACAAATTTAGACATTACTTGAACAAAACCCATCAAAAGTTTCGATTGATCATGACAAGATTATGAATAAATACAGCCCTAATCATTATTATGGTATAATAACAATTATCCCCATTAACCCCAAAATAATTGAGTTTACACAGTAGGCAACATACTTTGTTACCTAATGCCAAGGTTATAAATAACCACCACTTTTGTTATTTATAAGGAAATAATAATAATATCACTGAATTTATATTTTATGTAATTGACAATTTTTTACATAAAAGCAATATTATGAATAAACACAACTTTTGTTTATTTATAAGGCGATAAAAATTGAAAATCACTGACCCCCAAAATCACTAAATTTATTTATTATGTAACTGACATTTGTGCTACATAATATTAATATTATAAATAAACACAACTTTTGTTTATTTATAAGGCAATAATAATGACAATTAATCACTGAATTTATATTTTATGTAACTGATTTTGTTACATAAAAGCAATATTATGAATAAACACGACTTTTGTTTATTTATAAGGCAATGAATAATGATAATCACTGACCCCCAAAATCACTGAATTTATATATTATGTAACTGACATTTGTGCTACATAATATTAAAATTATAAGTACACACAACTTTTGCTTATTTATAAGGCCATAATTATAACAATCACTGACCCCCAAAATCACTGAATTTATATATTATGTAATCACATTTCATTACATAATAGCAAGATTATAAATAAACACGACTTTTGTTTATTTATAAGGCAATAATAATAACAATCAAGATCACTGAATTTACATTAGGTAATGTTACCTAATGGGGAATTAAGACTATAAATAGTCACCCAGATAGTGAGATTTTCTAGTTTTCCTCTGGTTTCTCCCTAGTTGATTAGAATTACCTAAGTCCTTAGGTATCTCTTGAGGAGTTGAGGTAGTTATAGATGAGTTTTCTAGAGAAACACTTGGGGATATTGTGGGGCTCATAGGAACTTGGGACCCTTCATTGTTGTCACACAACTCTTGCTCTGGGGTCACTGTATTTTCATCCACTATATAAGAAGATAATTGTTGAAGGTGTCTTTTAACTGGATCTCCTACCACTGGTAAGATGATGTATGTATATGCACCAAGGATTTTAATAATCCTCCCCTTTTCCTATTTAACTTCCTTGTTATACACTCTATACCACACATTTGAATAAAGATTATAAATTTTCTGTGTTTTAATGTTGTCTTCTATCACTTTCTCTGCTTCTCCCTCCCTTTTTGATTTGTGTGTTCTTGCATATATTGGGTGTAGTTTGTCATACAAAGTTCTCAGTCTTCTTCCAAACATTAATTCTGCTGCTGACACTCCAGTACTTTCTAATGGGGTGGTTCTCCAAGACTATAATAATGAATGTATCTGTTTACTCCAAACTGTTGGGTTTAGTTTTTTAGAGCATGTTTCACTGTTTGAACTGCCCTTTCGGCTAGACCATTACTGGCTGGGTAATATTCTGGAACTCTGATGTGTTTAATTAACAGTGAATTACAATAGCTTTTGAATTCTTCTGACCTAAATGCAGGTCCTGAATCAGAAACTATTTAATCCACTATGCCAAATTGGCTAAACATTTTTTGTTATATTTTTATGACTTTTGCTGCTGATAGGTTACCATTTGTTTCCTCTACTTCAAGCCATTTTGTGTGAGAATCTACTATTATTAAGAATGTTCTAGCATGAAAAGGGCCTGCAAAATCTATATGTATTCTGCTCCATGGTTTTGGAGTGGCTGGCCATGGATTACAGATGGTTTTGGTGGGTTGTTTGCATAAGATCTACAGATTTCACATGATTTAATCGTGTTTTCAATGTCTGTTTCTATGCCACTCCAATACACATAATTTCTAGCAATACTTTTAGTTTTGTTGATTCCCAAATGTGATTTGTGTAGCATGTTTAGCAGAAGGGGTTGTAATTGTTGTGGAATAATTACTCTGTTGCCATAAATAATACATTCTCTACTGACTGATAATGAGTCTTTTTTGTTTTGATATTGCTGTGGTAACTCACCATGATCAGCCCCATGTTTTAGGATTTTTTGCACTTTGTTCAACACTGGGTCTTCTTGTGTAGCCTTTGCCAGGCTTTCAGGGGAGATGGGTGAAGAGTTTGGTGCATCATCCAGTAGTAGTACTCCTCTAGCTTCAGGGAAGATGTCCTCCTCTGATCCAGGTAATGGCAATCTGCTAAACAAATCTGCATTGTTATTTTTCCCAGGTCTGAACTATAAGTTGTAATCATAACCACTTAGATACAAGCACCATCTTATTAATCTTGGTGATAAGTTGTCTGTCATTGGTTTGTTGGCTCTGAATATGCCCAGAAGTGGTTTATGATCTGTTATAATTGTAAATTCTCTACCTGCTAAGTATATGTGGTATTTTCTGACACCACACACTATTGCCAGTGCTTCTTTGTCCAGTTGGGAGTAGTTTTTCTCATGTGGTCTGAGAGATCTGCTGCCATTAGCTATGGGCTTTTCTTGTCCATCTTCCATTGTATGTGATAACACATATCCAACTCCCACTGGTGAGGCATCTACTGCTAGGCTGATACGATGTCTGGAACTGTATGGAGTAAGTACAATATTAGATGTCATTACTTTTTTTTACATATTCTACTGCTTGTTCTTGTTCTTTTCCCCAAGTCCAAGGTGTAATTTTTTGCAGTAGTTTATAAAGTGGGTGGAAATTAGTAGCTTTGTTGTTTAGGAATTTGTCATAATAGTTTATATATCCTAATAATGTTTGTAGTTCAGGTTTGTCTTGTGGTTCTTGCATTTCAATCAAGGCCTGCACTTTGTCCTTTGTAGGAGAGATGCCTTGTTGTGAAATGTGATATCCCACAAAGTCTAAGCACAGTACACAGAACAAGCACTTTTTATAATTTAGTTTTAACCCCACAGCATGCAGTCTAGCTAACACTTCCTTTGTTTTAGCCCACAGTTGTTCTTTTGTTTTAGCTTTTATTAGTATGTTATCTAAGTATACTATTATGTCCTCAATTCCTGCTAATATACTGTCCATTGTTCTTTGGAAAATTGCAGGGGCCACAGATAAGCCCTGGCTCAGTCTATGTACTTTGAAGAGGCCCTTATGTGTATTGAGTGTTAATAATTCAGCTGTGTCTTCATCAACTGTGATTTGGTTGAAAGCTTGAGACAAGTCTAATTTTGTAAAAAAATTTCCCCCAGTTAATTTATCCAATGCTGTGTTTACTGTTGGCATTGGATAGATGTCTTTTTTTCATATAGGGTTACTGTGCCACTGTAGTCTCCTACCATTCTTAATGTACCATCAGATTTTTCTACAAATAGGGCTGGAGTAGCGAATTTAGAGTATTTTATGGGGGACATAAAACCCTTTGACACTTCACTTACAATGGTTTTCTCAGCCCTTGTTAACCTAGCATAGGGTACTTGCCTGGCTGGTTTGAAGTTGGGTTTGGCCCCTTCCATGATGTCTATGTGTGCTGGTGGACCAGTGTATCTTCCCAACCCAGGTGTGAACATCTCTTGATACTCTTGAATTTCCGAAGGCATGTCAATGAAGTTGATAGCGGTGGGTGTTTCTATTTTCTCTGGTGTTTGTAGTATTATTGGTTCTTGTTGTATGGTGATGTTGATGTCTAGATGCTGGAACCAATTGCGACCTAGAATTGCAGGGCCTGGTTTATCCATTACTAGTAGTGGTAAGATGTGAGATTTGTTGTTAATTTCTACTGTAACATACACTAAACCTTTGATCGTCGTTCTGATCGTGATGAAAAAGTTGTATAACTCTCAGGCGGCGAGGCACCAGACTTTTCGGCATCTGCTCTTCGTTCTGAATGGTAGAAAAGTTGCCTAAATCTCAGGCGGCGTGGCTCAGGTTTTGAGATTTTTACGCCTGCATTCACACTCTTCCATCGCCGTGACTCCACGTGCCAAAAACGGACACTCTGGAGTGTCTGGTGCCAGCCCACTGTGCTCACATGTCACCATCGTTTACCTGTGACTGTCCAGCCCTTGTCACTGTCCGAAGAATAGAAGATTATTTTAACATTGCCTAATTTCTACTATTATGGGTATCTCTATTCAAGCGTGGCTTGCGGCTATTGGGTCGTTCACCATAAATGTTTCTGATGGCAGTGAATCTCAATTTTTAAATGATTGGTTTGATATATTGTCTAAATTAGAGCTTAAACTATTTTTATCTATTTTATCTGTTTTGTTAATTATAGGTAATGTTGAGCGCAACCCTGGACCCAACAAAATCTGTATTTTATGTGATAAGTCTGGTCGTAAAAACCAGATTAAATTGATTTGCACTGATTGTAGTAATTGTTTTCACACTAAATGCCTGAAGTACTCTAATGCACTTATAAAAAAATATAGATTTAATAAGTGGCAATGCTGTTCTTGTTCTTTGCCTCAGTTTAGTGACTCTTTTTTTGATAAAAGCAGTGATAGTATAAATAAGTCATTTAGTATTAATTCAAGTGCAAATGTATATGATAATAAACTATGTATTTTATCTTTCAATGCTAGAAGTGTCTGTTCACAGAAAAAATATTGTGATATTCACCCATGGATTTTAAATCATAATTCTGATGTTATTTGTTGCAGTGAAACATAGTTGAATCCTGATGTAAGTGATGCACATGCAGTTCCTGATGGGTATCAAATTATTAGAAAGGATCGGGATTTTGCAACTACTGGTTTAGCTAAAGGGGGAGGGGTATTTTTGGCTGCTAAAACTGAATTTTGTTTAACTGGGGTTTCTGAATTAAATCATACTAATGCGGAAATTGTTTGGGGTGAAATTACAGTTAATAATAGTTTATTTCTTATTGGATCCGCTTATAGATCCAATAATACTAGTTTAAATCCTGATCTTATTCAATCAATTGAAAAAGCCTGGGACTTACATCATAAATATAAAGGTATACTAGTTTATGGGGATTTTAACTTAAAAATTCAGTGGGGTGATTCGCCAATCCCCTTTGATTGCTTAGCTAGTGAATTTCTTGTCTGTTTTAACAAAGCACTTTTAACTCAGACTGTAAATCAACCCACTAGAATTAATTATAATAATGATTCAAGCTCGTTACTGGATCTTTGTTTATGTAATATACCTGACCTGATTGAATCCACGGATGTTGTGCTCGGTGTTAGTGATCACTTAGCCGTTAAGGTTAAATTAAATTTAAAAATAAAACGACTCAAGCAAGTTCCTAGAGAGGTATATAATTTTAAATTAGCTGACTGGGGATTGCAAAATAACTTGTTCTCCAAATTACCTATTGATTTTACAATTTATTCGTCTATTGATGAAGCTTGGAGTAATTGGCTAAAGATTTTTTATGTTAGTTTAGATTCTGCAATACCCAAGCGTAACTTAAATATTAAACCAAAACATCCCTGGATTTCCCATGAAATTAAAAAAATGATCACTATTAGGGACCGTCTTTATAAATTATTTTCCAGCAGTCCCTGTAAAACTTTATGGGATAAATATACAAAAGTTCGTAATAATACCAAATCTATAATTAGACAGTCTTTTGAAAAATATATCTGGAATCTTGGTGCTTCTAATAATTCTAAAGAATTTTGGAAATTTATTAATTCAAGGCTTAACAGTGTTGCTCCCCTTAAATTCATGTTTAATGATGTTGTTGTAGAAGGTGAGCACAATATAGCACAAGCTTTCAGTGATAATTTTCAAAATATTTTTACGCAAAGCAGTTCTAATTCTGATTTTTGTGGTAATTATGATAGATTCATGTTCCCAGTAATGGATAACATTGTGTGTACCACTGCTGTTGTAGAGAGTTTACTTAATATTATAAAAAACAATGCAACTCCAGGTCCAGATGGTATACCTCCTATTGTTTTAAAAAAATGTTCTGCGTCTCTGTCTAAATCTCTATGTTGTTTTTATAATTACTCATTGAGTTGTGGTTCTGTTCCCTCTCTATGGAAGGAGGCCCGTGTTGTCCTTGTGTTCAAATCTGGTGAACGTAATAAAATAGAAAATTACAGGCCTATTTCCATTACTTCTATCATTTGTAAAATTTTGGAGAAGATAGTTGTTAATAATATGCTACAACATTTTAATAATAATAAATTAATCAATCCTAATCAGCATGGATTTTTACCAAAAAGGTCGTGTGTTACTATGCTTATTGATATGATGGATAACTGGGTTTTTAATTTAGCATCAAAAAAATGTAAACAAATTGACGTTATCAATCTTGATTGGGCTAAGACCTTTGATTCTGTGTCCCATAAAAGATTGCTATCTAAACTATGGAGTTATAGAGTGCGTAACAGTAATTTAGACTGGATTAAGTCTTTTCTTACTGACAGGACACAGAAAGTTGTCTATAGAGGTGCGTCTTCTACCTCTGTAAAGGTCACATCCGGTGTCTGCCAGGGGTCAGTTATTGGAGTTCTTTTGTTTACAATTTTTATGCTTGATTTGCCTTAATGTGTAACATCAAATGTATCTCAGTATGCTGATGATACGTCTCTATATCGAAATATCTGTGATGAAAATGATGTATTCTTACTTCAGGAGGATTTAAATAATATTCATATGTGGTGTGTGGTCAATGAAATGAATTTAAAAGCCGCCAAGAGTAATCATATGTCTATAACTAAATCATTGAATCCAATAATTTATAAATATAAAATCAATAATGTACCCGTTCCCACTGTTAGTAAATTTAAATGTTTAGGCCTTAATATTTCTAATGATCTCAAATGGAATAAACACACCAATATTGTTACTGCCAAATGTTTTAAATTGCTAGGTATGTTAAGACGGTCCTTAACTCGGTCTCGACGTGGAGCTCTACGAACGGCTTATCTTTCTCTTGTGCGCCCCGTTTTATTGTATGCCACTCCTGCATGGCATCCAACATCGGCGCAAAATTTACAAAACGTAGAACGCGTTCAAAATAGAGCTACACGTCTGATTCTTGGTAGAGATGAGAATTACTATAAGAGTGGTGTTAAATTTAGACATGAGAGTGATGTACAGTCGAAGACAAATAAAAGGTTACAATTTAAACGTGATCTATATTTGCGGGCTTCAAAACTTTATGTGAAAACGAGATTCTCGTGCCACTAGAGGCCACCACAATCGGTTACGTTTAGAGTTCTCTTTCAGGTGAGCTTCTTGGCTGCTTGGCTGGCAAGCTAGACAATCCTCGTGTTGCACGCTTACCCACTTTGCTCTCCAAACCTCCACATCATGCTCTCTCTCTCTCTCTCTCTCTCTCTCTCTCTCTCTCTCTCTCTCTCTCTCTCTCTCTCTCTCTCTCTCTCTCTCTCTCTCTCTCTCTCTCTCTTTCTCTCTCTCTCTCTCTCTCTCTCTCTCTCTCTCTGCCGTTGTGACAGCAGACAATATTAAATATATTTTCTACTCAAGTAAATGCATAGAATAAAAAATTTTCCTGAAAAAAAAAATAGAAAGAAAGTTAATTCAATGTATATTTAAAATCATAATGAAATAAATTCCTATTATATATGTTTTATTTATTCATTAAATTTAATTATTTGTGTGTATATATGTTTATTTATTTATACATTTGCTTGAAATTTACAATATCAAGTTGATATTTAAGGTAAAGGCTACCTAATAAAAAGAAATTTATCCAGACTTAATGTCCAAACATGTTCGTTATGAAATATGTAACTTGCTTGGCAGTGAGTTTGAGTTGGGTATATGTTTTATCTTTTTTTTTTCGAATAGTAAAATAAAAATATATAATATATATATTAACGAATGTAACGTATAAATGAGATATATATTTCATGATTTCTTAAAAATGTTCAATTAAATAAAAGAAAAAATCTAGGAGATTTATTTATTTACTTTTTTTAAAAACTGATATTGCGCATTTGCTTGAGAGGAAAACGTGTTCAATATTGTCTGCTGTCACAACGGCAGAGAGAGAGAGAGAGAATGATCTGGAGGTGCGGAGAGCGACGTGCGTATAAGCGTGCAACACGAGGATTGTCTAGCTTGCCAGCCAAGCAGCCAAGAAGCTCACCTGAAAAAAATTCTCAACGTAACCGATTGTGGTGGCCTCTAGTGGCACGAGAATCTCGTTTTCACATAAAATTTTGAAGCGCGCAAATATAGATCACGTTTAAATTGTAACCTTTTATTTGTCTTCGACTGTACGTAATGTTATGTGCAAAATTCCATGCATTAATAGTTACCTATATAGGCAGGATGTTGTGTATTTGCACAAATGTATACTCGGTGTTGTCGATTTGCCTGTATTTTCAGCTAACAGGGTAGCTATTAGATCTAAATCTACCAGACTGCGGAATAGCGACTCTACTGAGTATATGGTGCCTAGAATCAACGCAAACTATTATAATGATTCCTTTTTTCCTAGAAGCGTTGGCCTATATAATAAGTTAGATTGTGCTGTTAAAGAGATGGCTGCGTCTGTGTTTTTAAAACATGTATAATCTTTATGTTTACTAATGGATAATTAACTCGATGGGCTTTGCCTTTTTAATTATCCTTTTGAGCAAATGCATCATTGTGACTTTGACTGTTATGTCTGTGTAATTTACTTGCTCAATAAATCTATATTATTATTATTATTATTATTATTATTATTAGTAATTTTTCTTTACTCCATGTATGTAGTTTTGTTGTGATCTTATGAATTACTAGTCAATCAGGGAACATGTTTGTGTATGAGTCACTGCCTATTAAAGAGCAACCTGCACCAGAGTCTACTTCCATGTTTAACATTTGCCCATTTATTTTAAGATTGAATTTGATGGGCATTGTTGAGGGTATGGTTGAGTTGGTGGTTGTATTAATATTGAAGAAATTGTTTGGATTGAAAAAATCCATGAATTCTGTATCTCTATCTTGTATTTCTTGTGTCTGTACACTGTTATCACTCTCTGACACACTCACAGTTTGTAATCCATGCATTACTTCATCTTCCTGGTTTAGTGACATTAAGTGATTACTAGTTTCTAGATTTTGTTGGTTTGATGAATTAGATCTGTTTAATTTCATGCACACTTTTTGTATGTGGCCTTTGGTTTTACAGAAATTGCAACTTGCATTAATAAATCTACAAGTATGTGAAGGATGGGTTCCTCCACATCGCATGCATTGGTGTGGAATTGGTGTAAGTGGGTTAGAACTATTACTCTGAAATACCTTAGAATGTTGTTGTTGGTAGTGTTGCTGGTTGCTTTGTTGTTGTTGTTGTTGTTGGTATTTTGGTTGGTAAGTTTGTTGTTGTTGTTGAAATTCATGTTGTTGCTGGTAATTTTGAGTGTGTTCATAACTTTGTTGTTGTTGTTGTTGATAATGTTGTTTTTGTTGATAATTTTGTTGTTGTTGTTGGTTAATTTGTTGTTGTTGTTGGTAATGTTGTTGTTGTGGGCGTCTTGGTATGGCGCCTCTTGATTGTGGTGACAATTTAAGTATACCTGTATCTTGTACCGGTATCATAGTATTTGATTGTGTGTTATTATGTAAGCTTTGAAGGTTTCTCCTTGCCAACTCAAAAATTGCTATTTTCTTTTCCACATCTGACAGCTTGATTTGTTCATCTGAGATTTGGAATACTTCATTTTTAAATTGACCTTGTCTCATACCTGCTAAAAATTGTGTGAGTACAATTTCATCAGGTTCTTTGTAGCCACATCCTGCTACTAATCCCTTCAGTTCAGTTAAATAATCTTGGAATGTTTCATCTGGTAGTTGTAGTCTTGAATTAAATTTGACTTGTTTAATTGATTTGTGATCTGGTGGGGTAAAGTGGGCATCCATTTGAGATATTATCTCTTTGTATGTTAAGTCATCAGGAGTCCTAGGTACACACTTTTTTGTCAGAAATTCGTATGCTTTACTACTAATATTTGCTAGAAGTGTGTCCTTGTTTTCCTGTTGATTTAATAATTTGTTTGCCTTAAAGTAGTGTTCAGTCTGTCTTATGTAAGTAGACCATTTCATAGTTTCTGAATTAAATTCTTTTATTGTTCCCACGTTGCTTTTTAAGACTCCTGCAGCTAATAATTTAATGTTGTATTCCATATCAATTTTTTGTTTTATGTTTGGCAGTCTTGTATGAATTTGTTTTGTTGTAGAGTAAGATTTTCAAGTTGTTCATTAATTCTGTCCTTGTCTCTTGATAATTTGCCTTCTGCGTGTTTTAATATTTCGTGCTGTCTGTCGACTTCATGCTGTTGTTCTTCAACTTCTGCTTCCATTTGTTGCAGTTCTTGTTTCTTTTGATTTAAGCTTTTTTCTAATAATTTTAATTCACGTTCTTTTTGTTCGTTGTCATCTTTTAATTGTTGTGCTTGTTTCTGTAAAATTTCCAATTCTTCTTTGGTTGTCATGATGGAAATGATAAATGGTTAAAACGTGAAGAGTTTTTGAAGGTACCAGTAAAACGTGGTCTTTACGTTAAATTTTGCACTGTATGTATACTATGTACACATTTACCACTCACACTTATTTTCACGTTTTCCGTTTTGTTTGTGGTCACTTTTGTCCTCGTCGCCATCATTGTGGTTGTAAATCACAATGTTGATTAGGAGTTATTAAATAAGAATAAACAATTCGCTTACACTTATTAATTAGGAGTTTTTTATTCACATCTCAAATATAAACTTTTCTTACACACATGTTTTCTCGATCTCTCCCAGAACCAACTAAATTCAATGCCCCCTGCTGGAGGAAATACTAACTCCTTCCTCGCTATAAATTATGGGAAAAGTCCCACTAACCTACTCCCAGAAATAACAATATATGGATGAAAGAATTGATGGTTTGTAGGGGTATATAACTTGGTTAGATAATGTTATGGACAATGCCTAAATGTAAAGAAATTTACTACCCTAATCTTAACAATCACTAACTATCAACTAGTATTTAGTAGCGTATGAAGCAGATATGTGACGTCATCACTGACTATCAACTTGACTTTAGTATTATATGAAGTCGATAAGTTATGTCATAATTGTTTTTAAACTTGACTTAAGTAGTGTATGAAGTCCATATATGACGTTATCACTGACTATCATCTTGACTTTAGTAGTTTATGAAGGAGATAAGTTACGCCATCACTGACTATCAACTTGACTTTAGTAGTGTATGGAAAAGATAAGTGAAGTCATCACTGACTATCAACTTGACTTTAGTGGTATATGAAGTAGATAAGTGACGCATTCACTATCAACTTGACTTTAGTAGTATATGAAGTAGAAATGCATCGTCATCACTGAATATCAATTTGACTTTAGTAGTGTATGAAGTAGAAAAGTGATGTCATCACTGACTATCAATTTGAGTTTTGTTTGTATGAAGTAGATAAGTGACGGCATCACTGACTTTTAATTTGTCTTTAGTAGTGTATGAAGTAGATATGTGACGTCATCACTGACTATCATCTTGACTTTAGTAGTGTATGAAGTAGATATGTGACGTCATCACTGACTATCAACTTGACTTAAATTATGTAAGTAGTAGATAAGCGACGCCATCACTGACTTCCGACTTTATTTTATTATTGATGAAGTAGATAAGTGACGTCATCACTGTCTATCAACTTGACCTTAGGAGTGTATAGAGTAGATAAGTGACGTCATCACTGACTAATAACTTGTCCTTAGTAGTGTATAAAGCATATATGTGAGGTCATCACTGACTATCAACTTGACTTTAGTATTTAATGAAGTCGATAAGTTACGTCACAATTGTTTTTCAACTTGACTTTAGTTGTGTATGATGTAGAGAAGTGACGTCATAACTGTTTATCAACTTGACATTAGTAGTGTATGAAGTAGATAAGTGACGTCATTACTGACTATCAACTAAACTTTAGTTATGTATGTAGTAGATAAGTGATGCCATCACTGACTTCCATCTCGATTTTAGTATTGATGAAATAGATAAGTGAAGTCATCACTGACTATCAAGTTGACTTAAGTTGTTTACGTAGTAAATATGTTACGTCATCTCTGACTATCAACTTGACTTTAGAAGTAAATGAAGTAGAGAAGTGACGTCATCACTGATTATCAACTTAATTTTAGTTGTGTATGAAGTAGATAAGTGACGTTATTACTAAATATCATCTTGACTTTTCTGGTGAATGATATAGATAAGTGACCTCATCACTGACTATTATCTTGACTTTAGTTGTTTATTAAGTAGAAATGTGACTTCATCACTGACTATCATCTAGACTTTAGTTGTGTATAAAGTAGATAAGTGACGTCATCACTGACTATCAACTTGTCTTTAGTAGTGTATGAAGCATATTTGTGACGTCATCACTGACTATCATCTTGACTTTAGTTATGTATGTAGTAGATAAGTGACGCCATCACTGACTTCCAACTTTATTTTTGTATTGATGAAGTAGATAAGTGACGTCATCACTGACTATCAACCTGACTTTAGTTGTATATGTAGTAGATATGTGACGTCATCACTGACTATCAACTTGACTTTAGGAGTGTATGAAGTAGATAAGTGACGTCATCACTGATTATCAAATTGACTTTAGTTCTGTATGGAGTAGATAAGTGACGTTATTACTAAATTTCATCTTGACTTTTGTAGTGAATGAAGTAGATAAGTGACATCATCACTGACTATCAACTTGACTTTAGTATTTAATGACGTCGATAAGATACGTCATAATTGTTTTTCAACTTGACTTTAGTATTTAATGACGTCGATAAGCTACGTCATAATTGTTTTTCAACTTGACTTTAGTTGTGTATGAAGTAGAGACTGACTATAAACTTAACTTTAGTAATGTATGTAGTATATAAGTGACGCCATCACTGACTTCTATCTTGAGTTTAGTATTGAAGCAGTAGATAAGTGACGTCATCAATGACTATCAACTTGACTTTAGTTGTTTACGTAGTAGATATGTGACGTCATCACTGACTAATAACATGACTTTAGTAGTGTATGTAGCATTATTAGTTTCTGAGATATCATCAAAACTCGTTTTCAGAATCTGAAAAACACAATTTTTTTTTAAAAATTATTTTTTTCAATTTTGTTTCTAGAGGTGAATTTAGTACTATAGAGCGTTTTGCATCACTTTATTTCAAAACCGCAACTTTCCATCTAAATTAGAACTCGAGTTACAAACTTTTTTTTCTTCATATGGGCTACAATGCTGTAGACTTCGATAAGAAAATACAAAAACTTTCAAAAACAATAAAAGTTTTATTTTTTGCGACTTAAGTGTAATAAACTTTTCATAAGACATTTCAAAGTGATACACTTCAGTTCAAACCGTAAGTCTGTAGCATTATTATTTTCTGAGATATCATCAAAAATCGTTTTCAGAATCTAAAAAACACAATTTTTTTCGAAATTTTTTTTTCTCAATTTTGTTTCTAGAGGTGAATTTAGAACTATAGAGCGTTTTGCATCACTTTATTTCAAAACCACAACTTTCCATCTCAATTAGAACTCGAGTTACAAACTTTTTTCTTCTTCATATGGGCTACAATGCTATAGACTTCGGAAAGAAAATACGAAAATTTTCAAAAACTAAAAAAAAAGTTTTATTTTTTGCGACTAAAGTGTAATAAACTTTTCATAAGACATTTCAAAGTGATACATTTCAGTTCAAACCGTAAGTCTGTAGCATTATTAATTTCTGAGATATCATCAAAAATCGTTTTCAGAATCTGAAAAACACAATTTTTTTGGAAATTTTTTTTTCTCAATTTTGTTTCTAGAGATGAATTGAGTACTATAGAGCGTTTTGCATCACTTTATTTCAAAACCGCAACTTTCCATCTAAATTAGAACTCGAGTTACAAACTTTTTTCTTCTTCATATGGGCTACAATGCTATAGACTTCGGTAAGAAAATACGAAAATTCTCAAAAACTGAGAAAGTTTTATTTTTAGCGACTAAAGTGTAATAAACTTTTTATAAGACAATTCAAAGTGATACATTTCAGTTCAAACCGTAAGTCTGTAGCATTATTAGTTTCTGAGATATCATCAAAAATCGTTTTCAGAATCTGAAAAACACAATTTTTTTGGAAATTTTTTTTTCTCAATTTTGTTTCTAGAGGTGAATTTAGTACTATAGAGCGTTTTGCATCACTTTATTTCAAAACCGCTACTTTCCATCTAAATTAGAACTCGAGTTACAAACTTTTTTCTTCTTCATATGGGCTACAATGCTATAGACTTCGGTAAGAAAATACGAAAATTCTCAAAAACTGAGAAAGTTTTATTTTTTGCGACTAAAGTGCAATAAACTTAATATAAGACAATTCAAAGTGATACATTTCAGTTCAAACCGTAAGTCTGTAGCATTATTAGTTTCTGAGATATCATCAAAATACGTTTTCAGAATCTGAAAAACACATTTTTTTTGGAAAAATTTTTTTTCTCAATTTTGTTTCTAGAGGTGAATTTAGTACTATAGAGCGTTTTGCATCACTTTATTTCAAAACCGCAATTTTCCATCTCAATTAGAACTCGAGTTACAAACTTTTTTCTGCTTCATATGGGCTACAATGCTATAGACTTCGGTAAGAAAATACAAAAATTCTCAAAAACTGAGAAAGTTTTATTTTTTGCGACTAAAGTGTAATAATTTTTTCATAAGGCATTTTAAAGTGCTACATTTCAGTTCAAACCGTAAGTCTGTAGCATTATTAGTTTCTGAGATATCATCAAAAATCTTTTTCAGAATCTGAAAAACACAATTTTTTTGGAAAAATTATTTTTCTCAATTTTGTTTCTAGAGGTGAATTTAGTACTATAGAGCGTTTTGCATCACTTTATTTCAAAACCGCAACTTTCCATCTTAATTAGAACTAGAGTTACAAACTTTTTTCTTCTTCATATGGGCTACAATGCTATAGACTTCGCTAAGAAAATACGAATATTCTCAAAAACTGAGAAAGTTTTATTTTTTGCGACTAAAGTGTAATAAACTTTTCATAAGACATTTCAAAGTGATACATTTCAGTTCAAACCGTAAGTCTGTAGCATTATTAGTTTCTGAGATATCATCAAAAATCGTTTTGAGAATCTGAAAAACACAATTTTTTTTGAAAAATTATTTTTCTCAATTTTGTTTATAGAGGTGAATTTAGTACTAAAGAGCGTTTTGCATCACTTTATTTCAAAACCGCAACTTTCCATCTTAATTAGAACTAGAGTTACAAACTTTTTTCTTCTTCATATGGGCTACAATGCTATAGACTTCGCTAAGAAAATACGAAAATTCTCAAAAACTGAGAAAGTTTTATTTTTTGCGACTAAAGTGTAATAAACTTTTCATAAGACATTTCAAAGTGATACATTTCAGTTCAAACCGTAAGTCTGTAGCATTAATAGTTTCTGAGATATCATTAAAATCGTTTTGAGAATCTGAAAAACACAATTTTTTTTGAAAAATTATTTTTCTCAATTTTGTTTCTAGAGGTGAATTTAGTACTATAGAGCGTTTTGCATCACTTTATTTCAAAACCACAACTTTCCATCTCAATTAGAACTCGAGGTACAAACTTTTTTCTTCTTCAAATGGGCTACAATGCTATAGACTTCGGTAAGAAAATACGAAAATTCTCAAAAACTGAGAAAGTTTTATTTTTTGTGACTAAAGTGTAATAAACTTTTCAGAAGACATTTCAAAGTAATACATTTCAGTTCAAACCGTAAGTCTGTAGCATTATTAGTTTCTGAGATATCATCAAAATATGTTTTCAGAATCTGAAAAACACAATTTTTTTTGAAAAAGTATTTTTCTCAATTTCGTTTCTAGAGGTGAATTTAGTACTATAGAGCGTTTTGCATCACTTTATTTCAAAACCGCAATTTTCCATCTCAATTAGAACTCGAGTTACAAACTTTTATTTTCTTTATTTGAGCTACAATGCTATAGACTTCGGTAAGAAAATACGAAAATTCTCAAAAACTGAGAAAGTTTTATTTTTTGCGACTAAAGTGTAATAAACTTAATATAAGACAATTCAAAGTGATACATTTCAGTTCAAACCGTAAGTCTGTAGCATTATTAGTTTCTGAGATATCATCAAAATACGTTTTCAGAATCTGAAAAACACAATTTTTTTGGAAATTTTTTTTTTTCTCAATTTTGTTTCTAGAGGTGAATTTAGTACTATAGAGCGTTTTGCATCACTTTATTTCAAAACCGCAATTTTCCATCTCAATTAGAACTCGAGTTACAAACTTTTTTCTGCTTCATATGGGCTACAATGCTATAGACTTCGGTAAGAAAATACGAAAATTCTCAAAAACTGAGAAAGTTTTATTTTTTGCGACTAAAGTGTAATAAACTTTTCATAAGACATTTCAAAGTGATACATTTCAGTTCAAACCGTAAGTCTGTAGCATTATTAGTTTCTGAGATATCATCAAAAATCGTTTTCAGAATCTGAAAAACAAAATTTTTTTTGGAAAAATTATTTTTCTCAATTTTTTTTCAAGAGGTGAATTTAAAACTATAGAATGTTTCGCATCACTTTATTTCAAAACTGCAACTTTCTATCTCAATTTGAACTCGAGTTACAAACTTTTATTTTCTTTATTTGAGCTACAATGCTATAGACTTCGGTAAGAAAATACGAAAATTCTCAAAAACTGAGAAAGTTTTATTTTTTGCGACTAAAGTGTAATAAACTTTTTATAAGACAATTCAAAGTGATACATTTTAGTTCAAACCGTAAGTCTGTAGCATTAATAGTTTCTGAGATATCATCAAAAATCGTTTTGAGAATCTGAAAAACACAATTTTTTTTGAAAAATTATTTTTCTCAATTTTGTTTCTAGAGGTGAATTTAGTACTAAAGAGCGTTTTGCATCACTTTATTTCAAAACCGCAACTTTCCATCTAAATTAGAACTCGAGTTACAAACTTTTTTCTTCTTCATATGGGCTACAATGCTATAGACTTCGGTAAGAAAATACTAAAATTCTCAAAAACTGAGAAAGTTTTATTTTTTGCGACTAAAGTGTAATAAATTTTTCATAAGGCATTTTAAAGTGCTACATTTCAGTTCAAACCGTAAGTCTGTAGCATTATTAGTTTCTGAGATATCATCAAAAATCGTTTTCAGAATCTGAAAAACACAATTTTTTTGGAAATTTTTTTTTCTCAATTTTGTTTCTAGAGGTGAATTTCGTACTATAGAGCGTTTTGCATCACTTTATTTCAAAACCGCAACTTTCCATCTAAATTAGAACTCGAGTTACAAACTTTTTTCTTCTTCATATTGGCTACAATGCTATAGACTTCGCTAAGAAAATACGAAAATTCTCAAAAACTGAGAAAGTTTTATTTTTTGCGACTAAAGTGTAATAAACTTTTTATAAGACAATTCAAAGTGATACATTTCAGTTCAAACCGTAAGTCTGTAGCATTATTAGTTTCTGAGATATCATCAAAAATCGTTTTCAGAATCTGAAAAACACAATTTTTTTGGAAATTTTGTTTTCTCAATTTTGTTTCTAGAGGTGAATTTAGTACTATAGAGCGTTTTGCATCACTTTATTTCATAACCGCAATTTTCCATCTCAATTAGAAATCGAGTTACAAACTTTTTTCTGCTTCATATGGGCTACAATGCTATAGACTTCGGTAAGAAAATACGAAAATTCTCAAAAACTGAGAAAGTTTTATTTTTTGCGACTAAAGTGTAATAATTTTTTCATAAGGCATTTTAAAGTGCTACATTTCAGTTCAAACCGTAAGTCTGTAGCATTATTAGTTTCTGAGATATCATTAAAAATCTTTTTCAGAATCTGAAAAACACAATTTTTTTGGAAAAATTATTTTTCTCAATTTTGTTTCTAGAGGTGAATTTAGTACTATAGAGCGTTTTGCATACCTTTATTTCAAAACCGCAACTTTCCATCTTAATTAGAACTAGAGTTACAAACTTTTTTCTTCTTCATATGGGCTACAATGCTATAGACTTCGCTAAGAAAATACGAATATTCTCAAAAACTGAGAAAGTTTTATTTTTTGCGACTAAAGTGTAATAAACTTTTCATAAGACATTTCAAAGTGATACATTTCAGTTCAAACCGTAAGTCTGTAGCATTAATAGTTTCTGAGATATCATCAAAAATCGTTTTGAGAATCTGAAAAACACAATTTTTTTTGAAAAATTATTTTTCTCAATTTTGTTTATAGAGGTAAATTTAGTACTAAAGAGCGTTTTGCATCACTTTATTTCAAAACTGCAACTTTCTATCTCAATTTGAACTCGAGTTACAAACTTTTATTTTCTTTATTTGAGCTACAATGCTATAGACTTCGGTAAGAAAATACGAAAATTCTCAAAAACTGAGAAAGTTTTATTTTTTGCGACTAAAGTGTAATAAACTTTTCATAAGACATTTCAAAGTGATACATTTCAGTTCAAACCGTAAGTCTGTAGCATTATTAGTTTCTGAGATATCATCAAAAATCGTTTTGAGAATCTGAAAAACACAATTTTTTTTGAAAAATTATTTTTCTCAATTTTGTTTCTAGAGGTGAATTTAGTACTATAGAGCGTTTTGCATCACTTTATTTCAAAACCACAACTTTCCATCTCAATTAGAACTCGAGTTACAAACTTTTTTCTTCTTCAAATGGGCTACAATGCTATAGACTTCGGTAAGAAAATACGAAAATTCTCAAAAACTGAGAAAGTTTTATTTTTTGCGACTAAAGTGTAATAAACTTTTCATAAGACATTTCAAAGTAATACATTTCAGTTCAAACCGTAAGTCTGTAGCATTATTAGTTTCTGAGATATCATCAAAAATCGTTTTCAGAATCTGAAAAACACATTTTTTTTGGAAATTTTTTTTTTCTCAATTTTGTTTCTAGAGGTGAATTTCGTACTATAGAGCGTTTTGCATCACTTTATTTCTAAACCGCAACTTTCCATCTAAATTAGAACTCGAGTTACAAACTTTTTTCTTCTTCATATGGGCTACAATGCTATAGACTTCGGTAAGAAAATACGAAAATTCTCAAAAACTGAGAAAGTTTTATTTTTTGCGACTAAAGTGTAATAAACTTAATATAAGACAATTCAAAGTGATACATTTCAGTTCAAACCGTAAGTCTGTAACATTATTAGTTTCTGAGAAATCATCAAAATACGTTTTCAGAATCTGAAAAACACAATTTTTTTGGAAATTTTTTTTTCTCAATTTTGTTTCTAGAGGTGAATTTAGTACTATAGAGCGTTTTGCATCACTTTATTTCAAAACCGCAATTTTCCATCTTAATTAGAACTCGAGTTACAAACTTTTTTCTTCTTCATATGGGCTACAATGCTATAGACTTCGGTAAGAAAATACGAAAATTCTCAAAAACTGAGAAAGTTTTATTTTTTGCGACTAAAGTGTAATAAACTTTTTATAAGACAATTCAAAGTGATACATTTCAGTTCAAACCGTAATTCTGTAGCATTATTAGTTTCTGAGATATCATCAAAAATCGTTTTCAGAATCTGAAAAACACAATTTTTTTTGAAAAATTATTTTTCTCAATTTTGTTTCTAGAGGTGAATTTAGTACTAAAGAGCGTTTTGCATCACTTTATTTCAAAACCGCAACTTTCCATCTTAATTAGAACTAGAGTTACAAACTTTTTTCTTCTTCATATGGGCTACAATGCTATAGACTTCGCTAAAAAAATACGAAAATTCTCAAAAACTGAAAAAGTTTTATTTTTTGCGACTAAAGTGTAATAAACTTTTCATAAGACATTTCAAAGTGATACATTTCAGTTCAAACCGTAAGTCTGTAGCATTATTAGTTTCTGAGATATCATCAAAAATCGTTTTGAGAATCTGAAAAACACAATTTTTTTTGAAAAATTATTTTTCTCAATTTTGTTTCTAGAGGTGAATTTAGTACTATAGAGCGTTTTGCATCACTGTATTTCAAAACCACAACTTTCCATCTCAATTAGAACTCGAGTTACAAACTTTTTTCTTCTTCAAATGGGCTACAATGCTATAGACTTCGGTAAGAAAATACGAAAATTCTCAAAAACTGAGAAAGTTTTATTTTTTGCGACTAAAGTGTAATAAACTTTTCATAAGATATTTCAAAGTAATACATTTCAGTTCAAACCGTAAGTCTGTAGCATTATTAGTTTCTGAGATATCATCAAAATATGTTTTCAGAATCTTAAAAACACAATTTTTTTTGAAAAAGTATTTTTCTCAATTTTGTTTCTAGAGGTGAATTTAGTACTATAGAGCGTTTTGCATCACTTTATTTCAAAACCGCAATTTTCCATCTCAATTAGAACTCGAGTTACAAAGTTTTTTCTTCTTCATATGGGCTACAATGCTATAGACTTCGGTAAGAAAATACGAAAATTCTCAAAAACTGAGAAAGTTTTATTTTTTGCGACTAAAGTGTAATAAACTTTTTATAAGACAATTCAAAGTGATACATTTCAGTTCAAACCGTAATTCTGTAGCATTATTAGTTTCTGAGATATCATCAAAAATCGTTTTGAGAATCTGAAAAACACAATTTTTTTGGAAAAATTATTTTTCTCAATTTTGTTTCTAGAGGTGAATTTAGTACTATAGAGCGTTTTGCATCACTTTATTTCAAAACCTCAATTTCCATCTCAATTAGAACTCGAGTTACAAACTTTTTTCTTCTTCAAATGGGCTACAATGCTATAGACTTCGCTAAGAAAATACGAAAATTCTCAAAAACTGAGAAAGTTTTATTTTTTGCGACTAAAGTGTAATAAACTTTTCATAAGACATTTCAAAGTAATACATTTCAGTTCAAACCGTAAGTCTGTAGCATTATTAGTTTCTGAGATATCATCAAAATATGTTTTCAGAATATGAAAAACACAATTTTTTTTGAAAAAGTATTTTTCTCAATTTTGTTTGTATAGGTGAATTTAGTACTATAGAGCGTTTTGCATCACTTTATTTCAAAACCGCAATTTTCCATCTCAATTAGAACTCGAGTTACAAAGTTTTTTCTTCTTCATATGGGCTACAATGCTATAGACTTCGGTAAGAAAATACGAAAATTCTCAAAAACTGAGAAAGTTTTATTTTTTGCGACTAAAGTGTAATAAACTTTTTATAAGACAATTCAAAGTGATACATTTCAGTTCAAACCGTAATTCTGTAGCATTATTAGTTTCTGAGATATCATCAAAAATCGTTTTGAGAATCTGAAAAACACAATTTTTTTTGAAAAATTATTTTTCTCAATTTTGTTTCTAGAGGTGAATTTAGTACTATAGAGCGTTTTGCATCACTTTATTTCAAAACCACAACTTTCCATCTCAATTAGAACTCGAGTTACAAACTTTTTTCTACTTCAAATGGGCTACAATGCTATAGACTTCGCTAAGAAAATACGAAAATTCTCAAAAACTGAGAAAGTTTTATTTTTTGCGACTAAAGTGTAATAAACTTTTCATAAGACATTTCAAAGTAATACATTTCAGTTCAAACCGTAAGTCTGTAGCATTATTAGTTTCTGAGATATCATCAAAATATGTTTTCAGAATCTTAAAAACACAATTTTTTTTGAAAAAGTATTTTTCTCAATTTTGTTTCTAGAGGTGAATTTAGTACTATAGAGCGTTTTGCATCACTTTATTTCAAAACCGCAATTTTCCATCTCAATTAGAACTCGAGTTACAAACTTTTTTCTTCTTTATATGGGCTACAATGCTATAGACTTCGGTAAGAAAATACAAAAATTCTCAAAAACTGAGAAAGTTTTATTTTTTGCGACTAAAGTGTAATAAACTTTTCATAAGACATTTCAAAGTGATACATTTCAGTTCAAACCGTAAGTCTGTAGCATTATTAGTTTCTGAGATATCATCAAAAATCGTTTTGAGAATCTGAAAAACACAATTTTTTTTGAAAAATTATTTTTCTCAATTTTGTTTCTAGAGGTGAATTTAGTACTCAAGAGCGTTTTGCATCACTTTATTTCAAAACCGCAACTTTCCATCTAAATTAGAACTCGAGTTACAAACTTTTTTCTTCTTCATATAGGCTACAATGCTATAGACATCGGTAAGAAAATACGAAAATTCTCAAAAACTGAGAAAGTTTTATTTTTTGCGACTAAAGTGTAATAATTTTTTCATAAGGCATTTTAAAGTGCTACATTTCAGTTCAAACCGTAAGTATGTAGCATTATTAGTTTCTGAGATATCATCAAAATACGTTTTCAGAATATGAAAAACACAATTTTTTTGTAATTTTTTTTTTTCAATTTTGTTTCTAAGGGTTAATTTAGTACTATAGAGCGTTTTGCATCACTTTATTTCAAAACCGCAATTTTCCATCTCAATTAGAACTCGAGTTACAAACTTTTTTCTTCTTCATATGGGCTACAATGCTATAAACTTCGGTAAGAAAATACGAAAATTCTCAAAAACTGAGAAAGTTTTATTTTTTGCGACTAAAGTGTAATAAACTTTTTATAACACAATTCAAAGTGATACATTTCAGTTCAAACCGTAAGTCTGTAGCATTATTAGTTTCTGAGATATCATCAAAAATCGTTTTCAGAATCTGAAAAACACAATTTTTTTGGAAATTTTTTTTTCTCAATTTTGTTTCTAGAGGTGAATTTCGTACTATAGAGCGTTTTGCATCACTTTATTTCTAAACCGCAACTTTCCATCTAAATTAGAACTCGAGTTACAAACTTTTTTCTTCTTCATATGGGCTACAATGCTATAGACTTCGGTAAGAAAATACGAAAATTCTCAAAAACTGAGAAAGTTTTATTTTTTGCGACTAAAGTGTAATAAACTTAATATAAGACAATTCAAAGTGATACATTTCAGTTCAAACCGTAATTCTGTAGCATTATTAGTTTCTGAGATATCATCAAAAATCGTTTTGAGAATCTGAAAAACACAATTTTTTTTGAAAAATTATTTTTCTCAATTTTGTTTCTAGAGGTGAATTTAGTACTATAGAGCGTTTTGCATCACTTTATTTCAAAACCACAACTTTCCATCTCAATTAGAACTCGAGTTACAAACTTTTTTCTTCTTCAAATGGGCTACAATGCTATAGACTTCGGTAAGAAAATACGAAAATTCTCAAAAACTGAGAAAGTTTTATTTTTTGCGACTAAAGTGTAATAAACTTTTCATAAGACATTTCAAAGTAATACATTTCAGTTCAAACCGTAAGTCTGTAGCATTATTAGTTTCTGAGATATCATCAAAATATGTTTTCAGAATCTTAAAAACACAATTTTTTTTGAAAAAGTATTTTTCTCAATTTTGTTTCTAGAGGTGAATTAAGTACTATAGAGCGTTTTGCATCACTTTATTTCAAAACCGCAATTTTCCATCTCAATTAGAACTCGAGTTACAAAGTTTTTTCTTCATCATATGGGCTACAATGCTATAGACTTCGGTAAGAAAATACGAAAATTCTCAAAAACTGAGAAAGTTTTATTTTTTGCGACTAAAGTGTAATAAACTTTTTATAAGACAATTCAAAGTGATACATTTCAGTTCAAACCGTAATTCTGTAGCATTATTAGTTTCTGAGATATCATCAAAAATCGTTTTCAGAATCTGAAAAACACAATTTTTTTTGAAAAATTATTTTTCTCAATTTTGTTTCTAGAGGTGAATTTAGTACTCAAGAGCGTTTTGCATCACTTTATTTCAAAACCGCAACTTTCCATCTAAATTAGAACTCGAGTTACAAACTTTTTTCTTCTTCATTTGGGCTACAATGCTATAGACATCGGTAAGAAAATACGAAAATTCTCAAAAACTGAGAAAGTTTTATTTTTTGCGACTAAAGTGTAATAATTTTTTCATAAGGCATTTTAAAGTGCTACATTTCAGTTCAAACCGTAAGTCTGTAGCATTATTAGTTTCTGAGATATCATCAAAATACGTTTTCAGAATATGAAAAACACAATTTTTTTGTAAATTTTTTTTTTCAATTTTGTTTCTAGAGGTGAATTTAGTACTATAGAGCGTTTTGCATCACTTTATTTCAAAACCGCAATTTTCCATCTCAATTAGAACTCGAGTTACAAACTTTTTTCTTCTTCATATGGGCTACAATGCTATAGACTTCGGTAAGAAAATACGAAAATTCTCAAAAACTGAGAAAGTTTTATTTTTTGCGACTAAAGTGTAATTAACTTTTTATAACACATTTCAAAGTAATACATTTCAGTTCAAACCGTAAGTCTGTAGCATTATTAGTTTCTGAGATATCATCAAAAATCGTTTTCAGAATCTGAAAAACACAATTTTTTTGGAAATTTTTTTTTTCTCAATTTTGTTTCTAGAGGTGAATTTCGTACTATAGAGCGTTTTGCATCACTTTATTTCTAAACCGCAACTTTCCATCTAAATTAGAACTCGAGTTACAACCTTTTTTCTTCTTCATATGGGCTACAATGCTATAGACTTCGGTAAGAAAATACGAAAATTCTCAAAAACTGAGAAAGTTTTATTTTTTGCGACTCAAGTGTAATAAACTTAATATAAGACAATTCAAAGTGATACATTTCAGTTCAAACCGTAAGTCTGTAGCATTATTAGTTTCTGAGATATCATCAAAATACGTTTTCAGAATCTGAAAAACACAATTTTTTTGGAAAATTTTTTTTTCTCAATTTTGTTTCTAGAGGTGAATTTAGTACTATAGAGCGTTTTGCATCACTTTATTTCAAAACCGCAATTTTCCATCTCAATTAGAACTCGAGTTACAAACTTTTTTCTTCTTCATATGGGCTACAATGCTATAGACTTCGCTAAAAAAATACGAAAATTCTCAAAAACTGAAAAAGTTTTATTTTTTGCGACTAAAGTGTAATAAACTTTTCATAAGACATTTCAAAGTGATACATTTCAGTTCAAACCGTAAGTCTGTAGCATTATTAGTTTCTGAGATATCATCAAAAATCGTTTTGAGAATCTGAAAAACACAATTTTTTTTGAAAAATTATTTTTCTCAATTTTGTTTCTAGAGGTGAATTTAGTACTAAAGAGCGTTTTGCATCACTTTATTTCAAAACCGCAACTTTCCATCTAAATTAGAACTCAAGTTACAAACTTTTTTCTTCTTCATATGGGCTACAATGCTATAGACTTCGGTAAGAAAATACAAAAATTCTCAAAAACTGAGAAAGTTTTATTTTTTGCGACTAAAGTGTAATAAACTTTTTATAAGACATTTCAAAGTGATACATTTCAGTTCAAACCGTAAGTCTGTAGCATTATTAGTTTCTGAGATATCATCAAAAATCGTTTTCAGAATCTGAAAAACACAATTTTTTTTGAAAAATAATTTTTCTCAATTTTGTTTCTAGAGGTGAATTTAGTACTCAAGAGCGTTTTGCATCACTTTATTTCAAAACCGCAACTTTCCATCTAAATTAGAACTCGAGTTACAAACTTTTTTCTTCTTCATATAGGCTACAATGCTATAGACATCGGTAAGAAAATACGAAAATTCTCAAAAACTGAGAAAGTTTTATTTTTTGCGACTAAAGTGTAATAAACTTTTCATAACACAATTCAAAGTGATACATTTCAGTTCAAACCGTAAGTCTGTAGCATTATTAGTTTCTGAGATATCATCAAAAATCGTTTTCAGAATCTGAAAAACACAATTTTTTTGGAATTTTTTTTTTTCTCAATTTTGTTTCTAGAGGTGAATTTAGTACTATAGAGCGTTTTGCATCACTTTATTTCAAAACCACAACTTTCCATCTCAATTAGAACTCGAGTTACAAACTTTTTTCTTCTTCAAATGGGCTACAATGCTATAGACTTCGGTAAGAAAATACGAAAATTCTCAAAAACTGAGAAAGTTTTATTTTTTGCGACTAAAGTGTAATAAACTTTTCATAAGACATTTCAAAGTAATACATTTCAGTTCAAACCGTAAGTCTGTAGCATTATTAGTTTCTGAGATATCATCAAAATATGTTTTCAGAATCTTAAAAACACAATTTTTTTTGAAAAAGTATTTTTCTCAATTTTGTTTCTAGAGGTGAATTAAGTACTATAGAGCGTTTTGCATCACTTTATTTCAAAACCGCAATTTTCCATCTCAATTAGAACTCGAGTTACAAAGTTTTTTCTTCATCATATGGGCTACAATGCTATAGACTTCGGTAAGAAAATACGAAAATTCTCAAAAACTGAGAAAGTTTTATTTTTTGCGACTAAAGTGTAATAAACTTTTTATAAGACAATTCAAAGTGATACATTTCAGTTCAAACCGTAATTCTGTAGCATTATTAGTTTCTGAGATATCATCAAAAATCGTTTTCAGAATCTGAAAAACACAATTTTTTTTGAAAAATTATTTTTCTCAATTTTGTTTCTAGAGGTGAATTTAGTACTCAAGAGCGTTTTGCATCACTTTATTTCAAAACCGCAACTTTCCATCTAAATTAGAACTCGAGTTACAAACTTTTTTCTTCTTCATTTGGGCTACAATGCTATAGACATCGGTAAGAAAATACGAAAATTCTCAAAAACTGAGAAAGTTTTATTTTTTGCGACTAAAGTGTAATAATTTTTTCATAAGGCATTTTAAAGTGCTACATTTCAGTTCAAACCGTAAGTCTGTAGCATTATTAGTTTCTGAGATATCATCAAAATACGTTTTCAGAATATGAAAAACACAATTTTTTTGTAAATTTTTTTTTTCAATTTTGTTTCTAGAGGTGAATTTAGTACTATAGAGCGTTTTGCATCACTTTATTTCAAAACCGCAATTTTCCATCTCAATTAGAACTCGAGTTACAAACTTTTTTCTTCTTCATATGGGCTACAATGCTATAGACTTCGGTAAGAAAATACGAAAATTCTCAAAAACTGAGAAAGTTTTATTTTTTGCGACTAAAGTGTAATTAACTTTTTATAACACATTTCAAAGTAATACATTTCAGTTCAAACCGTAAGTCTGTAGCATTATTAGTTTCTGAGATATCATCAAAAATCGTTTTCAGAATCTGAAAAACACAATTTTTTTGGAAATTTTTTTTTTCTCAATTTTGTTTCTAGAGGTGAATTTCGTACTATAGAGCGTTTTGCATCACTTTATTTCTAAACCGCAACTTTCCATCTAAATTAGAACTCGAGTTACAACCTTTTTTCTTCTTCATATGGGCTACAATGCTATAGACTTCGGTAAGAAAATACGAAAATTCTCAAAAACTGAGAAAGTTTTATTTTTTGCGACTCAAGTGTAATAAACTTAATATAAGACAATTCAAAGTGATACATTTCAGTTCAAACCGTAAGTCTGTAGCATTATTAGTTTCTGAGATATCATCAAAATACGTTTTCAGAATCTGAAAAACACAATTTTTTTGGAAAATTTTTTTTTCTCAATTTTGTTTCTAGAGGTGAATTTAGTACTATAGAGCGTTTTGCATCACTTTATTTCAAAACCGCAATTTTCCATCTCAATTAGAACTCGAGTTACAAACTTTTTTCTTCTTCATATGGGCTACAATGCTATAGACTTCGCTAAAAAAATACGAAAATTCTCAAAAACTGAAAAAGTTTTATTTTTTGCGACTAAAGTGTAATAAACTTTTCATAAGACATTTCAAAGTGATACATTTCAGTTCAAACCGTAAGTCTGTAGCATTATTAGTTTCTGAGATATCATCAAAAATCGTTTTGAGAATCTGAAAAACAATTTTTTTTGAAAAATTATTTTTCTCAATTTTGTTTCTAGAGGTGAATTTAGTACTAAAGAGCGTTTTGCATCACTTTATTTCAAAACCGCAACTTTCCATCTAAATTAGAACTCAAGTTACAAACTTTTTTCTTCTTCATATGGGCTACAATGCTATAGACTTCGGTAAGAAAATACAAAAATTCTCAAAAACTGAGAAAGTTTTATTTTTTGCGACTAAAGTGTAATAAACTTTTTATAAGACATTTCAAAGTGATACATTTCAGTTCAAACCGTAAGTCTGTAGCATTATTAGTTTCTGAGATATCATCAAAAATCGTTTTCAGAATCAAAAAAACACAATTTTTTTTGAAAAATAATTTTTCTCAATTTTGTTTCTAGAGGTGAATTTAGTACTCAAGAGCGTTTTGCATCACTTTATTTCAAAACCGCAACTTTCCATCTAAATTAGAACTCGAGTTACAAACTTTTTTCTTCTTCATATAGGCTACAATGCTATAGACATCGGTAAGAAAATACGAAAATTCTCAAAAACTGAGAAAGTTTTATTTTTTGCGACTAAAGTGTAATAAACTTTTCATAACACAATTCAAAGTGATACATTTCAGTTCAAACCGTAAGTCTGTAGCATTATTAGTTTCTGAGATATCATCAAAAATCGTTTTCAGAATCTGAAAAACACAATTTTTTTGGAAATTTTTTTTTTTCTCAATTTTGTTTCTAGAGGTGAATTTAGTACTATAGAGCGTTTTGCATCACTTTATTTCTAAACCGCAACTTTCCATCTAAATTAGAACTCGAGTTACAAACTTTTTTCTTCTTCATATAGGCTACAATGCTATAGACATCGGTAAGAAAATACGAAAATTCTCAAAAACTGAGAAAGTTTTATTTTTTGCGACTAAAGTGTAATAATTTTTTCATAAGGCATTTTAAAGTGCTACATTTCAGTTCAAACCGTAAGTCTGTAGCATTATTAGTTTCTGAGATATCATCAAAAATCGTTTTCAGAATATGAAAAACACAATTTTTTTGGAAATTTTTTTTTTCTCAATTTTGTTTCTAGAGGTGAATTTCGTACTATAGAGCGTTTTGCATCACTTTATTTCTAAACCGCAACTTTCCATCTAAATTAGAACTCGAGTTACAACCTTTTTTCTTCTTCATATGGGCTACAATGCTATAGACTTCGGTAAGAAAATACGAAAATTCTCAAAAACTGAGAAAGTTTTATTTTTTGCGACTCAAGTGTAATAAACTTAATATAAGACAATTCAAAGTGATACATTTCAGTTCAAACCGTAAGTCTGTAGCATTATTAGTTTCTGAGATATCATCAAAATACGTTTTCAGAATCTGAAAAACACAATTTTTTTGGAAAATTTTTTTTTCTCAATTTTGTTTCTAGAGGTGAATTTAGTACTATAGAGCGTTTTGCATCACTTTATTTCAAAACCGCAATTTTCCATCTCAATTAGAACTCGAGTTACAAACTTTTTTCTTCTTCATATGGGCTACAATGCTATAGACTTCGCTAAAAAAATACGAAAATTCTCAAAAACTGAAAAAGTTTTATTTTTTGCGACTAAAGTGTAATAAACTTTTCATAAGACATTTCAAAGTGATACATTTCAGTTCAAACCGTAAGTCTGTAGCATTATTAGTTTCTGAGATATCATCAAAAATCGTTTTGAGAATCTGAAAAACAATTTTTTTTGAAAAATTATTTTTCTCAATTTTGTTTCTAGAGGTGAATTTAGTACTAAAGAGCGTTTTGCATCACTTTATTTCAAAACCGCAACTTTCCATCTAAATTAGAACTCAAGTTACAAACTTTTTTCTTCTTCATATGGGCTACAATGCTATAGACTTCGGTAAGAAAATACAAAAATTCTCAAAAACTGAGAAAGTTTTATTTTTTGCGACTAAAGTGTAATAAACTTTTTATAAGACATTTCAAAGTGATACATTTCAGTTCAAACCGTAAGTCTGTAGCATTATTAGTTTCTGAGATATCATCAAAAATCGTTTTCAGAATCTAAAAAACACAATTTTTTTTGAAAAATAATTTTTCTCAATTTTGTTTCTAGAGGTGAATTTAGTACTCAAGAGCGTTTTGCATCACTTTATTTCAAAACCGCAACTTTCCATCTAAATTAGAACTCGAGTTACAAACTTTTTTCTTCTTCATATAGGCTACAATGCTATAGACATCGGTAAGAAAATACGAAAATTCTCAAAAACTGAGAAAGTTTTATTTTTTGCGACTAAAGTGTAATAAACTTTTCATAACACAATTCAAAGTGATACATTTCAGTTCAAACCGTAAGTCTGTAGCATTATTAGTTTCTGAGATATCATCAAAAATCGTTTTCAGAATCTGAAAAACACAATTTTTTTGGAAATTTTTTTTTTCTCAATTTTGTTTCTAGAGGTGAATTTAGTACTATAGAGCGTTTTGCATCACTTTATTTCTAAACCGCAACTTTCCATCTAAATTAGAACTCGAGTTACAAACTTTTTTCTTCTTCATATAGGCTACAATGCTATAGACATCGGTAAGAAAATACGAAAATTCTCAAAAACTGAGAAAGTTTTATTTTTTGCGACTAAAGTGTAATAATTTTTTCATAAGGCATTTTAAAGTGCTACATTTCAGTTCAAACCGTAAGTCTGTAGCATTATTAGTTTCTGAGATATCATCAAAAATCGTTTTCAGAATATGAAAAACACAATTTTTTTGGAATTTTTTTTTTCTCAATTTTGTTTCTAGAGGTGAATTTAGTACTATAGAGCGTTTTGCATCACTTTATTTCAAAACCGCAATTTTCCATCTCAATTAGAACTCGAGTTACAAACTTTTTTCTTCTTCATATGGGCTACAATGCTATAGACTTCGGTAAGAAAATACGAAAATTCTCAAAAACTGAGAAAGTTTTATTTTTTGCGACTAAAGTGTAATAAACTTTTTATAACACAATTCAAAGTGATACATTTCAGTTCAAACCGTAAGTCTGTAGCATTATTAGTTTCTGAGATATCATCAAAAATCGTTTTCAGAATCTGAAAAACACAATTTTTTTGGAAATTTTTTTTTTCTCAATTTTGTTTCTAGAGGTGAATTTCGTACTATAGAGCGTTTTGCATCACTTTATTTCTAAACCGCAACTTTCCATCTAAATTAGAACTCGAGTTACAAACTTTTTTCTTCTTCATATGGGCTACAATGCTATAGACTTCGGTAAGAAAATACGAAAATTCTCAAAAACTGAGAAAGTTTTATTTTTTGCGACTAAAGTGTAATAAACTTAATATAAGACAATTCAAAGTGATAAATTTCAGTTCAAACCGTAAGTCTGTAGCATTATTAGTTTCTGAGATATCATCAAAATACGTTTTCAGAATCTGAAAAACACAATTTTTTTGGAAAATTTTTTTTTCTCAATTTTGTTTCTAGAGGTGAATTTAGTACTATAGAGCGTTTTGCATCACTTTATTTCAAAACCGCAATTTTCCATCTCAATTAGAACTCGAGTTACAAACTTTTTTCTGCTTCATATGGGCTACAATGCTATAGACTTCGGTAAGAAAATACGAAAATTCTCAAAAACTGAGAAAGTTTTATTTTTTGCGACTAAAGTGTTATAAACTTTTCATAAGACATTTCAAAGTGATACATTTCAGTTCAAACCGTAAGTCTGTAGCATTATTAGTTTCTGAGATATCATTAAAAATCGTTTTCAGAATCTGAAAAACAAAATTTTTTTTGGAAAAATTATTTTTCTCAATTTTTTTTCTAGAGGTGAATTTAAAACTATAGAATGTTTCGCATCACTTTATTTCAAAACTGCAACTTTCTATCTCAATTTGAACTCGAGTTACAAACTTTTATTTTCTTTATTTGAGCTACAATGCTATAGACATCGGTAAGAAAATACGAAAATTCTCAAAAACTGAGAAAGTTTTATTTTTTGCGACTAAAGTGTAATAAACTTTTTATAACACAATTCAAAGTGATACATTTCAGTTCAAACCGTAAGTCTGTAGCATTATTAGTTTCTGAGATATCATCAAAAATCGTTTTCAGAATCTGAAAATCACAATTTTTTTGGAATCTTTTTTTTTTCTCAATTTTGTTTCTAGAGGTGAATTTAGTACTATAGAGCGTTTTGCATCACTTTATTTCTAAACCGCAACTTTCCATCTAAATTAGAACTCGAGTTACAAACTTTTTTCTTCTTCATATAGGCTACAATGCTATAGACATCGGTAAGAAAATACGAAAATTCTCAAAAACTGAGAAAGTTTTATTTTTTGCGACTAAAGTGTAATAATTTTTTCATAAGGCATTTTAAAGTGCTACATTTCAGTTCAAACCGAAAGTCTGTAGCATTATTAGTTTCTGAGATATCATCAAAAATCGTTTTCAGAATCTGAAAAACACAATTTTTTTGGAAATTTTTTTTTTCTCAATTTTGTTTCTAGAGGTGAATTTAGTACTATAGAGCGTTTTGCATCACTTTATTTCAAAACCGCAATTTTCCATCTCAATTAGAACTCGAGTTACAAACTTTTTTCTTCTTCATATGGGCTACAATGCTATAGACTTCGCTAAAAAAATACGAAAATTCTCAAAAACTGAAAAAGTTTTATTTTTTGCGACTAAAGTGTAATAAACTTTTCATAAGACATTTCAAAGTGATACATTTCAGTTCAAACCGTAAGTCTGTAGCATTATTAGTTTCTGAGATATCATCAAAAATCGTTTTGAGAATCTGAAAAACAATTTTTTTTGAAAAATTATTTTTCTCAATTTTGTTTCTAGAGGTGAATTTAGTACTAAAGAGCGTTTTGCATCACTTTATTTCAAAACCGCAACTTTCCATCTAAATTAGAACTCAAGTTACAAACTTTTTTCTTCTTCATATGGGCTACAATGCTATAGACTTCGGTAAGAAAATACAAAAATTCTCAAAAACTGAGAAAGTTTTATTTTTTGCGACTAAAGTGTAATAAACTTTTTATAAGACATTTCAAAGTGATACATTTCAGTTCAAACCGTAAGTCTGTAGCATTATTAGTTTCTGAGATATCATCAAAAATCGTTTTCAGAATCTAAAAAACACAATTTTTTTTGAAAAATAATTTTTCTCAATTTTGTTTCTAGAGGTGAATTTAGTACTCAAGAGCGTTTTGCATCACTTTATTTCAAAACCGCAACTTTCCATCTAAATTAGAACTCGAGTTACAAACTTTTTTCTTCTTCATATAGGCTACAATGCTATAGACATCGGTAAGAAAATACGAAAATTCTCAAAAACTGAGAAAGTTTTATTTTTTGCGACTAAAGTGTAATAAACTTTTCATAACACAATTCAAAGTGATACATTTCAGTTCAAACCGTAAGTCTGTAGCATTATTAGTTTCTGAGATATCATCAAAAATCGTTTTCAGAATCTGAAAAACACAATTTTTTTGGAAATTTTTTTTTTCTCAATTTTGTTTCTAGAGGTGAATTTAGTACTATAGAGCGTTTTGCATCACTTTATTTCTAAACCGCAACTTTCCATCTAAATTAGAACTCGAGTTACAAACTTTTTTCTTCTTCATATAGGCTACAATGCTATAGACATCGGTAAGAAAATACGAAAATTCTCAAAAACTGAGAAAGTTTTATTTTTTGCGACTAAAGTGTAATAATTTTTTCATAAGGCATTTTAAAGTGCTACATTTCAGTTCAAACCGTAAGTCTGTAGCATTATTAGTTTCTGAGATATCATCAAAAATCGTTTTCAGAATATGAAAAACACAATTTTTTTGGAATTTTTTTTTTCTCAATTTTGTTTCTAGAGGTGAATTTAGTACTATAGAGCGTTTTGCATCACTTTATTTCAAAACCGCAATTTTCCATCTCAATTAGAACTCGAGTTACAAACTTTTTTCTTCTTCATATGGGCTACAATGCTATAGACTTCGGTAAGAAAATACGAAAATTCTCAAAAACTGAGAAAGTTTTATTTTTTGCGACTAAAGTGTAATAAACTTTTTATAACACAATTCAAAGTGATACATTTCAGTTCAAACCGTAAGTCTGTAGCATTATTAGTTTCTGAGATATCATCAAAAATCGTTTTCAGAATCTGAAAAACACAATTTTTTTGGAAATTTTTTTTTTCTCAATTTTGTTTCTAGAGGTGAATTTCGTACTATAGAGCGTTTTGCATCACTTTATTTCTAAACCGCAACTTTCCATCTAAATTAGAACTCGAGTTACAAACTTTTTTCTTCTTCATATGGGCTACAATGCTATAGACTTCGGTAAGAAAATACGAAAATTCTCAAAAACTGAGAAAGTTTTATTTTTTGCGACTAAAGTGTAATAAACTTAATATAAGACAATTCAAAGTGATAAATTTCAGTTCAAACCGTAAGTCTGTAGCATTATTAGTTTCTGAGATATCATCAAAATACGTTTTCAGAATCTGAAAAACACAATTTTTTTGGAAAATTTTTTTTTCTCAATTTTGTTTCTAGAGGTGAATTTAGTACTATAGAGCGTTTTGCATCACTTTATTTCAAAACCGCAATTTTCCATCTCAATTAGAACTCGAGTTACAAACTTTTTTCTGCTTCATATGGGCTACAATGCTATAGACTTCGGTAAGAAAATACGAAAATTCTCAAAAACTGAGAAAGTTTTATTTTTTGCGACTAAAGTGTTATAAACTTTTCATAAGACATTTCAAAGTGATACATTTCAGTTCAAACCGTAAGTCTGTAGCATTATTAGTTTCTGAGATATCATTAAAAATCGTTTTCAGAATCTGAAAAACAAAATTTTTTTTGGAAAAATTATTTTTCTCAATTTTTTTTCTAGAGGTGAATTTAAAACTATAGAATGTTTCGCATCACTTTATTTCAAAACTGCAACTTTCTATCTCAATTTGAACTCGAGTTACAAACTTTTATTTTCTTTATTTGAGCTACAATGCTATAGACATCGGTAAGAAAATACGAAAATTCTCAAAAACTGAGAAAGTTTTATTTTTTGCGACTAAAGTGTAATAAACTTTTTATAACACAATTCAAAGTGATACATTTCAGTTCAAACCGTAAGTCTGTAGCATTATTAGTTTCTGAGATATCATCAAAAATCGTTTTCAGAATCTGAAAATCACAATTTTTTTGGAATCTTTTTTTTTTCTCAATTTTGTTTCTAGAGGTGAATTTAGTACTATAGAGCGTTTTGCATCACTTTATTTCTAAACCGCAACTTTCCATCTAAATTAGAACTCGAGTTACAAACTTTTTTCTTCTTCATATAGGCTACAATGCTATAGACATCGGTAAGAAAATACGAAAATTCTCAAAAACTGAGAAAGTTTTATTTTTTGCGACTAAAGTGTAATAATTTTTTCATAAGGCATTTTAAAGTGCTACATTTCAGTTCAAACCGAAAGTCTGTAGCATTATTAGTTTCTGAGATATCATCAAAAATCGTTTTCAGAATCTGAAAAACACAATTTTTTTGGAAATTTTTTTTTTCTCAATTTTGTTTCTAGAGGTGAATTTAGTACTATATAGCGTTTTGCATCACTTTATTTCAAAACCGCAATTTTCCATCTCAATTAGAACTCGAGTTACAAACTTTTTTCTTCTTCATATGGGCTACAATGCTATAGACTTCGGTAAGAAAATACGAAAATTCTCAAAAACTGAGAAAGTTTTATTTTTTGCGACTAAAGTGTAATAAACTTTTTATAACACAATTCAAAGTGATACATTTCAGTTCAAACCGTAAGTCTGTAGCATTATTAGTTTCTGAGATATCATCAAAAATCGTTTTCAGAATCTGAAAAACACAATTTTTTTGGAAATTTTTTTTTTCTCAATTTTGTTTCTAGAGGTGAATTTCGTACTATAGAGCGTTTTGCATCACTTTATTTCTAAACCGCAACTTTCCATCTAAATTAGAACTCGAGTTACAAACTTTTTTCTTCTTCATATGGGCTACAATGCTATAGACTTCGGTAAGAAAATACGAAAATTCTCAAAAACTGAGAAAGTTTTATTTTTTGCGACTAAAGTGTAATAAACTTAATATAAGACAATTCAAAGTGATAAATTTCAGTTCAAACCGTAAGTCTGTAGCATTATTAGTTTCTGAGATATCATCAAAATACGTTTTCAGAATCTGAAAAACACAATTTTTTTGGAAATTTTTTTTTTCTCAATTTTGTTTCTAGAGGTGAATTTAGTACTATAGAGCGTTTTGCATCACTTTATTTCAAAACCGCAATTTTCCATCTCAATTAGAACTCGAGTTACAAACTTTTTTCTGCTTCATATGGGCTACAATGCTATAGACTTCGGTAAGAAAATACGAAAATTCTCAAAAACTGAGAAAGTTTTATTTTTTGCGACTAAAGTGTAATAAACTTTTTATAAGACATTTCAAAGTGATACATTTCAGTTCAAACCGTAAGTCTGTAGCATTATTAGTTTCTGAGATATCATCAAAAATCGTTTTCAGAATCTAAAAAACACAATTTTTTTTGAAAAATAATTTTTCTCAATTTTGTTTCTAGAGGTGAATTTAGTACTCAAGAGCGTTTTGCATCACTTTATTTCAAAACCGCAACTTTCCATCTAAATTAGAACTCGAGTTACAAACTTTTTTCTTCTTCATATAGGCTACAATGCTATAGACATCGGTAAGAAAATACGAAAATTCTCAAAAACTGAGAAAGTTTTATTTTTTGCGACTAAAGTGTAATAAACTTTTCATAACACAATTCAAAGTGATACATTTCAGTTCAAACCGTAAGTCTGTAGCATTATTAGTTTCTGAGATATCATCAAAAATCGTTTTCAGAATCTGAAAAACACAATTTTTTTGGAAATTTTTTTTTTCTCAATTTTGTTTCTAGAGGTGAATTTAGTACTATAGAGCGTTTTGCATCACTTTATTTCTAAACCGCAACTTTCCATCTAAATTAGAACTCGAGTTACAAACTTTTTTCTTCTTCATATAGGCTACAATGCTATAGACATCGGTAAGAAAATACGAAAATTCTCAAAAACTGAGAAAGTTTTATTTTTTGCGACTAAAGTGTAATAATTTTTTCATAAGGCATTTTAAAGTGCTACATTTCAGTTCAAACCGTAAGTCTGTAGCATTATTAGTTTCTGAGATATCATCAAAAATCGTTTTCAGAATCTGAAAAACACAATTTTTTTGGAATTTTTTTTTTCTCAATTTTGTTTCTAGAGGTGAATTTAGTACTATAGAGCGTTTTGCATCACTTTATTTCAAAACCGCAATTTTCAATCTCAATTAGAACTCGAGTTACAAACTTTTTTCTTCTTCATATGGGCTACAATGCTATAGACTTCGGTAAGAAAATACGAAAATTCTCAAAAACTGAGAAAGTTTTATTTTTTGCGACTAAAGTGTAATAAACTTTTTATAACACAATTCAAAGTGATACATTTCAGTTCAAACCGTAAGTCTGTAGCATTATTAGTTTCTGAGATATCATCAAAAATCGTTTTCAGAATCTGAAAAACACAATTTTTTTGGAAATTTTTTTTTTCTCAATTTTGTTTCTAGAGGTGAATTTCGTACTATAGAGCGTTTTGCATCACTTTATTTCTAAACCGCAACTTTCCATCTAAATTAGAACTCGAGTTACAAACTTTTTTCTTCTTCATATGGGCTACAATGCTATAGACTTCGGTAAGAAAATACGAAAATTCTCAAAAACTGAGAAAGTTTTATTTTTTGCGACTAAAGTGTAATAAACTTAATATAAGACAATTCAAAGTGATAAATTTCAGTTCAAACCGTAAGTCTGTAGCATTATTAGTTTCTGAGATATCATCAAAATACGTTTTCAGAATCTGAAAAACACAATTTTTTTGGAAAATTTTTTTTTCTCAATTTTGTTTCTAGAGGTGAATTTAGTACTATAGAGCGTTTTGCATCACTTTATTTCAAAACCGCAATTTTCCATCTCAATTAGAACTCGAGTTACAAACTTTTTTCTGCTTCATATGGGCTACAATGCTATAGACTTCGGTAAGAAAATACGAAAATTCTCAAAAACTGAGAAAGTTTTATTTTTTGCGACTAAAGTGTTATAAACTTTTCATAAGACATTTCAAAGTGATACATTTCAGTTCAAACCGTAAGTCTGTAGCATTATTAGTTTCTGAGATATCATTAAAAATCGTTTTCAGAATCTGAAAAACAAAATTTTTTTTGGAAAAATTATTTTTCTCAATTTTTTTTCTAGAGGTGAATTTAAAACTATAGAATGTTTCGCATCACTTTATTTCAAAACTGCAACTTTCTATCTCAATTTGAACTCGAGTTACAAACTTTTATTTTCTTTATTTGAGCTACAATGCTATAGACATCGGTAAGAAAATACGAAAATTCTCAAAAACTGAGAAAGTTTTATTTTTTGCGACTAAAGTGTAATAAACTTTTTATAACACAATTCAAAGTGATACATTTCAGTTCAAACCGTAAGTCTGTAGCATTATTAGTTTCTGAGATATCATCAAAAATCGTTTTCAGAATCTGAAAATCACAATTTTTTTGGAATCTTTTTTTTTTCTCAATTTTGTTTCTAGAGGTGAATTTAGTACTATAGAGCGTTTTGCATCACTTTATTTCTAAACCGCAACTTTCCATCTAAATTAGAACTCGAGTTACAAACTTTTTTCTTCTTCATATAGGCTACAATGCTATAGACATCGGTAAGAAAATACGAAAATTCTCAAAAACTGAGAAAGTTTTATTTTTTGCGACTAAAGTGTAATAATTTTTTCATAAGGCATTTTAAAGTGCTACATTTCAGTTCAAACCGAAAGTCTGTAGCATTATTAGTTTCTGAGATATCATCAAAAATCGTTTTCAGAATCTGAAAAACACAATTTTTTTGGAAATTTTTTTTTTTCTCAATTTTGTTTCTAGAGGTGAATTTAGTACTATATAGCGTTTTGCATCACTTTATTTCAAAACCGCAATTTTCCATCTCAATTAGAACTCGAGTTACAAACTTTTTTCTTCTTCATATGGGCTACAATGCTATAGACTTCGGTAAGAAAATACGAAAATTCTCAAAAACTGAGAAAGTTTTATTTTTTGCGACTAAAGTGTAATAAACTTTTTATAACACAATTCAAAGTGATACATTTCAGTTCAAACCGTAAGTCTGTAGCATTATTAGTTTCTGAGATATCATCAAAAATCGTTTTCAGAATCTGAAAAACACAATTTTTTTGGAAATTTTTTTTTTCTCAATTTTGTTTCTAGAGGTGAATTTCGTACTATAGAGCGTTTTGCATCACTTTATTTCTAAACCGCAACTTTCCATCTAAATTAGAACTCGAGTTACAAACTTTTTTCTTCTTCATATGGGCTACAATGCTATAGACTTCGGTAAGAAAATACGAAAATTCTCAAAAACTGAGAAAGTTTTATTTTTTGCGACTAAAGTGTAATAAACTTAATATAAGACAATTCAAAGTGATAAATTTCAGTTCAAACCGTAAGTCTGTAGCATTATTAGTTTCTGAGATATCATCAAAATACGTTTTCAGAATCTGAAAAACACAATTTTTTTGGAAATTTTTTTTTTCTCAATTTTGTTTCTAGAGGTGAATTTAGTACTATAGAGCGTTTTGCATCACTTTATTTCAAAACCGCAATTTTCCATCTCAATTAGAACTCGAGTTACAAACTTTTTTCTGCTTCATATGGGCTACAATGCTATAGACTTCGGTAAGAAAATACGAAAATTCTCAAAAACTGAGAAAGTTTTATTTTTTGCGACTAAAGTGTTATAAACTTTTCATAAGACATTTCAAAGTGATACATTTCAGTTCAAACCGTAAGTCTGTAGCATTATTAGTTTCTGAGATATCATCAAAAATCGTTTTCAGAATCTGAAAAACAAAATTTTTTTTGGAAAAATTATTTTTCTCAATTTTTTTTCTAGAGGTGAATTTAAAACTATAGAATGTTTCGCATCACTTTATTTCAAAACTGCAACTTTCTATCTCAATTTGAACTCGAGTTACAAACTTTTATTTTCTTTATTTGAGCTACAATGCTATAGACATCGGTAAGAAAATACGAAAATTCTCAAAAACTGAGAAAGTTTTATTTTTTGCGACTAAAGTGTATAAACTTTTTATAACACAATTCAAAGTGATACATTTCAGTTCAAACCGTAAGTCTGTAGCATTATTAGTTTCTGAGATATCATCAAAAATCGTTTTCAGAATCTGAAAAACACAATTTTTTTGGAATTTTTTTTTTTCTCAATTTTGTTTCTAGAGGTGAATTTAGTACTATAGAGCGTTTTGCATCACTTTATTTCTAAACCGCAACTTTCCATCTAAATTAGAACTCGAGTTACAAACTTTTTTCTTCTTCATATAGGCTACAATGCTATAGACATCGGTAAGAAAATACGAAAATTCTCAAAAACTGAGAAAGTTTTATTTTTTGCGACTAAAGTGTAATAATTTTTTCATAAGGCATTTTAAAGTGCTACATTTCAGTTCAAACCGTAAGTCTGTAGCATTATTAGTTTCTGAGATATCATCAAAAATCGTTTTCAGAATCTGAAAAACACAATTTTTTTGGAAATTTTTTTTTTCTTAATTTTGTTTCTAGAGGTGAATTTAGTACTATAGAGCGTTTTGCATCACTTTATTTCAAAACCGCAATTTTCCATCTCAATTAGAACTCGAGTTACAAACTTTTTTCTTCTTCATATGGGCTACAATGCTATAGAGTTCGGTAAAAAAATACGAAAATTCTCAAAAACTGAGAAAGTTTTATTTTTTGCGACTAAAGTGTAATAAACTTTTTATAACACAATTCAAAGTGATACATTTCAGTTCAAACCGTAAGTCTGTAGCATTATTAGTTTCTGAGATATCATCAAAAATCGTTTTCAGAATCTGAAAAACACAATTTTTTTGGAAATTTTTTTTTTTCTCAATTTTGTTTCTAGAGGTGAATTTCATACTATAGAGCGTTTTGCATCACTTTATTTCTAAACCGCAACTTTCCATCTAAATTAGAACTCGAGTTACAAACTTTTTTCTTCTTCATATGGGCTACAATGCTATAGACTTCGGTAAGAAAATACGAAAATTCTCAAAAACTGAGAAAGTTTTATTTTTTGCGACTAAAGTGTAATAAACTTAATATAAGACAATTCAAAGTGATAAATTTCAGTTCAAACCGTAAGTCTGTAGCATTATTAGTTTCTGAGATATCATCAAAATACGTTTTCAGAATCTGAAAAACACAATTTTTTTGGAAATTTTTTTTTCTCAATTTTGTTTCTAGAGGTGAATTTAGTACTATAGAGCGTTTTGCATCACTTTATTTCAAAACCGCAATTTTCCATCTCAATTAGAACTCGAGTTACAAACTTTTTTCTTCTTCATATGGGCTACAATGCTATAGACTTCGGTAAGAAAATACGAAAATTCTCAAAAACTGAGAAAGTTTTATTTTTTGCGACTAAAGTGTAATAAACTTTTTATAACACAATTCAAAGTGATACATTTCAGTTCAAACCGTAAGTCTGTAGCATTATTAGTTTCTGAGATATCATCAAAAATCGTTTTCAGAATCTGAAAAACACAATTTTTTTGGAAATTTTTTTTTTCTCAATTTTGTTTCTAGAGGTGAATTTCGTACTATAGAGCGTTTTGCATCACTTTATTTCTAAACCGCAACTTTCCATCTAAATTAGAACTCGAGTTACAAACTTTTTTCTTCTTCATATGGGCTACAATGCTATAGACTTCGGTAAGAAAATACGAAAATTCTCAAAAACTGAGAAAGTTTTATTTTTTGCGACTAAAGTGTAATAAACTTAATATAAGACAATTCAAAGTGATACATTTCAGTTCAAACCGTAAGTCTGTAGCATTATTAGTTTCTGAGATATCATCAAAATACGTTTTCAGAATCTGAAAAACACAATTTTTTTGGAAAATTTTTTTTTCTCAATTTTGTTTCTAGAGGTGAATTTAGTACTATAGAGCGTTTTGCATCACTTTATTTCAAAACCACAATTTTCCATCTCAATTAGAACTCGAGTTACAAACTTTTTTCTGCTTCATATGGGCTACAATGCTATAGACTTCGGTAAGAAAATACGAAAATTCTCAAAAACTGAGAAAGTTTTATTTTTTGCGACTAAAGTGTTATAAACTTTTCATAAGACATTTCAAAGTGATACATTTCAGTTCAAACCGTAAGTCTGTAGCATTATTAGTTTCTGAGATATCATCAAAAATCGTTTTCAGAATCTGAAAAACAAAATTTTTTTTGGAAAAATTATTTTTCTCAATTTTTTTTCTAGAGGTGAATTTAAAACTATAGAATGTTTCGCATCACTTTATTTCAAAACTGCAACTTTCTATCTCAATTTGAACTCGAGTTACAAACTTTTATTTTCTTTATTTGAGCTACAATGCTATAGACATCGGTAAGAAAATACGAAAATTCTCAAAAACTGAGAAAGTTTTATTTTTTGCGACTAAAGTGTATAAACTTTTTATAACACAATTCAAAGTGATACATTTCAGTTCAAACCGTAAGTCTGTAGCATTATTAGTTTCTGAGATATCATCAAAAATCGTTTTCAGAATCTGAAAAACACAATTTTTTTGGAATTTTTTTTTTTTCTCAATTTTGTTTCTAGAGGTGAATTTAGTACTATAGAGCGTTTTGCATCACTTTATTTCTAAACCGCAACTTTCCATCTAAATTAGAACTCGAGTTACAAACTTTTTTCTTCTTCATATAGGCTACAATGCTATAGACATCGGTAAGAAAATACGAAAATTCTCAAAAACTGAGAAAGTTTTATTTTTTGCGACTAAAGTGTAATAATTTTTTCATAAGGCATTTTAAAGTGCTACATTTCAGTTCAAACCGTAAGTCTGTAGCATTATTAGTTTCTGAGATATCATCAAAAATCGTTTTCAGAATCTGAAAAACACAATTTTTTTGGAAATTTTTTTTTTCTTAATTTTGTTTCTAGAGGTGAATTTAGTACTATAGAGCGTTTTGCATCACTTTATTTCAAAACCGCAATTTTCCATCTCAATTAGAACTCGAGTTACAAACTTTTTTCTTCTTCATATGGGCTACAATGCTATAGAGTTCGGTAAGAAAATACGAAAATTCTCAAAAACTGAGAAAGTTTTATTTTTTGCGACTAAAGTGTAATAAACTTTTTATAACACAATTCAAAGTGATACATTTCAGTTCAAACCGTAAGTCTGTAGCATTATTAGTTTCTGAGATATCATCAAAAATCGTTTTCAGAATCTGAAAAACACAATTTTTTTGGAAATTTTTTTTTTCTCAATTTTGTTTCTAGAGGTGAATTTCGTACTATAGAGCGTTTTGCATCACTTTATTTCTAAACCGCAACTTTCCATCTAAATTAGAACTCGAGTTACAAACTTTTTTCTTCTTCATATGGGCTACAATGCTATAGACTTCGGTAAGAAAATACGAAAATTCTCAAAAACTGAGAAAGTTTTATTTTTTGCGACTAAAGTGTAATAAACTTAATATAAGACAATTCAAAGTGATAAATTTCAGTTCAAACCGTAAGTCTGTAGCATTATTAGTTTCTGAGATATCATCAAAATACGTTTTCAGAATCTGAAAAACACAATTTTTTTGGAAATTTTTTTTTCTCAATTTTGTTTCTAGAGGTGAATTTAGTACTATAGAGCGTTTTGCATCACTTTATTTCAAAACCGCAATTTTCCATCTCAATTAGAACTCGAGTTACAAACTTTTTTCTGCTTCATATGGGCTACAATGCTATAGACTTCGGTAAGAAAATACGAAAATTCTCAAAAACTGAGAAAGTTTTATTTTTTGCGACTAAAGTGTAATAATTTTTTCATAAGGCATTTCAAAGTGATACATTTCAGTTCAAACCGTAAGTCTGTAGCATTATTAGTTTCTGAGATATCATCAAAAATCGTTTTCAGAATCTGAAAAACAAAATTTTTTTTGGAAAAATTATTTTTCTCAATTTTTTTTCTAGAGGTGAATTTAAAACTATAGAATGTTTCGCATCACTTTATTTCAAAACTGCAACTTTCTATCTCAATTTGAACTCGAGTTACAAACTTTTATTTTCTTTATTTGAGCTACAATGCTATAGACTTCGGTAAGAAAATACGAAAATTCTCAAAAACTGAGAAAGTTTTATTTTTTGCGACTAAAGTGTAATAAACTTTTTATAAGACAATTCAAAGTGATACATTTCAGTTCAAACCGTAATTCTGTAGCAATATTAGTTTCTGAGATATCATCAAAAATCGTTTTCAGAATCTGAAAAACACAATTTTTTTTGAAAAATTATTTTTCTCAATTTTGTTTCTAGAGGTGAATTTAGTACTAAAGAGCGTTTTGCATCACTTTATTTCAAAACCGCAACTTTCCATCTAAATTAGAACTCGAGTTACAAACTTTTTTCTTCTTCATATGGGCTACAATGCTATAGACTTCGGTAAGAAAATACTAAAATTCTCAAAAACTGAGAAAGTTTTATTTTTTGCGACTAAAGTGTAATAATTTTTTCATAAGGCATTTTAAAGTGCTACATTTCAGTTCAAACCGTAAGTCTGTAGCATTATTAGTTTCTGAGATATCATCAAAAATCTTTTTCAGAATCTGAAAAACACAATTTTTTTGGAAAAATTATTTTTCTCAATTTTGTTTCTAGAGGTGAATTTCGTACTATAGAGCGTTTTGCATCACTTTATTTCAAAACCGCAACTTTCCATCTTAATTAGAACTAGAGTTACAAACTTTTTTCTTCTTCATATGGGCTACAATGCTATAGACTTCGGTAAGAAAATACGAAAATTCTCAAAAACTGAGAAAGTTTTATTTTTTGCGACTAAAGTGTAATAATTTTTTCATAAGGCATTTTAAAGTGCTACATTTCAGTTCAAACCGTAAGTCTGTAGCATTATTAGTTTCTGAGATATCATCAAAAATCTTTTTCAGAATCTGAAAAACACAATTTTTTTGGAAAAATTATTTTTCTCAATTTTGTTTCTAGAGGTGAATTTCGTACTATAGAGCGTTTTGCATCACTTTATTTCTAAACCGCAACTTTCCATCTAAATTAGAACTCGAGTTACAAACTTTTTTCTTCTTCATATGGGCTACAATGCTATAGACTTCGGTAAGAAAATACGAAAATTCTCAAAAACTGAGAAAGTTTTATTTTTTGCGACTAAAGTGTAATAAACTTAATATAAGACAATTCAAAGTGATACATTTCAGTTCAAACCGTAAGTCTGTAGCATTATTAGTTTCTGAGATATCATCAAAATACGTTTTCAGAATCTGAAAAACACAATTTTTTTGGAAAATATTTTTTTCTCAATTTTGTTTCTAGAGGTGAATTTAGTACTATAGAGCGTTTTGCATCACTTTATTTCAAAACCGCAACTTTCCATCTTAATTAGAACTAGAGTTACAAACTTTTTTCTTCTTCATATGGGCTACAATGCTATAGACTTCGCTAAAAAAATACGAAAATTCTCAAAAACTGAAAAAGTTTTATTTTTTGCGACTAAAGTGTTATAAACTTTTCATAAGACATTTCAAAGTGATAAATTTCAGTTCAAACCGTAAGTCTGTAGCATTATTAGTTTCTGAGATATCATCAAAAATCGTTTTCGGAATCTGAAAAACAAAATTTTTTTTGGAAAACTTATTTTTCTCAATTTTTTTTCTAGAGGTGAATTTAAAACTAAAGAATGTTTCGCATCACTTTATTTCAAAACTGCAACTTTCTATCTCAATTTGAACTCGAGTTACAAACTTTTATTTTCTTTATTTGAGCTACAATGCTATAGACATCGGTAAGAAAATAAGAAAATTCTCAAAAACTGAGAAAGTTTTATTTTTTGCGACTAAAGTGTAATAAACTTTTTATAACACAATTCAAAGTGATACATTTCAGTTCAAACCGTAAGTCTGTAGCATTATTAGTTTCTGAGATATCATCAAAAATCGTTTTCAGAATCTGAAAAACACAATTTTTTTGGAATTTTTTTTTTCTCAATTTTGTTTCTAGAGGTGAATTTAGTACTATAGAGCGTTTTGCATCACTTTATTTCTAAACCGCAACTTTCCATCTAAATTAGAACTCGAGTTACAAACTTTTTTCTTCTTCATATAGGCTACAATGCTATAGACATCGGTAAGAAAATACGAAAATTCTCAAAAACTGAGAAAGTTTTATTTTTTGCGACTAAAGTGTAATAATTTTTTCATAAGGCATTTTAAAGTGCTACATTTCAGTTCAAACCGTAAGTCTGTAGCATTATTAGTTTCTGAGATATCATCAAAAATCGTTTTCAGAATCTGAAAAACACAATTTTTTTGGAAATTTTTTTTTTCTCAATTTTGTTTCTAGAGGTGAATTTAGTACTATAGAGCGTTTTGCATCACTTTATTTCTAAACCGCAACTTTCCATCTAAATTAGAACTCGAGTTACAAACTTTTTTCTTCTTCATATGGGCTACAATGCTATAGACTTCGGTAAGAAAATACGAAAATTCTCAAAAACTGAGAAAGTTTTATTTTTTGCGACTAAAGTGTAATAAACTTAATATAAGACAATTCAAAGTGATACATTTCAGTTCAAACCGTAAGTCTGTAGCATTATTAGTTTCTGAGATATCATCAAAATACGTTTTCAGAATCTGAAAAACACAATTTTTTTGGAAATTTTTTTTTTCTCAATTTTGTTTCTAGAGGTGAATTTAGTACTATAGAGCGTTTTGCATCACTTTATTTCAAAACCGCAATTTTCCATCTCAATTAGAACTCGAGTTACAAACTTTTTTCTGCTTCATATGGGCTACAATGCTATAGACTTCGGTAAGAAAATACGAAAATTCTCAAAAACTGAGAAAGTTTTATTTTTTGCGACTAAAGTGTTATAAACTTTTCATAAGACATTTCAAAGTGATACATTTCAGTTCAAACCGTAAGTCTGTAGCATTATTAGTTTCTGAGATATCATCAAAAATCGTTTTCAGAATCTGAAAAACAAAATTTTTTTTGGAAAAATTATTTTTCTCAATTTTTTTTCTAGAGGTGAATTTAAAACTATAGAATGTTTCGCATCACTTTATTTCAAAACTGCAACTTTCTATCTCAATTTGAACTCGAGTTACAAACTTTTATTTTCTTTATTTGAGCTACAATGCTATAGACTTCGGTAAGAAAATACGAAAATTCTCAAAAACTGAGAAAGTTTTATTTTTTGCGACTAAAGTGTAATAAACTTTTTATTCGACAATTCAAAGTGATACATTTCAGTTCAAACCGTAATTCTGTAGCATTATTAGTTTCTGAGATATCATCAAAAATCGTTTTCAGAATCTGAAAAACACAATTTTTTTTGAAAAATTATTTTTCTCAATTTTGTTTCTAGAGGTGAATTTAGTACTAAAGAGCGTTTTGCATCACTTTATTTCAAAACCGCAACTTTCCATCTAAATTAGAACTCGAGTTACAAACTTTTTTCTTCTTCATATGGGCTACAATGCTATAGACTTCGGTAAGAAAATATTAAATTCTCAAAAACTGAGAAAGTTTTATTTTTTGCGACTAAAGTGTAATAATTTTTTCATAAGGCATTTTAAAGTGCTACATTTCAGTTCAAACCGTAAGTCTGTAGCATTATTAGTTTCTGAGATATCATCAAAAATCTTTTTCAGAATCTGAAAAACACAATTTTTTTGGAAAAATTATTTTTCTCAATTTTGTTTCTAGAGGTGAATTTCGTACTATAGAGCGTTTTGCATCACTTTATTTCAAAACCGCAACTTTCCATCTTAATTAGAACTAGAGTTACAAACTTTTTTCTTCTTCATATGGGCTACAATGCTATAGACTTCGGTAAGAAAATACGAAAATTCTCAAAAACTGAGAAAGTTTTATTTTTTGCGACTAAAGTGTAATAATTTTTTCATAAGGCATTTTAAAGTGCTACATTTCAGTTCAAACCGTAAGTCTGTAGCATTATTAGTTTCTGAGATATCATCAAAAATCTTTTTCAGAATCTGAAAAACACAATTTTTTTGGAAAAATTATTTTTCTCAATTTTGTTTCTAGAGGTGAATTTCGTACTATAGAGCGTTTTGCATCACTTTATTTCTAAACCGCAACTTTCCATCTAAATTAGAACTCGAGTTACAAACTTTTTTCTTCTTCATATGGGCTACAATGCTATAGACTTCGGTAAGAAAATACGAAAATTCTCAAAAACTGAGAAAGTTTTATTTTTTGCGACTAAAGTGTAATAAACTTAATATAAGACAATTCAAAGTGATACATTTCAGTTCAAACCGTAAGTCTGTAGCATTATTAGTTTCTGAGATATCATCAAAATACGTTTTCAGAATCTGAAAAACACAATTTTTTTGGAAAATTTTTTTTTCTCAATTTTGTTTCTAGAGGTGAATTTAGTACTATAGAGCGTTTTGCATCACTTTATTTCAAAACCGCAACTTTCCATCTTAATTAGAACTAGAGTTACAAACTTTTTTCTTCTTCATATGGGCTACAATGCTATAGACTTCGCTAAAAAAATACGAAAATTCTCAAAAACTGAAAAAGTTTTATTTTTTGCGACTAAAGTGTAATAAACTTTTCATAAGACATTTCAAAGTGATACATTTCAGTTCAAACCGTAAGTCTGTAGCATTATTAGTTTCTGAGATATCATCAAAAATCGTTTTGAGAATCTGAAAAACACAATTTTTTTTGAAAAATTATTTTTCTCAATTTTGTTTCTAGAGGTGAATTTATTACTAAAGAGCGTTTTGCATCACTTTATTTCAAAACCGCAACTTTCCATCTAAATTAGAACTCAAGTTACAAACTTTTTTCTTCTTCATATGGGCTACAATGCTATAGACTTCGGTAAGAAAATACAAAAATTCTCAAAAACTGAGAAAGTTTTATTTTTTGCGACTAAAGTGTAATAAACTTTTCATAAGACATTTCAAAGTGATACATTTCAGTTCAAACCGTAAGTCTGTAGCATTATTAGTTTCTGAGATATCATCAAAAATCGTTTTCAGAATCTGAAAAACACAATTTTTTTTGAAAAATAATTTTTCTCAATTTTGTTTCTAGAGGTGAATTTAGTACTCAAGAGCGTTTTGCATCACTTTATTTCAAAACCGCAACTTTCCATCTAAATTAGAACTCGAGTTACAAACTTTTTTCTTCTTCATATAGGCTACAATGCTATAGACATCGGTAAGAAAATACGAAAATTCTCAAAAACTGAGAAAGTTTTATTTTTTGCGACTAAAGTGTAATAAACTTTTTATAACACAATTCAAAGTGATACATTTCAGTTCAAACCGTAAGTCTGTAGCATTATTAGTTTCTGAGATATCATCAAAAAACGTTTTCAGAATCTGAAAAACACAATTTTTTTGGAAATTTTTTTTTTCTCAATTTTGTTTCTAGAGGTGAATTTAGTACTATAGAGCGTTTTGCATCACTTTATTTCTAAACCGCAACTTTCCATCTAAATTAGAACTCGAGTTACAAACTTTTTTCTTCTTCATATAGGCTACAATGCTATAGACATCGGTAAGAAAATACGAAAATTCTCAAAAACTGAGAAAGTTTTATTTTTTGCGACTAAAGTGTAATAATTTTTTCATAAGGCATTTTAAAGTGCTACATTTCAGTTCAAACCGTAAGTCTGTAGCATTATTAGTTTCTGAGATATCATCAAAAATCGTTTTCAGAATCTGAAAAACACAATTTTTTTGGAAATTTTTTTTTTCTCAATTTTGTTTCTAGAGGTGAATTTAGTACTATAGAGCGTTTTGCATCACTTTATTTCAAAACCGCAATTTTCCATCTCAATTAGAACTCGAGTTACAAACTTTTTTCTTCTTCATATGGGCTACAATGCTATAGACTTCGGTAAGAAAATACGAAAATTCTCAAAAACTGAGAAAGTTTTATTTTTTGCGACTAAAGTGTAATAAACTTTTTATAACACAATTCAAAGTGATACATTTCAGTTCAAACCGTAAGTCTGTAGCATTATTAGTTTCTGAGATATCATCAAAAATCGTTTTCAGAATCTGAAAAACACAATTTTTTTGGAAATTTTTTTTTTCTCAATTTTGTTTCTAGAGGTGAATTTCGTACTATAGAGCGTTTTGGATCACTTTATTTCTAAACCGCAACTTTCCATCTAAATTAGAACTCGAGTTACAAACTTTTTTCTTCTTCATATGGGCTACAATGCTATAGACTTCGGTAAGAAAATACGAAAATTCTCAAAAACTGAGAAAGTTTTATTTTTTGCGACTAAAGTGTAATAAACTTAATATAAGACAATTCAAAGTGATACATTTCAGTTCAAACCGTAAGTCTGTAGCATTATTAGTTTCTGAGATATCATCAAAATACGTTTTCAGAATCTGAAAAACACAATTTTTTTGGAAAATTTTTTTTTCTCAATTTTGTTTCTAGAGGTGAATTTAGTACTATAGAGCGTTTTGCATCACTTTATTTCAAAACCGCAACTTTCCATCTTAATTAGAACTAGAGTTACAAACTTTTTTCTTCTTCATATGGGCTACAATGCTATAGACTTCGCTAAAAAAATACGAAAATTCTCAAAAACTGAAAAAGTTTTATTTTTTGCGACTAAAGTGTAATAAACTTTTCATAAGACATTTCAAAGTGATACATTTCAGTTCAAACCGTAAGTCTGTAGCATTATTAGTTTCTGAGATATCATCAAAAATCGTTTTGAGAATCTGAAAAACACAATTTTTTTTGAAAAATTATTTTTCTCAATTTTGTTTCTAGAGGTGAATTTAGTACTAAAGAGCGTTTTGCATCACTTTATTTCAAAACCGCAACTTTCCATCTAAATTAGAACTCAAGTTACAAACTTTTTTCTTCTTCATATGGGCTACAATGCTATAGACTTCGGTAAGAAAATACAAAAATTCTCAAAAACTGAGAAAGTTTTATTTTTTGCGACTAAAGTGTAATAAACTTTTCATAAGACATTTCAAAGTGATACATTTCAGTTCAAACCGTAAGTCTGTAGCATTATTAGTTTCTGAGATATCATCAAAAATCGTTTTCAGAATCTGAAAAACACAATTTTTTTTGAAAAATAATTTTTCTCAATTTTGTTTCTAGAGGTGAATTTAGTACTCAAGAGCGTTTTGCATCACTTTATTTCAAAACCGCAACTTTCCATCTAAATTAGAACTCGAGTTACAAACTTTTTTCTTCTTCATATAGGCTACAATGCTATAGACATCGGTAAGAAAATACGAAAATTCTCAAAAACTGAGAAAGTTTTATTTTTTGCGACTAAAGTGTAATAAACTTTTTATAACACAATTCAAAGTGATACATTTCAGTTCAAACCGTAAGTCTGTAGCATTATTAGTTTCTGAGATATCATCAAAAAACGTTTTCAGAATCTGAAAAACACAATTTTTTTGGAAATTTTTTTTTTTCTCAATTTTGTTTCTAGAGGTGAATTTAGTACTATAGAGCGTTTTGCATCACTTTATTTCTAAACCGCAACTTTCCATCTAAATTAGAACTCGAGTTACAAACTTTTTTCTTCTTCATATAGGCTACAATGCTATAGACATCGGTAAGAAAATACGAAAATTCTCAAAAACTGAGAAAGTTTTATTTTTTGCGACTAAAGTGTAATAATTTTTTCATAAGGCATTTTAAAGTGCTACATTTCAGTTCAAACCGTAAGTCTGTAGCATTATTAGTTTCTGAGATATCATCAAAAATCGTTTTCAGAATCTGAAAAACACAATTTTTTTGGAAATTTTTTTTTTCTCAATTTTGTTTCTAGAGGTGAATTTAGTACTATAGAGCGTTTTGCATCACTTTATTTCAAAACCGCAATTTTCCATCTCAATTAGAACTCGAGTTACAAACTTTTTTCTTCTTCATATGGGCTACAATGCTATAGACTTCGGTAAGAAAATACGAAAATTCTCAAAAACTGAGAAAGTTTTATTTTTTGCGACTAAAGTGTAATAAACTTTTTATAACACAATTCAAAGTGATACATTTCAGTTCAAACCGTAAGTCTGTAGCATTATTAGTTTCTGAGATATCATCAAAAATCGTTTTCAGAATCTGAAAAACACAATTTTTTTTGAAAAATTATTTTTCTCAATTTTGTTTCTAGAGGTGAATTTAGTACTAAAGAGCGTTTTGCATCACTTTATTTCAAAACCGCAACTTTCCATCTAAATTAGAACTCGAGTTACAAACTTTTTTCTTCTTCATATGGGCTACAATGCTATAGACTTCGGTAAGAAAATACTAAAATTCTCAAAAACTGAGAAAGTTTTATTTTTTGCGACTAAAGTGTAATAATTTTTTCATAAGGCATTTTAAAGTGCTACATTTCAGTTCAAACCGTAAGTCTGTAGCATTATTAGTTTCTGAGATATCATCAAAAATCTTTTTCAGAATCTGAAAAACACAATTTTTTTGGAAAAATTATTTTTCTCAATTTTGTTTCTAGAGGTGAATTTCGTACTATAGAGCGTTTTGCATCACTTTATTTCAAAACCGCAACTTTCCATCTTAATTAGAACTAGAGTTACAAACTTTTTTCTTCTTCATATGGGCTACAATGCTATAGACTTCGGTAAGAAAATACGAAAATTCTCAAAAACTGAGAAAGTTTTATTTTTTGCGACTAAAGTGTAATAATTTTTTCATAAGGCATTTTAAAGTGCTACATTTCAGTTCAAACCGTAAGTCTGTAGCATTATTAGTTTCTGAGATATCATCAAAAATCTTTTTCAGAATCTGAAAAACACAATTTTTTTGGAAAAATTATTTTTCTCAATTTTGTTTCTAGAGGTGAATTTCGTACTATAGAGCGTTTTGCATCACTTTATTTCTAAACCGCAACTTTCCATCTAAATTAGAACTCGAGTTACAAACTTTTTTCTTCTTCATATGGGCTACAATGCTATAGACTTCGGTAAGAAAATACGAAAATTCTCAAAAACTGAGAAAGTTTTATTTTTTGCGACTAAAGTGTAATAAACTTAATATAAGACAATTCAAAGTGATACATTTCAGTTCAAACCGTAAGTCTGTAGCATTATTAGTTTCTGAGATATCATCAAAATACGTTTTCAGAATCTGAAAAACACAATTTTTTTGGAAAATATTTTTTTCTCAATTTTGTTTCTAGAGGTGAATTTAGTACTATAGAGCGTTTTGCATCACTTTATTTCAAAACCGCAACTTTCCATCTTAATTAGAACTAGAGTTACAAACTTTTTTCTTCTTCATATGGGCTACAATGCTATAGACTTCGCTAAAAAAATACGAAAATTCTCAAAAACTGAAAAAGTTTTATTTTTTGCGACTAAAGTGTTATAAACTTTTCATAAGACATTTCAAAGTGATAAATTTCAGTTCAAACCGTAAGTCTGTAGCATTATTAGTTTCTGAGATATCATCAAAAATCGTTTTCGGAATCTGAAAAACAAAATTTTTTTTGGAAAACTTATTTTTCTCAATTTTTTTTCTAGAGGTGAATTTAAAACTAAAGAATGTTTCGCATCACTTTATTTCAAAACTGCAACTTTCTATCTCAATTTGAACTCGAGTTACAAACTTTTATTTTCTTTATTTGAGCTACAATGCTATAGACATCGGTAAGAAAATAAGAAAATTCTCAAAAACTGAGAAAGTTTTATTTTTTGCGACTAAAGTGTAATAAACTTTTTATAACACAATTCAAAGTGATACATTTCAGTTCAAACCGTAAGTCTGTAGCATTATTAGTTTCTGAGATATCATCAAAAATCGTTTTCAGAATCTGAAAAACACAATTTTTTTGGAATTTTTTTTTTCTCAATTTTGTTTCTAGAGGTGAATTTAGTACTATAGAGCGTTTTGCATCACTTTATTTCTAAACCGCAACTTTCCATCTAAATTAGAACTCGAGTTACAAACTTTTTTCTTCTTCATATAGGCTACAATGCTATAGACATCGGTAAGAAAATACGAAAATTCTCAAAAACTGAGAAAGTTTTATTTTTTGCGACTAAAGTGTAATAATTTTTTCATAAGGCATTTTAAAGTGCTACATTTCAGTTCAAACCGTAAGTCTGTAGCATTATTAGTTTCTGAGATATCATCAAAAATCGTTTTCAGAATCTGAAAAACACAATTTTTTTGGAAATTTTTTTTTTCTCAATTTTGTTTCTAGAGGTGAATTTAGTACTATAGAGCGTTTTGCATCACTTTATTTCTAAACCGCAACTTTCCATCTAAATTAGAACTCGAGTTACAAACTTTTTTCTTCTTCATATGGGCTACAATGCTATAGACTTCGGTAAGAAAATACGAAAATTCTCAAAAACTGAGAAAGTTTTATTTTTTGCGACTAAAGTGTAATAAACTTAATATAAGACAATTCAAAGTGATAAATTTCAGTTCAAACCGTAAGTCTGTAGCATTATTAGTTTCTGAGATATCATCAAAATACGTTTTCAGAATCTGAAAAACACAATTTTTTTGGAAATTTTTTTTTTCTCAATTTTGTTTCTAGAGGTGAATTTAGTACTATAGAGCGTTTTGCATCACTTTATTTCAAAACCGCAATTTTCCATCTCAATTAGAACTCGAGTTACAAACTTTTTTCTGCTTCATATGGGCTACAATGCTATAGACTTCGGTAAGAAAATACGAAAATTCTCAAAAACTGAGAAAGTTTTATTTTTTGCGACTAAAGTGTTATAAACTTTTCATAAGACATTTCAAAGTGATACATTTCAGTTCAAACCGTAAGTCTGTAGCATTATTAGTTTCTGAGATATCATCAAAAATCGTTTTCAGAATCTGAAAAACAAAATTTTTTTTGGAAAAATTATTTTTCTCAATTTTTTTTCTAGAGGTGAATTTAAAACTATAGAATGTTTCGCATCACTTTATTTCAAAACTGCAACTTTCTATCTCAATTTGAACTCGAGTTACAAACTTTTATTTTCTTTATTTGAGCTACAATGCTATAGACTTCGGTAAGAAAATACGAAAATTCTCAAAAACTGAGAAAGTTTTATTTTTTGCGACTAAAGTGTAATAAACTTTTTATTCGACAATTCAAAGTGATACATTTCAGTTCAAACCGTAATTCTGTAGCATTATTAGTTTCTGAGATATCATCAAAAATCGTTTTCAGAATCTGAAAAACACAATTTTTTTTGAAAAATTATTTTTCTCAATTTTGTTTCTAGAGGTGAATTTAGTACTAAAGAGCGTTTTGCATCACTTTATTTCAAAACCGCAACTTTCCATCTAAATTAGAACTCGAGTTACAAACTTTTTTCTTCTTCATATGGGCTACAATGCTATAGACTTCGGTAAGAAAATATTAAATTCTCAAAAACTGAGAAAGTTTTATTTTTTGCGACTAAAGTGTAATAATTTTTTCATAAGGCATTTTAAAGTGCTACATTTCAGTTCAAACCGTAAGTCTGTAGCATTATTAGTTTCTGAGATATCATCAAAAATCTTTTTCAGAATCTGAAAAACACAATTTTTTTGGAAAAATTATTTTTCTCAATTTTGTTTCTAGAGGTGAATTTCGTACTATAGAGCGTTTTGCATCACTTTATTTCAAAACCGCAACTTTCCATCTTAATTAGAACTAGAGTTACAAACTTTTTTCTTCTTCATATGGGCTACAATGCTATAGACTTCGGTAAGAAAATACGAAAATTCTCAAAAACTGAGAAAGTTTTATTTTTTGCGACTAAAGTGTAATAATTTTTTCATAAGGCATTTTAAAGTGCTACATTTCAGTTCAAACCGTAAGTCTGTAGCATTATTAGTTTCTGAGATATCATCAAAAATCTTTTTCAGAATCTGAAAAACACAATTTTTTTGGAAAAATTATTTTTCTCAATTTTGTTTCTAGAGGTGAATTTCGTACTATAGAGCGTTTTGCATCACTTTATTTCTAAACCGCAACTTTCCATCTAAATTAGAACTCGAGTTACAAACTTTTTTCTTCTTCATATGGGCTACAATGCTATAGACTTCGGTAAGAAAATACGAAAATTCTCAAAAACTGAGAAAGTTTTATTTTTTGCGACTAAAGTGTAATAAACTTAATATAAGACAATTCAAAGTGATACATTTCAGTTCAAACCGTAAGTCTGTAGCATTATTAGTTTCTGAGATATCATCAAAATACGTTTTCAGAATCTGAAAAACACAATTTTTTTGGAAAATTTTTTTTTCTCAATTTTGTTTCTAGAGGTGAATTTAGTACTATAGAGCGTTTTGCATCACTTTATTTCAAAACCGCAACTTTCCATCTTAATTAGAACTAGAGTTACAAACTTTTTTCTTCTTCATATGGGCTACAATGCTATAGACTTCGCTAAAAAAATACGAAAATTCTCAAAAACTGAAAAAGTTTTATTTTTTGCGACTAAAGTGTAATAAACTTTTCATAAGACATTTCAAAGTGATACATTTCAGTTCAAACCGTAAGTCTGTAGCATTATTAGTTTCTGAGATATCATCAAAAATCGTTTTGAGAATCTGAAAAACACAATTTTTTTTGAAAAATTATTTTTCTCAATTTTGTTTCTAGAGGTGAATTTATTACTAAAGAGCGTTTTGCATCACTTTATTTCAAAACCGCAACTTTCCATCTAAATTAGAACTCAAGTTACAAACTTTTTTCTTCTTCATATGGGCTACAATGCTATAGACTTCGGTAAGAAAATACAAAAATTCTCAAAAACTGAGAAAGTTTTATTTTTTGCGACTAAAGTGTAATAAACTTTTCATAAGACATTTCAAAGTGATACATTTCAGTTCAAACCGTAAGTCTGTAGCATTATTAGTTTCTGAGATATCATCAAAAATCGTTTTCAGAATCTGAAAAACACAATTTTTTTTGAAAAATAATTTTTCTCAATTTTGTTTCTAGAGGTGAATTTAGTACTCAAGAGCGTTTTGCATCACTTTATTTCAAAACCGCAACTTTCCATCTAAATTAGAACTCGAGTTACAAACTTTTTTCTTCTTCATATAGGCTACAATGCTATAGACATCGGTAAGAAAATACGAAAATTCTCAAAAACTGAGAAAGTTTTATTTTTTGCGACTAAAGTGTAATAAACTTTTTATAACACAATTCAAAGTGATACATTTCAGTTCAAACCGTAAGTCTGTAGCATTATTAGTTTCTGAGATATCATCAAAAAACGTTTTCAGAATCTGAAAAACACAATTTTTTTGGAAATTTTTTTTTTCTCAATTTTGTTTCTAGAGGTGAATTTAGTACTATAGAGCGTTTTGCATCACTTTATTTCTAAACCGCAACTTTCCATCTAAATTAGAACTCGAGTTACAAACTTTTTTCTTCTTCATATAGGCTACAATGCTATAGACATCGGTAAGAAAATACGAAAATTCTCAAAAACTGAGAAAGTTTTATTTTTTGCGACTAAAGTGTAATAATTTTTTCATAAGGCATTTTAAAGTGCTACATTTCAGTTCAAACCGTAAGTCTGTAGCATTATTAGTTTCTGAGATATCATCAAAAATCGTTTTCAGAATCTGAAAAACACAATTTTTTTGGAAATTTTTTTTTTCTCAATTTTGTTTCTAGAGGTGAATTTAGTACTATAGAGCGTTTTGCATCACTTTATTTCAAAACCGCAATTTTCCATCTCAATTAGAACTCGAGTTACAAACTTTTTTCTTCTTCATATGGGCTACAATGCTATAGACTTCGGTAAGAAAATACGAAAATTCTCAAAAACTGAGAAAGTTTTATTTTTTGCGACTAAAGTGTAATAAACTTTTTATAACACAATTCAAAGTGATACATTTCAGTTCAAACCGTAAGTCTGTAGCATTATTAGTTTCTGAGATATCATCAAAAATCGTTTTCAGAATCTGAAAAACACAATTTTTTTGGAAATTTTTTTTTTCTCAATTTTGTTTCTAGAGGTGAATTTCGTACTATAGAGCGTTTTGGATCACTTTATTTCTAAACCGCAACTTTCCATCTAAATTAGAACTCGAGTTACAAACTTTTTTCTTCTTCATATGGGCTACAATGCTATAGACTTCGGTAAGAAAATACGAAAATTCTCAAAAACTGAGAAAGTTTTATTTTTTGCGACTAAAGTGTAATAAACTTAATATAAGACAATTCAAAGTGATACATTTCAGTTCAAACCGTAAGTCTGTAGCATTATTAGTTTCTGAGATATCATCAAAATACGTTTTCAGAATCTGAAAAACACAATTTTTTTGGAAAATTTTTTTTTCTCAATTTTGTTTCTAGAGGTGAATTTAGTACTATAGAGCGTTTTGCATCACTTTATTTCAAAACCGCAACTTTCCATCTTAATTAGAACTAGAGTTACAAACTTTTTTCTTCTTCATATGGGCTACAATGCTATAGACTTCGCTAAAAAAATACGAAAATTCTCAAAAACTGAAAAAGTTTTATTTTTTGCGACTAAAGTGTAATAAACTTTTCATAAGACATTTCAAAGTGATACATTTCAGTTCAAACCGTAAGTCTGTAGCATTATTAGTTTCTGAGATATCATCAAAAATCGTTTTGAGAATCTGAAAAACACAATTTTTTTTGAAAAATTATTTTTCTCAATTTTGTTTCTAGAGGTGAATTTAGTACTAAAGAGCGTTTTGCATCACTTTATTTCAAAACCGCAACTTTCCATCTAAATTAGAACTCAAGTTACAAACTTTTTTCTTCTTCATATGGGCTACAATGCTATAGACTTCGGTAAGAAAATACAAAAATTCTCAAAAACTGAGAAAGTTTTATTTTTTGCGACTAAAGTGTAATAAACTTTTCATAAGACATTTCAAAGTGATACATTTCAGTTCAAACCGTAAGTCTGTAGCATTATTAGTTTCTGAGATATCATCAAAAATCGTTTTCAGAATCTGAAAAACACAATTTTTTTTGAAAAATAATTTTTCTCAATTTTGTTTCTAGAGGTGAATTTAGTACTCAAGAGCGTTTTGCATCACTTTATTTCAAAACCGCAACTTTCCATCTAAATTAGAACTCGAGTTACAAACTTTTTTCTTCTTCATATAGGCTACAATGCTATAGACATCGGTAAGAAAATACGAAAATTCTCAAAAACTGAGAAAGTTTTATTTTTTGCGACTAAAGTGTAATAAACTTTTTATAACACAATTCAAAGTGATACATTTCAGTTCAAACCGTAAGTCTGTAGCATTATTAGTTTCTGAGATATCATCAAAAAACGTTTTCAGAATCTGAAAAACACAATTTTTTTGGAAATTTTTTTTTTTCTCAATTTTGTTTCTAGAGGTGAATTTAGTACTATAGAGCGTTTTGCATCACTTTATTTCTAAACCGCAACTTTCCATCTAAATTAGAACTCGAGTTACAAACTTTTTTCTTCTTCATATAGGCTACAATGCTATAGACATCGGTAAGAAAATACGAAAATTCTCAAAAACTGAGAAAGTTTTATTTTTTGCGACTAAAGTGTAATAATTTTTTCATAAGGCATTTTAAAGTGCTACATTTCAGTTCAAACCGTAAGTCTGTAGCATTATTAGTTTCTGAGATATCATCAAAAATCGTTTTCAGAATCTGAAAAACACAATTTTTTTGGAAATTTTTTTTTCTCAATTTTGTTTCTAGAGGTGAATTTCGTACTATAGAGCGTTTTGCATCACTTTATTTCTAAACCGCAACTTTCCATTTAAATTAGAACTCGAGTTACAAACTTTTTTCTTCTTCATATGGGCTACAATGCTATAGACTTCGGTAAGAAAATACGAAAATTCTCAAAAACTGAGAAAGTTTTATTTTTTGCGACTAAAGTGTAATAAACTTAATATAAGACAATTCAAAGTGATAAATTTCAGTTCAAACCGTAAGTCTGTAGCATTATTAGTTTCTGAGATATCATCAAAATACGTTTTCAGAATCTGAAAAACACAATTTTTTTGGAAATTTTTTTTTTCTCAATTTTGTTCTAGAGGTGAATTTAGTACTATAGAGCGTTTTGCATCACTTTATTTCAAAACCGCAATTTTCCATCTCAATTAGAACTTGAGTTACAAACTTTTTTCTGCTTCATATGGGCTACAATGCTATAGACTTCGGTAAGAAAATACGAAAATTCTCAAAAACTGAGAAAGTTTTATTTTTTGCGACTAAAGTGTTATAAACTTTTCATAAGACATTTCAAAGTGATACATTTCAGTTCAAACCGTAAGTCTGTAGCATTATTAGTTTCTGAGATATCATCAAAAATCGTTTTCAGAATCTGAAAAACAAAATTTTTTTTGGAAAAATTATTTTTCTCAATTTTTTTTCTAGAGGTGAATTTAAAACTATAGAATGTTTCGCATCACTTTATTTCAAAACTGCAACTTTCTATCTCAATTTGAACTCGAGTTACAAACTTTTATTTTCTTTATTTGAGCTACAATGCTATAGACATCGGTAAGAAAATACGAAAATTCTCAAAAACTGAGAAAGTTTTATTTTTTGCGACTAAAGTGTAATAAACTTTTTATAACACAATTCAAAGTGATACATTTCAGTTCAAACCGTAAGTCTGTAGCATTATTAGTTTCTGAGATATCATCAAAAATCGTTTTCAGAATCTGAAAAACACAATTTTTTTGGAAATTTTTTTTTTCTCAATTTTGTTTCTAGAGGTGAATTTCGTACTATAGAGCGTTTTGCATCACTTTATTTCTAAACCGCAACTTTCCATTTAAATTAGAACTCGAGTTACAAACTTTTTTCTTCTTCATATGGGCTACAATGCTATAGACTTCGGTAAGAAAATACGAAAATTCTCAAAAACTGAGAAAGTTTTATTTTTTGCGACTAAAGTGTAATAAACTTAATATAAGACAATTCAAAGTGATAAATTTCAGTTCAAACCGTAAGTCTGTAGCATTATTAGTTTCTGAGATATCATCAAAATACGTTTTCAGAATCTGAAAAACACAATTTTTTTGGAAATTTTTTTTTTCTCAATTTTGTTCTAGAGGTGAATTTAGTACTATAGAGCGTTTTGCATCACTTTATTTCAAAACCGCAATTTTCCATCTCAATTAGAACTTGAGTTACAAACTTTTTTCTGCTTCATATGGGCTACAATGCTATAGACTTCGGTAAGAAAATACGAAAATTCTCAAAAACTGAGAAAGTTTTATTTTTTGCGACTAAAGTGTTATAAACTTTTCATAAGACATTTCAAAGTGATACATTTCAGTTCAAACCGTAAGTCTGTAGCATTATTAGTTTCTGAGATATCATCAAAAATCGTTTTCAGAATCTGAAAAACAAAATTTTTTTTGGAAAAATTATTTTTCTCAATTTTTTTTCTAGAGGTGAATTTAAAACTATAGAATGTTTCGCATCACTTTATTTCAAAACTGCAACTTTCTATCTCAATTTGAACTCGAGTTACAAACTTTTATTTTCTTTATTTGAGCTACAATGCTATAGACTTCGGTAAGAAAATACGAAAATTCTCAAAAACTGAGAAAGTTTTATTTTTTGCGACTAAAGTGTAATAAACTTTTTATAAGACAATTCAAAGTGATACATTTCAGTTCAAACCGTAATTCTGTAGCATTATTAGTTTCTGAGATATCATCAAAAATCGTTTTCAGAATCTGAAAAACACAATTTTTTTTGAAAAATTATTTTTCTCAATTTTGTTTCTAGAGGTGAATTTAGTACTAAAGAGCGTTTTGCATCACTTTATTTCAAAACCGCAACTTTCCATCTAAATTAGAACTCGAGTTACAAACTTTTTTCTTCTTCATATGGGCTACAATGCTATAGACTTCGGTAAGAAAATACTAAAATTCTCAAAAACTGAGAAAGTTTTATTTTTTGCGACTAAAGTGTAATAATTTTTTCATAAGGCATTTTAAAGTGCTACATTTCAGTTCAAACCGTAAGTCTGTAGCATTATTAGTTTCTGAGATATCATCAAAAATCTTTTTCAGAATCTGAAAAACACAATTTTTTTGGAAAAATTATTTTTCTCAATTTTGTTTCTAGAGGTGAATTTCGTACTATAGAGCGTTTTGCATCACTTTATTTCAAAACCGCAACTTTCCATCTTAATTAGAACTAGAGTTACAAACTTTTTTCTTCTTCATATGGGCTACAATGCTATAGACTTCGGTAAGAAAATACGAAAATTCTCAAAAACTGAGAAAGTTTTATTTTTTGCGACTAAAGTGTAATAATTTTTTCATAAGGCATTTTAAAGTGCTACATTTCAGTTCAAACCGTAAGTCTGTAGCATTATTAGTTTCTGAGATATCATCAAAAATCTTTTTCAGAATCTGAAAAAACACAATTTTTTTGGAAAAATTATTTTTCTCAATTTTGTTTCTAGAGGTGAATTTCGTACTATAGAGCGTTTTGCATCACTTTATTTCTAAACCGCAACTTTCCATCTAAATTAGAACTCGAGTTACAAACTTTTTTCTTCTTCATATAGGCTACAATGCTATAGACATCGGTAAGAAAATACGAAAATTCTCAAAAACTGAGAAAGTTTTATTTTTTGCGACTAAAGTGTAATAAACTTTTTATAACACAATTCAAAGTGATACATTTCAGTTCAAACCGTAAGTCTGTAGCATTATTAGTTTCTGAGATATCATCAAAAATCGTTTTCAGAATCTGAAAAACACAATTTTTTTGGAAAAATTTTTTTTTTCTCAATTTTGTTTCTAGAGGTGAATTTAGTACTATAGAGCGTTTTGCATCACTTTATTTCTAAACCGCAACTTTCCATCTAAATTAGAACTCGAGTTACAAACTTTTTTCTTCTTCATATAGGCTACAATGCTATAGACATCGGTAAGAAAATACGAAAATTCTCAAAAACTGAGAAAGTTTTATTTTTTGCAACTAAAGTGTAATAATTTTTTCATAAGGCATTTTAAAGTGCTACATTTCAGTTCAAACCGTAAGTCTGTAGCATTATTAGTTTCTGAGATATCATCAAAAATCGTTTTCAGAATATGAAAAACACAATTTTTTTGGAAATTTTTTTTTTCTCAATTTTGTTTCTAGAGGTGAATTTAGTACTATAGAGCGTTTTGCATCACTTTATTTCAAAACCGCAATTTTCCATCTCAATTAGAACTCGAGTTACAAACTTTTTTCTTCTTCATATAGGCTACAATGCTATAGACTTCGGTAAGAAAATACGAAAATTCTCAAAAACTGAGAAAGTTTTATTTTTTGCGACTAAAGTGTAATAAACTTTTTATAACACAATTCAAAGTGATACATTTCAGTTCAAACCGTAAGTCTGTAGCATTATTAGTTTCTGAGATATCATCAAAAATCGTTTTCAGAATCTGAAAAACACAATTTTTTTGGAAATTTTTTTTTTCTCAATTTTGTTTCTAGAGGTGAATTTCATACTATAGAGCGTTTTGCATCACTTTATTTCTAAACCGCAACTTTCCATCTAAATTAGAACTCGAGTTACAAACTTTTTTCTTCTTCATATGGGCTACAATGCTATAGACTTCGGTAAGAAAATACGAAAATTCTCAAAAACTGAGAAAGTTTTATTTTTTGCGACTAAAGTGTAATAAACTTAATATAAGACAATTCAAAGTGATAAATTTCAGTTCAAACCGTAAGTCTGTAGCATTATTAGTTTCTGAGATATCATCAAAATACGTTTTCAGAATCTGAAAAACACAATTTTTTTGGAAATTTTTTTTTTCTCAATTTTGTTTCTAGAGGTGAATTTAGTACTATAGAGCGTTTTGCATCACTTTATTTCAAAACCGCAATTTTCCATCTCAATTAGAACTCGAGTTACAAACTTTTTTCTGCTTCATATGGGCTACAATGCTATAGACTTCGGTAAGAAAATACGAAAATTCTCAAAAACTGAGAAAGTTTTATTTTTTGCGACTAAAGTGTTATAAACTTTTCATAAGACATTTCAAAGTGATACATTTCAGTTCAAACCGTAAGTCTGTAGCATTATTAGTTTCTGAGATATCATCAAAAATCGTTTTCAGAATCTGAAAAACAAAATTTTTTTTGGAAAAATTATTTTTCTCAATTTTTTTTCTAGAGGTGAATTTAAAACTATAGAATGTTTCGCATCACTTTATTTCAAAACTGCAACTTTCTATCTCAATTTGAACTCGAGTTACAAACTTTTATTTTCTTTATTTGAGCTACAATGCTATAGACATCGGTAAGAAAATACGAAAATTCTCAAAAACTGAGAAAGTTTTATTTTTTGCGACTAAAGTGTAATAAACTTTTTATAACACAATTTAAAGTGATACATTTCAGTTCAAACCGTAAGTCTGTAGCATTATTAGTTTCTGAGATATCATCAAAAATCGTTTTCAGAATCTGAAAAACACAATTTTTTTGGAATTTTTTTTTTTCTCAATTTTGTTTCTAGAGGTGAATTTAGTACTATAGAGCGTTTTGCATCACTTTATTTCTAAACCGCAACTTTCCATCTAAATTAGAACTCGAGTTACAAACTTTTTTCTTCTTCATATAGGCTACAATGCTATAGACATCGGTAAGAAAATACTAAAATTCTCAAAAACTGAGAAAGTTTTATTTTTTGCGACTAAAGTGTAATAATTTTTTCATAAGGCATTTTAAAGTGCTACATTTCAGTTCAAACCGTAAGTCTGTAGCATTATTTGTTTCTGAGATATCATCAAAAATCTTTTTCAGAATCTGAAAAACACAATTTTTTTGGAAAAATTATTTTTCTCAATTTTGTTTCTAGAGGTGAATTTCGTACTATAGAGCGTTTTGCATCACTTAATTTCTAAACCGCAACTTTCCATCTAAATTAGAACTCGAGTTACAAACTTTTTTCTTCTTCATATGGGCTACAATGCTATAGACTTCGGTAAGAAAATACGAAAATTCTCAAAAACTGAGAAAGTTTTATTTTTTGCGACTAAAGTGTTATAAACTTTTCATAAGACATTTCAAAGTGATACATTTCAGTTCAAACCGTAAGTCTGTAGCATTATTAGTTTCTGAGATATCATCAAAATACGTTTTCAGAATCTGAAAAACACAATTTTTTTGGAAAATTTTTTTTTCTCAATTTTGTTTCTAGAGGTGAATTTAGTACTATAGAGCGTTTTGCATCACTTTATTTCAAAACCGCAACTTTCCATCTTAATTAGAACTAGAGTTACAAACTTTTTTCTTCTTCATATGGGCTACAATGCTATAGACTTCGCTAAAAAAATACGAAAATTCTCAAAAACTGAAAAAGTTTTATTTTTTGCGACTAAAGTGTAATAAACTTTTCATAAGACATTTCAAAGTGATACATTTCAGTTCAAACCGTAAGTCTGTAGCATTATTAGTTTCTGAGATATCATCAAAAATCGTTTTGAGAATCTGAAAAACACAATTTTTTTTGAAAAATTATTTTTCTCAATTTTGTTTCTAGAGGTGAATTTAGTACTAAAGAGCGTTTTGCATCACTTTATTTCAAAACCGCAACTTTCCATCTAAATTAGAACTCGAGTTACAAACTTTTTTCTTCTTCATATAGGCTACAATGCTACAGACATCGGTAAGAAAATACGAAAATTCTCAAAAACTGAGAAAGTTTTATTTTTTGCGACTAAAGTGTAATAAACTTTTTATAACACAATTCAAAGTGATACATTTCAGTTCAAACCGTAAGTCTGTAGCATTATTAGTTTTTGAGATATCATCAAAAATCGTTTTCAGAATCTGAAAAACACAATTTTTTTGGAAATTTTTTTTTTCTCAATTTTGTTTCTAGAGGTGAATTTAGTACTATAGAGCGTTTTGCATCACTTTATTTCTAAACCGCAACTTTCCATCTAAATTAGAACTCGAGTTACAAACTTTTTTCTTCTTCATATAGGCTACAATGCTATAGACATCGGTAAGAAAATACGAAAATTCTCAAAAACTGAGAAAGTTTTATTTTTTGCGACTAAAGTGTAATAATTTTTTCATAAGGCATTTTAAAGTGCTACATTTCAGTTCAAACCGTAAGTCTGTAGCATTATTAGTTTCTGAGATATCATCAAAAATCGTTTTCAGAATCTGAAAAACACAATTTTTTTTGAAAAATAATTTTTCTCAATTTTGTTTCTAGAGGTGAATTTAGTACTCAAGAGCGTTTTGCATCACTTTATTTCAAAACCGCAACTTTCCATCTAAATTAGAACTCGAGTTACAAACTTTTTTCTTCTTCATATAGGCTACAATGCTATAGACATCGGTAAGAAAATACGAAAATTCTCAAAAACTGAGAAAGTTTTATTTTTTGCGACTAAAGTGTAATAAACTTTTTATAACACAATTCAAAGTGATACATTTCAGTTCAAACCGTAAGTCTGTAGCATTATTAGTTTCTGAGATATCATCAAAAATCGTTTTCAGAATCTGAAAAACACAATTTTTTTGGAAATTTTTTTTTTTCTCAATTTTGTTTCTAGAGGTGAATTTCGTACTATAGAGCGTTTTGCATCACTTTATTTCTAAACCGCAACTTTCCATCTAAATTAGAACTCGAGTTACAAACTTTTTTCTTCTTCATATAGGCTACAATGCTATAGACATCGGTAAGAAAATACGAAAATTCTCAAAAACTGAGAAAGTTTTATTTTTTGCGACTAAAGTGTAATAATTTTTTCATAAGGCATTTTAAAGTGCTACATTTCAGTTCAAACCGTAAGTCTGTAGCATTATTAGTTTCTGAGATATCATCAAAAATCGTTTTCAGAATATGAAAAACACAATTTTTTTGGAATTTTTTTTTTTCTCAATTTTGTTTCTAGAGGTGAATTTAGTACTATAGAGCGTTTTGCATCACTTTATTTCAAAACCGCAATTTTCCATCTCAATTAGAACTCGAGTTACAAACTTTTTTCTTCTTCATATGGGCTACAATGCTATAGACTTCGGTAAGAAAATACGAAAATTCTCAAAAACTGAGAAAGTTTTATTTTTTGCGACTAAAGTGTAATAAACTTTTTATAACACAATTCAAAGTGATACATTTCAGTTCAAACCGTAAGTCTGTAGCATTATTAGTTTCTGAGATATCATCAAAAATCGTTTTCAGAATCTGAAAAACACAATTTTTTTGGAAATTTTTTTTTCTCAATTTTGTTTCTAGAGGTGAATTTAGTACTATAGAGCGTTTTGCATCACTTTATTTCAAAACCGCAATTTTCCATCTCAATTAGAACTCGAGTTACAAACTTTTTTCTGCTTCATATGGGCTACAATGCTATAGACTTCGGTAAGAAAATACGAAAATTCTCAAAAACTGAGAAAGTTTTATTTTTTGCGACTAAAGTGTTATAAACTTTTCATAAGACATTTCAAAGTGATACATTTCAGTTCAAACCGTAAGTCTGTAGCATTATTAGTTTCTGAGATATCATCAAAAATCGTTTTCAGAATCTGAAAAACAAAATTTTTTTTGGAAAAATTATTTTTCTCAATTTTTTTTCTAGAGGTGAATTTAAAACTATAGAATGTTTCGCATCACTTTATTTCAAAACTGCAACTTTCTATCTCAATTTGAACTCGAGTTACAAACTTTTATTTTCTTTATTTGAGCTACAATGCTATAGACTTCGGTAAGAAAATACGAAAATTCTCAAAAACTGAGAAAGTTTTATTTTTTGCGACTAAAGTGTAATAAACTTTTTATAAGACAATTCAAAGTGATACATTTCAGTTCAAACCGTAATTCTGTAGCATTATTAGTTTCTGAGATATCATCAAAAATCGTTTTCAGAATCTGAAAAACACAATTTTTTTTGAAAAATTATTTTTCTCAATTTTGTTTCTAGAGGTGAATTTAGTACTAAAGAGCGTTTTGCATCACTTTATTTCAAAACCGCAACTTTCCATCTAAATTAGAACTCGAGTTACAAACTTTTTTCTTCTTCATATGGGCTACAATGCTATAGACTTCGGTAAGAAAATACTAAAATTCACAAAAACTGAGAAAGTTTTATTTTTTGCGACTAAAGTGTAATAATTTTTTCATAAGGCATTTTAAAGTGCTACATTTCAGTTCAAACCGTAAGTCTGTAGCATTATTAGTTTCTGAGATATCATCAAAAATCTTTTTCAGAATCTGAAAAACACAATTTTTTTGGAAAAATTATTTTTCTCAATTTTGTTTCTAGAGGTGAATTTCGTACTATAGAGCGTTTTGCATCACTTTATTTCAAAACCGCAACTTTCCATCTTAATTAGAACTAGAGTTACAAACTTTTTTCTTCTTCATATGGGCTACAATGCTATAGACTTCGGTAAGAAAATACTAAAATTCTCAAAAACTGAGAAAGTTTTATTTTTTGCGACTAAAGTGTAATAATTTTTTCATAAGGCATTTTAAAGTGCTACATTTCAGTTCAAACCGTAAGTCTGTAGCATTATTAGTTTCTGAGATATCATCAAAAATCTTTTTCAGAATCTGAAAAACACAATTTTTTTGGAAAAATTATTTTTCTCAATTTTGTTTCTAGAGGTGAATTTCGTACTATAGAGCGTTTTGCATCACTTTATTTCTAAACCGCAACTTTCCATCTAAATTAGAACTCGAGTTACAAACTTTTTTCTTCTTCATATAGGCTACAATGCTATAGACATCGGTAAGAAAATACGAAAATTCTCAAAAACTGAGAAAGTTTTATTTTTTGCGACTAAAGTGTAATAAACTTTTTATAACACAATTCAAAGTGATACATTTCAGTTCAAACCGTAAGTCTGTAGCATTATTAGTTTCTGAGATATCATCAAAAATCGTTTTCAGAATCTGAAAAACACAATTTTTTTGGAAAAATTTTTTTTTCTCAATTTTGTTTCTAGAGGTGAATTTAGTACTATAGAGCGTTTTGCATCACTTTATTTCTAAACCGCAACTTTCCATCTAAATTAGAACTCGAGTTACAAACTTTTTTCTTCTTCATATAGGCTACAATGCTATAGACATCGGTAAGAAAATACGAAAATTCTCAAAAACTGAGAAAGTTTTATTTTTTGCGACTAAAGTGTAATAATTTTTTCATAAGGCATTTTAAAGTGCTACATTTCAGTTCAAACCGTAAGTCTGTAGCATTATTAGTTTCTGAGATATCATCAAAAATCGTTTTCAGAATATGAAAAACACAATTTTTTTGGAAATTTTTTTTTTCTCAATTTTGTTTCTAGAGGTGAATTTAGTACTATAGAGCGTTTTGCATCACTTTATTTCAAAACCGCAATTTTCCATCTCAATTAGAACTCGAGTTACAAACTTTTTTCTTCTTCATATGGGCTACAATGCTATAGACTTCGGTAAGAAAATACGAAAATTCTCAAAAACTGAGAAAGTTTTATTTTTTGCGACTAAAGTGTAATAAACTTTTTATAACACAATTCAAAGTGATACATTTCAGTTCAAACCGTAAGTCTGTAGCATTATTAGTTTCTGAGATATCATCAAAAATCGTTTTCAGAATCTGAAAAACACAATTTTTTTGGAAATTTTTTTTTTCTCAATTTTGTTTCTAGAGGTGAATTTCGTACTATAGAGCGTTTTGCATCACTTTATTTCTAAACCGCAACTTTCCATCTAAATTAGAACTCGAGTTACAAACTTTTTTCTTCTTCATATGGGCTACAATGCTATAGACTTCGGTAAGAAAATACGAAAATTCTCAAAAACTGAGAAAGTTTTATTTTTTGCGACTAAAGTGTAATAAACTTAATATAAGACAATTCAAAGTGATAAATTTCAGTTCAAACCGTAAGTCTGTAGCATTATTAGTTTCTGAGATATCATCAAAATACGTTTTCAGAATCTGAAAAACACAATTTTTTTGGAAATTTTTTTTTTCTCAATTTTGTTTCTAGAGGTGAATTTAGTACTATAGAGCGTTTTGCATCACTTTATTTCAAAACCGCAATTTTCCATCTCAATTAGAACTCGAGTTACAAACTTTTTTCTGCTTCATATGGGCTACAATGCTATAGACTTCGGTAAGAAAATACGAAAATTCTCAAAAACTGAGAAAGTTTTATTTTTTGCGACTAAAGTGTTATAAACTTTTCATAAGACATTTCAAAGTGATACATTTCAGTTCAATCCGTAAGTCTGTAGCATTATTAGTTTCTGAGATATCATCAAAAATCGTTTTCAGAATCTGAAAAACAAAATTTTTTTTGGAAAAATTATTTTTCTCAATTTTTTTTCTAGAGGTGAATTTAAATTATAGAATGTTTCGCATCACTTTATTTCAAAACTGCAACTTTCTATCTCAATTTGAACTCGAGTTACAAACTTTTATTTTCTTTATTTGAGCTACAATGCTATAGACATCGGTAAGAAAATACGAAAATTCTCAAAAACTGAGAAAGTTTTATTTTTTGCGACTAAAGTGTAATAAACTTTTTATAACACAATTTAAAGTGATACATTTCAGTTCAAACCGTAAGTCTGTAGCATTATTAGTTTCTGAGATATCATCAAAAATCGTTTTCAGAATCTGAAAAACACAATTTTTTTGGAAATTTTTTTTTTTCTCAATTTTGTTTCTAGAGGTGAATTTAGTACTATAGAGCGTTTTGCATCACTTTATTTCTAAACCGCAACTTTCCATCTAAATTAGAACTCGAGTTACAAACTTTTTTCTTCTTCATATAGGCTACAATGCTATAGACATCGGTAAGAAAATACTAAAATTCTCAAAAACTGAGAAAGTTTTATTTTTTGCGACTAAAGTGTAATAATTTTTTCATAAGGCATTTTAAAGTGCTACATTTCAGTTCAAACCGTAAGTCTGTAGCATTATTTGTTTCTGAGATATCATCAAAAATCTTTTTCAGAATCTGAAAAACACAATTTTTTTGGAAAAATTATTTTTCTCAATTTTGTTTCTAGAGGTGAATTTCGTACTATAGAGCGTTTTGCATCACTTAATTTCTAAACCGCAACTTTCCATCTAAATTAGAACTCGAGTTACAAACTTTTTTCTTCTTCATATGGGCTACAATGCTATAGACTTCGGTAAGAAAATACGAAAATTCTCAAAAACTGAGAAAGTTTTATTTTTTTGCGACTAAAGTGTAATAAACTTAATATAAGACAATTCAAAGTGATACATTTCAGTTCAAACCGTAAGTCTGTAGCATTATTAGTTTCTGAGATATCATCAAAATACGTTTTCAGAATCTGAAAAACACAATTTTTTTGGAAAATTTTTTTTTCTCAATTTTGTTTCTAGAGGTGAATTTAGTACTATAGAGCGTTTTGCATCACTTTATTTCAAAACCGCAACTTTCCATCTTAATTAGAACTAGAGTTACAAACTTTTTTCTTCTTCATATGGGCTACAATGCTATAGACTTCGCTAAAAAAATACGAAAATTCTCAAAAACTGAAAAAGTTTTATTTTTTGCGACTAAAGTGTAATAAACTTTTCATAAGACATTTCAAAGTGATACATTTCAGTTCAAACCGTAAGTCTGTAGCATTATTAGTTTCTGAGATATCATCAAAAATCGTTTTGAGAATCTGAAAAACACAATTTTTTTTGAAAAATTATTTTTCTCAATTTTGTTTCTAGAGGTGAATTTAGTACTAAAGAGCGTTTTGCATCACTTTATTTCAAAACCGCAACTTTCCATCTAAATTAGAACTCGAGTTACAAACTTTTTTCTTCTTCATATAGGCTACAATGCTATAGACATCGGTAAGAAAATACGAAAATTCTCAAAAACTGAGAAAGTTTTATTTTTTGCGACTAAAGTGTAATAAACTTTTTATAACACAATTCAAAGTGATACATTTCAGTTCAAACCGTAAGTCTGTAGCATTATTAGTTTTTGAGATATCATCAAAAATCGTTTTCAGAATCTGAAAAACACAATTTTTTTGGAAATTTTTTTTTTCTCAATTTTGTTTCTAGAGGTGAATTTAGTACTATAGAGCGTTTTGCATCACTTTATTTCTAAACCGCAACTTTCCATCTAAATTAGAACTCGAGTTACAAACTTTTTTCTTCTTCATATAGGCTACAATGCTATAGACATCGGTAAGAAAATACGAAAATTCTCAAAAACTGAGAAAGTTTTATTTTTTGCGACTAAAGTGTAATAATTTTTTCATAAGGCATTTTAAAGTGCTACATTTCAGTTCAAACCGTAAGTCTGTAGCATTATTAGTTTCTGAGATATCATCAAAAATCGTTTTCAGAATCTGAAAAACACAATTTTTTTTGAAAAATAATTTTTCTCAATTTTGTTTCTAGAGGTGAATTTAGTACTCAAGAGCGTTTTGCATCACTTTATTTCAAAACCGCAACTTTCCATCTAAATTAGAACTCGAGTTACAAACTTTTTTCTTCTTCATATAGGCTACAATGCTATAGACATCGGTAAGAAAATACGAAAATTCTCAAAAACTGAGAAAGTTTTATTTTTTGCGACTAAAGTGTAATAAACTTTTTATAACACAATTCAAAGTGATACATTTCAGTTCAAACCGTAAGTCTGTAGCATTATTAGTTTCTGAGATATCATCAAAAATCGTTTTCAGAATCTGAAAAACACAATTTTTTTGGAAATTTTTTTTTTTCTCAATTTTGTTTCTAGAGGTGAATTTCGTACTATAGAGCGTTTTGCATCACTTTATTTCTAAACCGCAACTTTCCATCTAAATTAGAACTCGAGTTACAAACTTTTTTCTTCTTCATATAGGCTACAATGCTATAGACATCGGTAAGAAAATACGAAAATTCTCAAAAACTGAGAAAGTTTTATTTTTTGCGACTAAAGTGTAATAATTTTTTCATAAGGCATTTTAAAGTGCTACATTTCAGTTCAAACCGTAAGTCTGTAGCATTATTAGTTTCTGAGATATCATCAAAAATCGTTTTCAGAATATGAAAAACACAATTTTTTTGGAATTTTTTTTTTTCTCAATTTTGTTTCTAGAGGTGAATTTAGTACTATAGAGCGTTTTGCATCACTTTATTTCAAAACCGCAATTTTCCATCTCAATTAGAACTCGAGTTACAAACTTTTTTTCTTCTTCATATGGGCTACAATGCTATAGACTTCGGTAAGAAAATACGAAAATTCTCAAAAACTGAGAAAGTTTTATTTTTTGCGACTAAAGTGTAATAAACTTTTTATAACACAATTCAAAGTGATACATTTCAGTTCAAACCGTAAGTCTGTAGCATTATTAGTTTCTGAGATATCATCAAAAATCGTTTTCAGAATCTGAAAAACACAATTTTTTTGGAAATTTTATTTTTCTCAATTTTGTTTCTAGAGGTGAATTTCGTACTATAGAGCGTTTTGCATCACTTTATTTCTAAACCGCAACTTTCCATCTAAATTAGAACTCGAGTTACAAACTTTTTTCTTCTTCATATGGGCTACAATGCTATAGACTTCGGTAAGAAAATACGAAAATTCTCAAAAACTGAGAAAGTTTTATTTTTTGCGACTAAAGTGTAATAAACTTAATATAAGACAATTCAAAGTGATAAATTTCAGTTCAAACCGTAAGTCTGTAGCATTATTAGTTTCTGAGATATCATCAAAATACGTTTTCAGAATCTGAAAAACACAATTTTTTTGGAAATTTTTTTTTTCTCAATTTTGTTTCTAGAGGTGAATTTAGTACTATAGAGCGTTTTGCATCACTTTATTTCAAAACCGCAATTTTCCATCTCAATTAGAACTCGAGTTACAAACTTTTTTCTGCTTCATATGGGCTACAATGCGGTAAGAAAATACGAAAATTCTCAAAAACTGAGAAAGTTTTATTTTTTGCGACTAAAGTGTTATAAACTTTTCATAAGACATTTCAAAGTGATACATTTCAGTTCAAACCGTAAGTCTGTAGCATTATTAGTTTCTGAGATATCATCAAAAATCGTTTTCAGAATCTGAAAAACAAAATTTTTTTTGGAAAAATTATTTTTCTCAATTTTTTTTCTAGAGGTGAATTTAAAACTATAGAATGTTTCGCATCACTTTATTTCAAAACTGCAACTTTCTATCTCAATTTGAACTCGAGTTACAAACTTTTATTTTCTTTATTTGAGCTACAATGCTATAGACATCGGTAAGAAAATACGAAAATTCTCAAAAACTGAGAAAGTTTTATTTTTTGCGACTAAAGTGTAATAAACTTTTTATAACACAATTTAAAGTGATACATTTCAGTTCAAACCGTAAGTCTGTAGCATTATTAGTTTCTGAGATATCATCAAAAATCGTTTTCAGAATCTGAAAAACACAATTTTTTTGGAAATTTTTTTTTTTCTCAATTTTGTTTCTAGAGGTGAATTTAGTCCTATAGAGCGTTTTGCATCACTTTATTTCTAAACCGCAACTTTCCATCTAAATTAGAACTCGAGTTACAAACTTTTTTCTTCTTCATATAGGCTACAATGCTATAGACATCGGTAAGAAAATACGAAAATTCTCAAAAACTGAGAAAGTTTTATTTTTTGCGACTAAAGTGTAATAATTTTTTCATAAGGCATTTTAAAGTGCTACATTTCAGTTCAAACCGTAAGTCTGTAGCATTATTAGTTTCTGAGATATCATCAAAAATCGTTTTCAGAATATGAAAAACACAATTTTTTTGGAATTTTTTTTTTTCTCAATTTTGTTTCTAGAGGTGAATTTCGTACTATAGAGCGTTTTGCATCACTTTATTTCAAAACCGCAATTTTCCATCTCAATTAGAACTCGAGTTACAAACTTTTTTCTTCTTCATATGGGCTACAATGCTATAGACTTCGGTAAGAAAATACGAAAATTCTCAAAAACTGAGAAAGTTTTATTTTTTTGCGACTAAAGTGTAATAAACTTAATATAAGACAATTCAAAGTGATACATTTCAGTTCAAACCGTAAGTCTGTAGCATTATTAGTTTCTGAGATATCATCAAAATACGTTTTCAGAATCTGAAAAACACAATTTTTTTGGAAAATTTTTTTTTCTCAATTTTGTTTCTAGAGGTGAATTTAGTACTATAGAGCGTTTTGCATCACTTTATTTCAAAACCGCAACTTTCCATCTTAATTAGAACTAGAGTTACAAACTTTTTTCTTCTTCATATGGGCTACAATGCTATAGACTTCGCTAAAAAAATACGAAAATTCTCAAAAACTGAAAAAGTTTTATTTTTTGCGACTAAAGTGTAATAAACTTTTCATAAGACATTTCAAAGTGATACATTTCAGTTCAAACCGTAAGTCTGTAGCATTATTAGTTTCTGAGATATCATCAAAAATCGTTTTGAGAATCTGAAAAACACAATTTTTTTTGAAAAATTATTTTTCTCAATTTTGTTTCTAGAGGTGAATTTAGTACTAAAGAGCGTTTTGCATCACTTTATTTCAAAACCGCAACTTTCCATCTAAATTAGAACTCGAGTTACAAACTTTTTTCTTCTTCATATAGGCTACAATGCTATAGACATCGGTAAGAAAATACGAAAATTCTCAAAAACTGAGAAAGTTTTATTTTTTGCGACTAAAGTGTAATAAACTTTTTATAACACAATTCAAAGTGATACATTTCAGTTCAAACCGTAAGTCTGTAGCATTATTAGTTTTTGAGATATCATCAAAAATCGTTTTCAGAATCTGAAAAACACAATTTTTTTGGAAATTTTTTTTTTCTCAATTTTGTTTCTAGAGGTGAATTTAGTACTATAGAGCGTTTTGCATCACTTTATTTCTAAACCGCAACTTTCCATCTAAATTAGAACTCGAGTTACAAACTTTTTTCTTCTTCATATAGGCTACAATGCTATAGACATCGGTAAGAAAATACGAAAATTCTCAAAAACTGAGAAAGTTTTATTTTTTGCGACTAAAGTGTAATAATTTTTTCATAAGGCATTTTAAAGTGCTACATTTCAGTTCAAACCGTAAGTCTGTAGCATTATTAGTTTCTGAGATATCATCAAAAATCGTTTTCAGAATCTGAAAAACACAATTTTTTTTGAAAAATAATTTTTCTCAATTTTGTTTCTAGAGGTGAATTTAGTACTCAAGAGCGTTTTGCATCACTTTATTTCAAAACCGCAACTTTCCATCTAAATTAGAACTCGAGTTACAAACTTTTTTCTTCTTCATATAGGCTACAATGCTATAGACATCGGTAAGAAAATACGAAAATTCTCAAAAACTGAGAAAGTTTTATTTTTTGCGACTAAAGTGTAATAAACTTTTTATAACACAATTCAAAGTGATACATTTCAGTTCAAACCGTAAGTCTGTAGCATTATTAGTTTCTGAGATATCATCAAAAATCGTTTTCAGAATCTGAAAAACACAATTTTTTTGGAAATTTTTTTTTTCTCAATTTTGTTTCTAGAGGTGAATTTCGTAATATAGAGCGTTTTGCATCACTTTATTTCTAAACCGCAACTTTCCATCTAAATTAGAACTCGAGTTACAAACTTTTTTCTTCTTCATATAGGCTACAATGCTATAGACATCGGTAAGAAAATACGAAAATTCTCAAAAACTGAGAAAGTTTTATTTTTTGCGACTAAAGTGTAATAATTTTTTCATAAGGCATTTTAAAGTGCTACATTTCAGTTCAAACCGTAAGTCTGTAGCATTATTAGTTTCTGAGATATCATCAAAAATCGTTTTCAGAATATGAAAAACACAATTTTTTTGGAATTTTTTTTTTTCTCAATTTTGTTTCTAGAGGTGAATTTAGTACTATAGAGCGTTTTGCATCACTTTATTTCAAAACCGCAATTTTCCATCTCAATTAGAACTCGAGTTACAAACTTTTTTCTTCTTCATATGGGCTACAATGCTATAGACTTCGGTAAGAAAATACGAAAATTCTCAAAAACTGAGAAAGTTTTATTTTTTGCGACTAAAGTGTAATAAACTTTTTATAACACAATTCAAAGTGATACATTTCAGTTCAAACCGTAAGTCTGTAGCATTATTAGTTTCTGAGATATCATCAAAAATCGTTTTCAGAATCTGAAAAACACAATTTTTTTGGAAATTTTTTTTTTCTCAATTTTGTTTCTAGAGGTGAATTTCGTACTATAGAGCGTTTTGCATCACTTTATTTCTAAACCGCAACTTTCCATCTAAATTAGAACTCGAGTTACAAACTTTTTTCTTCTTCATATGGGCTACAATGCTATAGACTTCGGTAAGAAAATACGAAAATTCTCAAAAACTGAGAAAGTTTTATTTTTTGCGACTAAAGTGTAATAAACTTAATATAAGACAATTCAAAGTGATAAATTTCAGTTCAAACCGTAAGTCTGTAGCATTATTAGTTTCTGAGATATCATCAAAATACGTTTTCAGAATCTGAAAAACACAATTTTTTTGGAAATTTTTTTTTTCTCAATTTTGTTTCTAGAGGTGAATTTAGTACTATAGAGCGTTTTGCATCACTTTATTTCAAAACCGCAATTTTCCATCTCAATTAGAACTCGAGTTACAAACTTTTTTCTGCTTCATATGGGCTACAATGCTATAGACTTCGGTAAGAAAATACGAAAATTCTCAAAAACTGAGAAAGTTTTATTTTTTGCGACTAAAGTGTTATAAACTTTTCATAAGACATTTCAAAGTGATACATTTCAGTTCAAACCGTAAGTCTGTAGCATTATTAGTTTCTGAGATATCATCAAAAATCGTTTTCAGAATCTGAAAAACAAAATTTTTTTTGGAAAAATTATTTTTCTCAATTTTTTTTCTAGAGGTGAATTTAAAACTATAGAATGTTTCGCATCACTTTATTTCAAAACTGCAACTTTCTATCTCAATTTGAACTCGAGTTACAAACTTTTATTTTCTTTATTTGAGCTACAATGCTATAGACATCGGTAAGAAAATACGAAAATTCTCAAAAACTGAGAAAGTTTTATTTTTTGCGACTAAAGTGTAATAAACTTTTTATAACACAATTTAAAGTGATACATTTCAGTTCAAACCGTAAGTCTGTAGCATTATTAGTTTCTGAGATATCATCAAAAATCGTTTTCAGAATCTGAAAAACACAATTTTTTTGGAAATTTTTTTTTTTCTCAATTTTGTTTCTAGAGGTGAATTTAGTACTATAGAGCGTTTTGCATCACTTTATTTCTAAACCGCAACTTTCCATCTAAATTAGAACTCGAGTTACAAACTTTTTTCTTCTTCATATAGGCTACAATGCTATAGACATCGGTAAGAAAATACGAAAATTCTCAAAAACTGAGAAAGTTTTATTTTTTGCGACTAAAGTGTAATAATTTTTTCATAAGGCATTTTAAAGTGCTACATTTCAGTTCAAACCGTAAGTCTGTAGCATTATTAGTTTCTGAGATATCATCAAAAATCGTTTTCAGAATATGAAAAACACAATTTTTTTGGAATTTTTTTTTTTCTCAATTTTGTTTCTAGAGGTGAATTTAGTACTATAGAGCGTTTTGCATCACTTTATTTCAAAACCGCAATTTTCCATCTCAATTAGAACTCGAGTTACAAACTTTTTTCTTCTTCATATGGGCTACAATGCTATAGACTTCGGTAAGAAAATACGAAAATTCTCAAAAACTGAGAAAGTTTTATTTTTTGCGACTAAAGTGTAATAAACTTAATATAAGACAATTCAAAGTGATAAATTTCAGTTCAAACCGTAAGTCTGTAGCATTATTAGTTTCTGAGATATCATCAAAATACGTTTTCAGAATCTGAAAAACACAATTTTTTTGGAAATTTTTTTTTTCTCAATTTTGTTTCTAGAGGTGAATTTAGTACTATAGAGCGTTTTGCATCACTTTATTTCAAAACCGCAATTTTCCATCTCAATTAGAACTCGAGTTACAAACTTTTTTCTGCTTCATATGGGCTACAATGCTATAGACTTCGGTAAGAAAATACGAAAATTCTCAAAAACTGAGAAAGTTTTATTTTTTGCGACTAAAGTGTTATAAACTTTTCATAAGACATTTCAAAGTGATACATTTCAGTTCAAACCGTAAGTCTGTAGCATTATTAGTTTCTGAGATATCATCAAAAATCGTTTTCAGAATCTGAAAAACAAAATTTTTTTTGGAAAAATTATTTTTCTCAATTTTTTTTCTAGAGGTGAATTTAAAACTATAGAATGTTTCGCATCACTTTATTTCAAAACTGCAACTTTCTATCTCAATTTGAACTCGAGTTACAAACTTTTATTTTCTTTATTTGAGCTACAATGCTATAGACATCGGTAAGAAAATACGAAAATTCTCAAAAACTGAGAAAGTTTTATTTTTTGCGACTAAAGTGTAATAAACTTTTTATAACACAATTTAAAGTGATACATTTCAGTTCAAACCGTAAGTCTGTAGCATTATTAGTTTCTGAGATATCATCAAAAATCGTTTTCAGAATCTGAAAAACACAATTTTTTTGGAAATTTTTTTTTTTCTCAATTTTGTTTCTAGAGGTGAATTTAGTACTATAGAGCGTTTTGCATCACTTTATTTCTAAACCGCAACTTTCCATCTAAATTAGAACTCGAGTTACAAACTTTTTTCTTCTTCATATAGGCTACAATGCTATAGACATCGGTAAGAAAATACTAAAATTCTCAAAAACTGAGAAAGTTTTATTTTTTGCGACTAAAGTGTAATAATTTTTTCATAAGGCATTTTAAAGTGCTACATTTCAGTTCAAACCGTAAGTCTGTAGCATTATTAGTTTCTGAGATATCATCAAAAATCTTTTTCAGAATCTGAAAAACACAATTTTTTTGGAAAAATTATTTTTCTCAATTTTGTTTCTAGAGGTGAATTTCGTACTATAGAGCGTTTTGCATCACTTAATTTCTAAACCGCAACTTTCCATCTAAATTAGAACTCGAGTTACAAACTTTTTTCTTCTTCATATGGGCTACAATGCTATAGACTTCGGTAAGAAAATACGAAAATTCTCAAAAACTGAGAAAGTTTTATTTTTTTGCGACTAAAGTGTAATAAACTTAATATAAGACAATTCAAAGTGATACATTTCAGTTCAAACCGTAAGTCTGTAGCATTATTAGTTTCTGAGATATCATCAAAAATCGTTTTCAGAATCTGAAAAACACAATTTTTTTTGAAAAATAATTTTTCTCAATTTTGTTTCTAGAGGTGAATTTAGTACTCAAGAGCGTTTTGCATCACTTTATTTCAAAACCGCAACTTTCCATCTAAATTAGAACTCGAGTTACAAACTTTTTTCTTCTTCATATAGGCTACAATGCTATAGACATCGGTAATAAAATACGAAAATTCTCAAAAACTGAGAAAGTTTTATTTTTTGCGACTAAAGTGTAATAAACTTTTTATATCACAATTCAAAGTGATACATTTCAGTTCAAACCGTAAGTCTGTAGCATTATTAGTTTTTGAGATATCATCAAAAATCGTTTTCAGAATCTGAAAAACACAATTTTTTTGGAAATTTTTTTTTTTCTCAATTTTGTTTCTAGAGGTGAATTTAGTACTATAGAGCGTTTTGCATCACTTTATTTCTAAACCGCAACTTTCCATCTAAATTAGAACTCGAGTTACAAACTTTTTTCTTCTTCATATAGGCTACAATGCTATAGACATCGGTAAGAAAATACGAAAATTCTCAAAAACTGAGAAAGTTTTATTTTTTGCGACTAAAGTGTAATAATTTTTTCATAAGGCATTTTAAAGTGCTACATTTCAGTTCAAACCGTAAGTCTGTAGCATTATTAGTTTCTGAGATATCATCAAAAATCGTTTTCAGAATCTGAAAAACATAATTTTTTTTGAAAAATAATTTTTCTCAATTTTGTTTCTAGAGGTGAATTTAGTACTCAAGAGCGTTTTGCATCACTTTATTTCAAAACCGCAACTTTCCATCTAAATTAGAACTCGAGTTACAAACTTTTTTCTTCTTCATATAGGCTACAATGCTATAGACATCGGTAAGAAAATACGAAAATTCTCAAAAACTGAGAAAGTTTTATTTTTTGCGACTAAAGTGTAATAAACTTTTTATAACACAATTCAAAGTGATACATTTCAGTTCAAACCGTAAGTCTGTAGCATTATTAGTTTCTGAGATATCATCAAAAATCGTTTTCAGAATCTGAAAAACACAATTTTTTTGGAAATTTTTTTTTTTCTCAATTTTGTTTCTAGAGGTGAATTTAGTACTATAGAGCGTTTTGCATCACTTTATTTCTAAACCGCAACTTTCCATCTAAATTAGAACTCGAGTTACAAACTTTTTTCTTCTTCATATAGGCTACAATGCTATAGACATCGGTAAGAAAATACGAAAATTCTCAAAAACTGAGAAAGTTTTATTTTTTGCGACTAAAGTGTAATAATTTTTTCATAAGGCATTTTAAAGTGCTACATTTCAGTTCAAACCGTAAGTCTGTAGCATTATTAGTTTCTGAGATATCATCAAAAATCGTTTTCAGAATATGAAAAACACAATTTTTTTGGAATTTTTTTTTTTTCTCAATTTTGTTTCTAGAGGTGAATTTAGTACTATAGAGCGTTTTGCATCACTTTATTTCAAAACCGCAATTTTCTATCTCAATTAGAACTCGAGTTACAAACTTTTTTCTTCTTCATATGGGCTACAATGCTATAGACTTCGGTAAGAAAATACGAAAATTCTCAAAAACTGAGAAAGTTTTATTTTTTGCGACTAAAGTGTAATAAACTTTTTATAACACAATTCAAAGTGATACATTTCAGTTCAAACCGTAAGTCTGTAGCATTATTAGTTTCTGAGATATCATCAAAAATCGTTTTCAGAATCTGAAAAACACAATTTTTTTGGAAATTTTTTTTTTCTCAATTTTGTTTCTAGAGGTGAATTTCGTACTATAGAGCGTTTTGCATCACTTTATTTTTAAACCGCAACTTTCCATCTAAATTAGAACTCGAGTTACAAACTTTTTTCTTCTTCATATAGGCTACAATGCTATAGACATCGGTAAGAAAATACGAAAATTCTCAAAAACTGAGAAAGTTTTATTTTTTGCGACTAAAGTGTAATAATTTTTTCATAAGGCATTTTAAAGTGCTACATTTCAGTTCAAACCGTAAGTCTGTAGCATTATTAGTTTCTGAGATATCATCAAAAATCGTTTTCAGAATATGAAAAACACAATTTTTTTGGAATTTTTTTTTTTTCTCAATTTTGTTTCTAGAGGTGAATTTAGTACTATAGAGCGTTTTGCATCACTTTATTTCAAAACCGCAATTTTCCATCTCAATTAGAACTCGAGTTACAAACTTTTTTCTTCTTCATATGGGCTACAATGCTATAGACTTCGGTAAGAAAATACGAAAATTCTCAAAAACTGAGAAAGTTTTATTTTTTGCGACTAAAGTGTAATAAACTTTTTATAACACAATTCAAAGTGATACATTTCAGTTCAAACCGTAAGTCTGTAGCATTATTAGTTTCTGAGATATCATCAAAAATCGTTTTCAGAATCTGAAAAACACAATTTTTTTGGAAATTTTTTTTTTCTCAATTTTGTTTCTAGAGGTGAATTTCGTACTATAGAGCGTTTTGCATCACTTTATTTTTAAACCGCAACTTTCCATCTAAATTAGAACTCGAGTTACAAACTTTTTTCTTCTTCATATGGGCTACAATGCTATAGACTTCGGTAAGAAAATACGAAAATTCTCAAAAACTGAGAAAGTTTTATTTTTTGCGACTAAAGTGTAATAAACTTAATATAAGACAATTCAAAGTGATAAATTTCAGTTCAAACCGTAAGTCTGTAGCATTATTAGTTTCTGAGATATCATCAAAATACGTTTTCAGAATCTGAAAAACACAATTTTTTTGGAAATTTTTTTTTTTCTCAATTTTTTTCTAGAGGTGAATTTAGTACTATAGAGCGTTTTGCATCACTTTATTTCAAAACCGCAATTTTCCATCTCAATTAGAACTCGAGTTACAAACTTTTTTCTGCTTCATATGGGCTACAATGCTATAGACTTCGGTAAGAAAATACGAAAATTCTCAAAAACTGAGAAAGTTTTATTTTTTGCGACTAAAGTGTTATAAACTTTTCATAAGACATTTCAAAGTGATACATTTCAGTTCAAACCGTAAGTCTGTAGCATTATTAGTTTCTGAGATATCATCAAAAATCGTTTTCAGAATCTGAAAAACAAAATTTTTTTTGGAAAAATTATTTTTCTCAATTTTTTTTCTAGAGGTGAATTTAAAACTATAGAATGTTTCGCATCACTTTATTTCAAAACTGCAACTTTCTATCTCAATTTGAACTCGAGTTACAAACTTTTATTTTCTTTATTTGAGCTACAATGCTATAGACATCGGTAAGAAAATACGAAATTTCTCAAAAACTGAGAAAGTTTTATTTTTTGCGACTAAAGTGTAATAATTTTTTCATAAGGCATTTTAAAGTGCTACATTTCAGTTCAAACCGTAAGTCTGTAGCATTATTAGTTTCTGAGATATCATCAAAAATCGTTTTCAGAATCTGAAAAACACAATTTTTTTTGAAAAATAATTTTTCTCAATTTTGTTTCTAGAGGTGAATTTAGTACTCAAGAGCGTTTTGCATCACTTTATTTCAAAACCGCAACTTTCCATCTAAATTAGAACTCGAGTTACAAACTTTTTTCTTCTTCATATAGGCTACAATGCTATAGACATCGGTAAGAAAGAACGAAAATTCTCAAAAACTGAGAAAGTTTTATTTTTTGCGACTTAAGTGTAATAAACTTTTTATAACACAATTCAAAGTGATACATTTCAGTTCAAACCGTAAGTCTGTAGCAATATTAGTTTCTGAGATATCATCAAAAATCTTTTTCAGAATCTGAAAAACACAATTTTTTTGGAAAAATTATTTTTCTCAATTTTGTTTCTAGAGGTGAATTTCGTACTATAGAGCGTTTTGCATCACTTTATTTCTAAACCGCAACTTTCCATCTAAATTAGAACTCGAGTTACAAACTTTTTTCTTCTTCATATGGGCTACAATGCTATAGACTTCGGTAAGAAAATACGAAAATTCTCAAAAACTGAGAAAGTTTTATTTTTTGCGACTAAAGTGTAATAAACTTAATATAAGACAATTCAAAGTGATACATTTCAGTTCAAACCGTAAGTCTGTAGCATTATTAGTTTCTGAGATATCATCAAAATACGTTTTCAGAATCTGAAAAACACAATTTTTTTGGAAAATTTTTTTTTCTCAATTTTGTTTCTAGAGGTGAATTTAGTACTATAGAGCGTTTTGCATCACTTTATTTCAAAATCGCAACTTTCCATCTTAATTAGAACTAGAGTTACAAACTTTTTTCTTCTTCATATGGGCTACAATGCTATAGACTTCGCTAAAAAAATACGAAAATTCTCAAAAACTAAAAAAGTTTTATTTTTTGCGACTAAAGTGTAATAAACTTTTCATAAGACATTTCAAAGTGATACATTTCAGTTCAAACCGTAAGTCTGTAGCATTATTAGTTTCTGAGATATCATCAAAAATCGTTTTGAGAATCTGAAAAACACAATTTTTTTTGAAAAATTATTTTTCTCAATTTTGTTTCTAGAGGTGAATTTAGTACTAAAGAGCGTTTTGCATCACTTTATTTCAAAACCCCAACTTTCCATCTAAATTAGAACTCAAGTTACAAACTTTTTTCTTCTTCATATGGGCTACAATGCTATAGACTTCGGTAAGAAAATACAAAAATTCTCAAAAACTGAGAAAGTTTTATTTTTTGCGACTAAAGTGTAATAAACTTTTCATAAGACATTTCAAAGTGATACATTTCAGTTCAAACCGTAAGTCTGTAGCATTATTAGTTTCTGAGATATCATCGAAAATCGTTTTCAGAATCTGAAAAACACAATTTTTTTTGAAAAATAATTTTTCTCAATTTTGTTTCTAGAGGTGAATTTAGTACTATAGAGCGTTTTGCATCACTTTATTTCAAAACCGCAATTTTCCATCTCAATTAGAACTCGAGTTACAAACTTTTTTCTGCTTCATATGGGCTACAATGCTATAGACTTCGCTAAAAAAATACGAAAATTCTCAAAAACTAAAAAAGTTTTATTTTTTGCGACTAAAGTGTAATAAACTTTTCATAAGACATTTCAAAGTGATACATTTCAGTTCAAACCGTAAGTCTGTAGCATTATTAGTTTCTGAGATATCATCAAAAATCGTTTTGAGAATCTGAAAAACACAATTTTTTTGGAAATTTTTTTTTTCTCAATTTTGTTTCTAGAGGTGAATTTAGTACTATAGAGCGTTTTGCATCACTTTATTTCTAAACCACAACTTTCCATCTAAATTAGAACTCGAGTTACAAACTTTTTTCTTCTTCATATAGGCTACAATGCTATAGACATCGGTAAGAAAATACGAAAATTCTCAAAAACTGAGAAAGTTTTATTTTTTGCGACTAAAGTGTAATAATTTTATTTTAAAGTGCTACATTTCAGTTCAAACCGTAAGTCTGTAGCATTATTAGTTTCTGAGATATCATCAAAATACGTTTTCAGAATATGAAAAACACAATTTTTTTGTAAATTTTTTTTTCAATTTTGTTTCTAGAGGTGAATTTAGTACTATAGAGCGTTTTGCATCACTTTATTTCAAAACCGCAATTTTCCATCTCAATTAGAACTCGAGTTACAAACTTTTTTCTTCTTCATATGGGCTACAATGCTATAGACTTCGGTAAGAAAATACGAAAATTCTCAAAAACTGAGAAAGTTTTATTTTTTGCGACTAAAGTGTAATAAACTTTTTATAACACAATTCAAAGTGATACATTTCAGTTCAAACCGTAAGTCTGTAGCATTATTAGTTTCTGAGATATCATCAAAAATCGTTTTCAGAATCTGAAAAACACAATTTTTTTGGAAATTTTTTTTTTCTCAATTTTGTTTCTAGAGGTGAATTTCGTACTATAGAGCGTTTTGCATCACTTTATTTCTAAACCGCAACTTTCCATCTAAATTAGAACTCGAGTTACAAACTTTTTTCTTCTTCATATGGGCTACAATGCTATAGACTTCGGTAAGAAAATACGAAAATTCTCAAAAACTGAGAAAGTTTTATTTTTTGCGACTAAAGTGTAATAAACTTAATATAAGACAAATCAAAGTGATACATTTCAGTTCAAACCGTAAGTCTGTAGCATTATTAGTTTCTGAGATATCATCAAAATACGTTTTCAGAATCTGAAAAACACAATTTTTTTGGAAATTTTTTTTTTCTCAATTTTGTTTCTAGAGGTGAATTTAGTACTATAGAGCGTTTTGCATCACTTTATTTCAAAACCGCAATTTTCCATCTCAATTAGAACTCGAGTTACAAACTTTTTTCTGCTTCATATGGGCTACAATGCTATAGACTTCGGTAAGAAAATACGAAAATTCTCAAAAACTGAGAAAGTTTTATTTTTTGCGACTAAAGTGTTATAAACTTTTCATAAGACATTTCAAAGTGATACATTTCAGTTCAATCCGTAAGTCTGTAGCATTATTAGTTTCTGAGATATCATCAAAAATCGTTTTCAGAATCTGAAAAACAAAATTTTTTTTGGAAAAATTATTTTTCTCAATTTTTTTTCTAGAGGTGAATTTAAATTATAGAATGTTTCGCATCACTTTATTTCAAAACTGCAACTTTCTATCTCAATTTGAACTCGAGTTACAAACTTTTATTTTCTTTATTTGAGCTACAATGCTATAGACATCGGTAAGAAAATACGAAAATTCTCAAAAACTGAGAAAGTTTTATTTTTTGCGACTAAAGTGTAATAAACTTTTTATAACACAATTTAAAGTGATACATTTCAGTTCAAACCGTAAGTCTGTAGCATTATTAGTTTCTGAGATATCATCAAAAATCGTTTTCAGAATCTGAAAAACACAATTTTTTTGGAAATTTTTTTTTTTCTCAATTTTGTTTCTAGAGGTGAATTTAGTACTATAGAGCGTTTTGCATCACTTTATTTCTAAACCGCAACTTTCCATCTAAATTAGAACTCGAGTTACAAACTTTTTTCTTCTTCATATAGGCTACAATGCTATAGACATCGGTAAGAAAATACTAAAATTCTCAAAAACTGAGAAAGTTTTATTTTTTGCGACTAAAGTGTAATAATTTTTTCATAAGGCATTTTAAAGTGCTACATTTCAGTTCAAACCGTAAGTCTGTAGCATTATTTGTTTCTGAGATATCATCAAAAATCTTTTTCAGAATCTGAAAAACACAATTTTTTTGGAAAAATTATTTTTCTCAATTTTGTTTCTAGAGGTGAATTTCGTACTATAGAGCGTTTTGCATCACTTAATTTCTAAACCGCAACTTTCCATCTAAATTAGAACTCGAGTTACAAACTTTTTTCTTCTTCATATGGGCTACAATGCTATAGACTTCGCTAAAAAAATACGAAAATTCTCAAAAACTAAAAAAGTTTTATTTTTTGCGACTAAAGTGTAATAAACTTTTCATAAGACATTTCAAAGTGATACATTTCAGTTCAAACCGTAAGTCTGTAGCATTATTAGTTTCTGAGATATCATCAAAAATCGTTTTGAGAATCTGAAAAACACAATTTTTTTTGAAAAATTATTTTTCTCAATTTTGTTTCTAGAGGTGAATTTAGTACTAAAGAGCGTTTTGCATCACTTTATTTCAAAACCGCAACTTTCCATCTAAATTAGAACTCAAGTTACAAACTTTTTTCTTCTTCATATGGGCTACAATGCTATAGACTTCGGTAAGAAAATACAAAAATTCTCAAAAACTGAGAAAGTTTTATTTTTTGCGACTAAAGTGTAATAAACTTTTCATAAGACATTTCAAAGTGATACATTTCAGTTCAAACCGTAAGTCTGTAGCATTATTAGTTTCTGAGATATCATCGAAAATCGTTTTCAGAATCTGAAAAACACAATTTTTTTTGAAAAATAATTTTTCTCAATTTTGTTTCTAGAGGTGAATTTAGTACTATAGAGCGTTTTGCATCACTTTATTTCAAAACCGCAATTTTCCATCTCAATTAGAACTCGAGTTACAAACTTTTTTCTGCTTCATATGGGCTACAATGCTATAGACTTCGCTAAAAAAATACGAAAATTCTCAAAAACTAAAAAAGTTTTATTTTTTGCGACTAAAGTGTAATAAACTTTTCATAAGACATTTCAAAGTGATACATTTCAGTTCAAACCGTAAGTCTGTAGCATTATTAGTTTCTGAGATATCATCAAAAATCGTTTTGAGAATCTGAAAAACACAATTTTTTTGGAAATTTTTTTTTTCTCAATTTTGTTTCTAGAGGTGAATTTAGTACTATAGAGCGTTTTGCATCACTTTATTTCTAAACCACAACTTTCCATCTAAATTAGAACTCGAGTTACAAACTTTTTTCTTCTTCATATAGGCTACAATGCTATAGACATCGGTAAGAAAATACGAAAATTCTCAAAAACTGAGAAAGTTTTATTTTTTGCGACTAAAGTGTAATAATTTTATTTTAAAGTGCTACATTTCAGTTCAAACCGTAAGTCTGTAGCATTATTAGTTTCTGAGATATCATCAAAATACGTTTTCAGAATATGAAAAACACAATTTTTTTGTAAATTTTTTTTTCAATTTTGTTTCTAGAGGTGAATTTAGTACTATAGAGCGTTTTGCATCACTTTATTTCAAAACCGCAATTTTCCATCTCAATTAGAACTCGAGTTACAAACTTTTTTCTTCTTCATATGGGCTACAATGCTATAGACTTCGGTAAGAAAATACGAAAATTCTCAAAAACTGAGAAAGTTTTATTTTTTGCGACTAAAGTGTAATAAACTTTTTATAACACAATTCAAAGTGATACATTTCAGTTCAAACCGTAAGTCTGTAGCATTATTAGTTTCTGAGATATCATCAAAAATCGTTTTCAGAATCTGAAAAACACAATTTTTTTGGAAATTTTTTTTTTTCTCAATTTTGTTTCTAGAGGTGAATTTCGTACTATAGAGCGTTTTGCATCACTTTATTTCTAAACCGCAACTTTCCATCTAAATTAGAACTCGAGTTACAAACTTTTTTCTTCTTCATATGGGCTACAATGCTATAGACTTCGGTAAGAAAATACGAAAATTCTCAAAAACTGAGAAAGTTTTATTTTTTGCGACTAAAGTGTAATAAACTTAATATAAGACAAATCAAAGTGATACATTTCAGTTCAAACCGTAAGTCTGTAGCATTATTAGTTTCTGAGATATCATCAAAATACGTTTTCAGAATCTGAAAAACACAATTTTTTTGGAAATTTTTTTTTTCTCAATTTTGTTTCTAGAGGTGAATTTAGTACTATAGAGCGTTTTGCATCACTTTATTTCAAAACCGCAATTTTCCATCTCAATTAGAACTCGAGTTACAAACTTTTTTCTGCTTCATATGGGCTACAATGCTATAGACTTCGGTAAGAAAATACGAAAATTCTCAAAAACTGAGAAAGTTTTATTTTTTGCGACTAAAGTGTTATAAACTTTTCATAAGACATTTCAAAGTGATACATTTCAGTTCAATCCGTAAGTCTGTAGCATTATTAGTTTCTGAGATATCATCAAAAATCGTTTTCAGAATCTGAAAAACAAAATTTTTTTTGGAAAAATTATTTTTCTCAATTTTTTTTCTAGAGGTGAATTTAAATTATAGAATGTTTCGCATCACTTTATTTCAAAACTGCAACTTTCTATCTCAATTTGAACTCGAGTTACAAACTTTTATTTTCTTTATTTGAGCTACAATGCTATAGACATCGGTAAGAAAATACGAAAATTCTCAAAAACTGAGAAAGTTTTATTTTTTGCGACTAAAGTGTAATAAACTTTTTATAACACAATTTAAAGTGATACATTTCAGTTCAAACCGTAAGTCTGTAGCATTATTAGTTTCTGAGATATCATCAAAAATCGTTTTCAGAATCTGAAAAACACAATTTTTTTGGAAATTTTTTTTTTTCTCAATTTTGTTTCTAGAGGTGAATTTAGTACTATAGAGCGTTTTGCATCACTTTATTTCTAAACCGCAACTTTCCATCTAAATTAGAACTCGAGTTACAAACTTTTTTCTTCTTCATATAGGCTACAATGCTATAGACATCGGTAAGAAAATACTAAAATTCTCAAAAACTGAGAAAGTTTTATTTTTTGCGACTAAAGTGTAATAATTTTTTCATAAGGCATTTTAAAGTGCTACATTTCAGTTCAAACCGTAAGTCTGTAGCATTATTTGTTTCTGAGATATCATCAAAAATCTTTTTCAGAATCTGAAAAACACAATTTTTTTGGAAAAATTATTTTTCTCAATTTTGTTTCTAGAGGTGAATTTCGTACTATAGAGCGTTTTGCATCACTTAATTTCTAAACCGCAACTTTCCATCTAAATTAGAACTCGAGTTACAAACTTTTTTCTTCTTCATATGGGCTACAATGCTATAGACTTCGGTAAGAAAATACGAAAATTCTCAAAAACTGAGAAAGTTTTATTTTTTTGCGACTAAAGTGTAATAAACTTAATATAAGACAATTCAAAGTGATACATTTCAGTTCAAACCGTAAGTCTGTAGCATTATTAGTTTCTGAGATATCATCAAAATACGTTTTCAGAATCTGAAAAACACAATTTTTTTGGAAAATTTTTTTTTCTCAATTTTGTTTCTAGAGGTGAATTTAGTACTATAGAGCGTTTTGCATCACTTTATTTCAAAACCGCAACTTTCCATCTTAATTAGAACTAGAGTTACAAACTTTTTTCTTCTTCATATGGGCTACAATGCTATAGACTTCGCTAAAAAAATACGAAAATTCTCAAAAACTGAAAAAGTTTTATTTTTTGCGACTAAAGTGTAATAAACTTTTCATAAGACATTTCAAAGTGATACATTTCAGTTCAAACCGTAAGTCTGTAGCATTATTAGTTTCTGAGATATCATCAAAAATCGTTTTGAGAATCTGAAAAACACAATTTTTTTTGAAAAATTATTTTTCTCAATTTTGTTTCTAGAGGTGAATTTAGTACTAAAGAGCGTTTTGCATCACTTTATTTCAAAACCGCAACTTTCCATCTAAATTAGAACTCGAGTTACAAACTTTTTTCTTCTTCATATAGGCTACAATGCTATAGACATCGGTAAGAAAATACGAAAATTCTCAAAAACTGAGAAAGTTTTATTTTTTGCGACTAAAGTGTAATAAACTTTTTATAACACAATTCAAAGTGATACATTTCAGTTCAAACCGTAAGTCTGTAGCATTATTAGTTTTTGAGATATCATCAAAAATCGTTTTCAGAATCTGAAAAACACAATTTTTTTGGAAATTTTTTTTTTCTCAATTTTGTTTCTAGAGGTGAATTTAGTACTATAGAGCGTTTTGCATCACTTTATTTCTAAACCGCAACTTTCCATCTAAATTAGAACTCGAGTTACAAACTTTTTTCTTCTTCATATAGGCTACAATGCTATAGACATCGGTAAGAAAATACGAAAATTCTCAAAAACTGAGAAAGTTTTATTTTTTGCGACTAAAGTGTAATAATTTTTTCATAAGGCATTTTAAAGTGCTACATTTCAGTTCAAACCGTAAGTCTGTAGCATTATTAGTTTCTGAGATATCATCAAAAATCGTTTTCAGAATATGAAAAACACAATTTTTTTGGAATTTTTTTTTTCTCAATTTTGTTTCTAGAGGTGAATTTCGTACTATAGAGCGTTTTGCATCACTTTATTTCAAAACCGCAATTTTCCATCTCAATTAGAACTCGAGTTACAAACTTTTTTCTTCTTCATATGGGCTACAATGCTATAGACTTCGGTAAGAAAATACGAAAATTCTCAAAAACTGAGAAAGTTTTATTTTTTTGCGACTAAAGTGTAATAAACTTAATATAAGACAATTCAAAGTGATACATTTCAGTTCAAACCGTAAGTCTGTAGCATTATTAGTTTCTGAGATATCATCAAAATACGTTTTCAGAATCTGAAAAACACAATTTTTTTGGAAAAATTTTTTTTCTCAATTTTGTTTCTAGAGGTGAATTTAGTACTATAGAGCGTTTTGCATCACTTTATTTCAAAACCGCAACTTTCCATCTTAATTAGAACTAGAGTTACAAACTTTTTTCTTCTTCATATGGGCTACAATGCTATAGACTTCGCTAAAAAAATACGAAAATTCTCAAAAACTGAAAAAGTTTTATTTTTTGCGACTAAAGTGTAATAAACTTTTCATAAGACATTTCAAAGTGATACATTTCAGTTCAAACCGTAAGTCTGTAGCATTATTAGTTTCTGAGATATCATCAAAAATCGTTTTGAGAATCTGAAAAACACAATTTTTTTTGAAAAATTATTTTTCTCAATTTTGTTTCTAGAGGTGAATTTAGTACTAAAGAGCGTTTTGCATCACTTTATTTCAAAACCGCAACTTTCCATCTAAATTAGAACTCGAGTTACAAACTTTTTTCTTCTTCATATAGGCTACAATGCTATAGACATCGGTAAGAAAATACGAAAATTCTCAAAAACTGAGAAAGTTTTATTTTTTGCGACTAAAGTGTAATAAACTTTTTATAACACAATTCAAAGTGATACATTTCAGTTCAAACCGTAAGTCTGTAGCATTATTAGTTTCTGAGATATCATCAAAAATCGTTTTCAGAATCTGAAAAACACAATTTTTTTGGAAATTTTTTTTTTTCTCAATTTTGTTTCTAGAGGTGAATTTCGTACTATAGAGCGTTTTGCATCACTTTATTTCTAAACCGCAACTTTCCATCTAAATTAGAACTCGAGTTACAAACTTTTTTCTTCTTCATATAGGCTACAATGCTATAGACATCGGTAAGAAAATACGAAAATTCTCAAAAACTGAGAAAGTTTTATTTTTTGCGACTAAAGTGTAATAATTTTTTCATAAGGCATTTTAAAGTGCTACATTTCAGTTCAAACCGTAAGTCTGTAGCATTATTAGTTTCTGAGATATCATCAAAAATCGTTTTCAGAATATGAAAAACACAATTTTTTTGGAATTTTTTTTTTTCTCAATTTTGTTTCTAGAGGTGAATTTAGTACTATAGAGCGTTTTGCATCACTTTATTTCAAAACCGCAATTTTCCATCTCAATTAGAACTCGAGTTACAAACTTTTTTCTTCTTCATATGGGCTACAATGCTATAGACTTCGGTAAGAAAATACGAAAATTCTCAAAAACTGAGAAAGTTTTATTTTTTGCGACTAAAGTGTAATAAACTTTTTATAACACAATTCAAAGTGATACATTTCAGTTCAAACCGTAAGTCTGTAGCATTATTAGTTTCTGAGATATCATCAAAAATCGTTTTCAGAATCTGAAAAACACAATTTTTTTGGAAATTTTTTTTTTCTCAATTTTGTTTCTAGAGGTGAATTTCGTACTATAGAGCGTTTTGCATCACTTTATTTCTAAACCGCAACTTTCCATCTAAATTAGAACTCGAGTTACAAACTTTTTTCTTCTTCATATGGGCTACAATGCTATAGACTTCGGTAAGAAAATACGAAAATTCTCAAAAACTGAGAAAGTTTTATTTTTTGCGACTAAAGTGTAATAAACTTAATATAAGACAATTCAAAGTGATAAATTTCAGTTCAAACCGTAAGTCTGTAGCATTATTAGTTTCTGAGATATCATCAAAATACGTTTTCAGAATCTGAAAAACACAATTTTTTTGGAAATTTTTTTTTTCTCAATTTTGTTTCTAGAGGTGAATTTAGTACTATAGAGCGTTTTGCATCACTTTATTTCAAAACCGCAATTTTCCATCTCAATTAGAACTCGAGTTACAAACTTTTTTCTGCTTCATATGGGCTACAATGCTATAGACTTCGGTAAGAAAATACGAAAATTCTCAAAAACTGAGAAAGTTTTATTTTTTGCGACTAAAGTGTTATAAACTTTTCATAAGACATTTCAAAGTGATACATTTCAGTTCAAACCGTAAGTCTGTAGCATTATTAGTTTCTGAGATATCATCAAAAATCGTTTTCAGAATCTGAAAAACAAAATTTTTTTTGGAAAAATTATTTTTCTCAATTTTTTTTCTAGAGGTGAATTTAAAACTATAGAATGTTTCGCATCACTTTATTTCAAAACTGCAACTTTCTATCTCAATTTGAACTCGAGTTACAAACTTTTATTTTCTTTATTTGAGCTACAATGCTATAGACATCGGTAAGAAAATACGAAAATTCTCAAAAACTGAGAAAGTTTTATTTTTTGCGACTAAAGTGTAATAAACTTTTTATAACACAATTTAAAGTGATACATTTCAGTTCAAACCGTAAGTCTGTAGCATTATTAGTTTCTGAGATATCATCAAAAATCGTTTTCAGAATCTGAAAAACACAATTTTTTTGGAAATTTTTTTTTTTCTCAATTTTGTTTCTAGAGGTGAATTTAGTACTATAGAGCGTTTTGCATCACTTTATTTCTAAACCGCAACTTTCCATCTAAATTAGAACTCGAGTTACAAACTTTTTTCTTCTTCATATAGGCTACAATGCTATAGACATCGGTAAGAAAATACGAAAATTCTCAAAAACTGAGAAAGTTTTATTTTTTGCGACTAAAGTGTAATAATTTTTTCATAAGGCATTTTAAAGTGCTACATTTCAGTTCAAACCGTAAGTCTGTAGCATTATTAGTTTCTGAGATATCATCAAAAATCGTTTTCAGAATATGAAAAACACAATTTTTTTGGAATTTTTTTTTTTCTCAATTTTGTTTCTAGAGGTGAATTTAGTACTATAGAGCGTTTTGCATCACTTTATTTCAAAACCGCAATTTTCCATCTCAATTAGAACTCGAGTTACAAACTTTTTTCTTCTTCATATGGGCTACAATGCTATAGACTTCGGTAAGAAAATACGAAAATTCTCAAAAACTGAGAAAGTTTTATTTTTTGCGACTAAAGTGTAATAAACTTAATATAAGACAATTCAAAGTGATAAATTTCAGTTCAAACCGTAAGTCTGTAGCATTATTAGTTTCTGAGATATCATCAAAATACGTTTTCAGAAACTGAAAAACACAATTTTTTTGGAAATTTTTTTTTTCTCAATTTTGTTTCTAGAGGTGAATTTAGTACTATAGAGCGTTTTGCATCACTTTATTTCAAAACCGCAATTTTCCATCTCAATTAGAACTCGAGTTACAAACTTTTTTCTGCTTCATATGGGCTACAATGCTATAGACTTCGGTAAGAAAATACGAAAATTCTCAAAAACTGAGAAAGTTTTATTTTTTGCGACTAAAGTGTTATAAACTTTTCATAAGACATTTCAAAGTGATACATTTCAGTTCAAACCGTAAGTCTGTAGCATTATTAGTTTCTGAGATATCATCAAAAATCGTTTTCAGAATCTGAAAAACAAAATTTTTTTTGGAAAAATTATTTTTCTCAATTTTTTTTCTAGAGGTGAATTTAAAACTATAGAATGTTTCGCATCACTTTATTTCAAAACTGCAACTTTCTATCTCAATTTGAACTCGAGTTACAAACTTTTATTTTCTTTATTTGAGCTACAATGCTATAGACATCGGTAAGAAAATACGAAAATTCTCAAAAACTGAGAAAGTTTTATTTTTTGCGACTAAAGTGTAATAAACTTTTTATAACACAATTTAAAGTGATACATTTCAGTTCAAACCGTAAGTCTGTAGCATTATTAGTTTCTGAGATATCATCAAAAATCGTTTTCAGAATCTGAAAAACACAATTTTTTTGGAAATTTTTTTTTTTCTCAATTTTGTTTCTAGAGGTGAATTTAGTACTATAGAGCGTTTTGCATCACTTTATTTCTAAACCGCAACTTTCCATCTAAATTAGAACTCGAGTTACAAACTTTTTTCTTCTTCATATAGGCTACAATGCTATAGACATCGGTAAGAAAATACTAAAATTCTCAAAAACTGAGAAAGTTTTATTTTTTGCGACTAAAGTGTAATAATTTTTTCATAAGGCATTTTAAAGTGCTACATTTCAGTTCAAACCGTAAGTCTGTAGCATTATTAGTTTCTGAGATATCATCAAAAATCTTTTTCAGAATCTGAAAAACACAATTTTTTTGGAAAAATTATTTTTCTCAATTTTGTTTCTAGAGGTGAATTTCGTACTATAGAGCGTTTTGCATCACTTAATTTCTAAACCGCAACTTTCCATCTAAATTAGAACTCGAGTTACAAACTTTTTTCTTCTTCATATGGGCTACAATGCTATAGACTTCGGTAAGAAAATACGAAAATTCTCAAAAACTGAGAAAGTTTTATTTTTTTGCGACTAAAGTGTAATAAACTTAATATAAGACAATTCAAAGTGATACATTTCAGTTCAAACCGTAAGTCTGTAGCATTATTAGTTTCTGAGATATCATCAAAATACGTTTTCAGAATCTGAAAAACACAATTTTTTTTGAAAAATTATTTTTCTCAATTTTGTTTCTAGAGGTGAATTTAGTACTAAAGAGCGTTTTGCATCACTTTATTTCAAAACCGCAACTTCCCATCTAAATTAGAACTCAAGTTACAAACTTTTTTCTTCTTCATATGGGCTACAATGCTATAGACTTCGGTAAGAAAATACAAAAATTCTCAAAAACTGAGAAAGTTTTATTTTTTGCGACTAAAGTGTAATAAACTTTTCATAAGACATTTCAAAGTGATACATTTCAGTTCAAACCGTAAGTCTGTAGCATTATTAGTTTCTGAGATATCATCAAAAATCGTTTTCAGAATCTGAAAAACACAATTTTTTTTGAAAAATAATTTTTCTCAATTTTGTTTCTAGAGGTGAATTTAGTACTCAAGAGCGTTTTGCATCACTTTATTTCAAAACCGCAACTTTCCATCTAAATTAGAACTCGAGTTACAAACTTTTTTCTTCTTCATATAGGCTACAATGCTATAGACATCGGTAATAAAATACGAAAATTCTCAAAAACTGAGAAAGTTTTATTTTTTGCGACTAAAGTGTAATAAACTTTTTATATCACAATTCAAAGTGATACATTTCAGTTCAAACCGTAAGTCTGTAGCATTATTAGTTTTTGAGATATCATCAAAAATCGTTTTCAGAATCTGAAAAACACAATTTTTTTGGAAATTTTTTTTTTTCTCAATTTTGTTTCTAGAGGTGAATTTAGTACTATAGAGCGTTTTGCATCACTTTATTTCTAAACCGCAACTTTCCATCTAAATTAGAACTCGAGTTACAAACTTTTTTCTTCTTCATATAGGCTACAATGCTATAGACATCGGTAAGAAAATACGAAAATTCTCAAAAACTGAGAAAGTTTTATTTTTTGCGACTAAAGTGTAATAATTTTTTCATAAGGCATTTTAAAGTGCTACATTTCAGTTCAAACCGTAAGTCTGTAGCATTATTAGTTTCTGAGATATCATCAAAAATCGTTTTCAGAATCTGAAAAACATAATTTTTTTTGAAAAATAATTTTTCTCAATTTTGTTTCTAGAGGTGAATTTAGTACTCAAGAGCGTTTTGCATCACTTTATTTCAAAACCGCAACTTTCCATCTAAATTAGAACTCGAGTTACAAACTTTTTTCTTCTTCATATAGGCTACAATGCTATAGACATCGGTAAGAAAATACGAAAATTCTCAAAAACTGAGAAAGTTTTATTTTTTGCGACTAAAGTGTAATAAACTTTTTATAACACAATTCAAAGTGATACATTTCAGTTCAAACCGTAAGTCTGTAGCATTATTAGTTTCTGAGATATCATCAAAAATCGTTTTCAGAATCTGAAAAACACAATTTTTTTGGAAATTTTTTTTTTTCTCAATTTTGTTTCTAGAGGTGAATTTAGTACTATAGAGCGTTTTGCATCACTTTATTTCTAAACCGCAACTTTCCATCTAAATTAGAACTCGAGTTACAAACTTTTTTCTTCTTCATATAGGCTACAATGCTATAGACATCGGTAAGAAAATACGAAAATTCTCAAAAACTGAGAAAGTTTTATTTTTTGCGACTAAAGTGTAATAATTTTTTCATAAGGCATTTTAAAGTGCTACATTTCAGTTCAAACCGTAAGTCTGTAGCATTATTAGTTTCTGAGATATCATCAAAAATCGTTTTCAGAATATGAAAAACACAATTTTTTTGGAATTTTTTTTTTTTCTCAATTTTGTTTCTAGAGGTGAATTTAGTACTATAGAGCGTTTTGCATCACTTTATTTCAAAACCGCAATTTTCCATCTCAATTAGAACTCGAGTTACAAACTTTTTTCTTCTTCATATGGGCTACAATGCTATAGACTTCGGTAAGAAAATACGAAAATTCTCAAAAACTGAGAAAGTTTTATTTTTTGCGACTAAAGTGTAATAAACTTTTTATAACACAATTCAAAGTGATACATTTCAGTTCAAACCGTAAGTCTGTAGCATTATTAGTTTCTGAGATATCATCAAAAATCGTTTTCAGAATCTGAAAAACACAATTTTTTTGGAAATTTTTTTTTTCTCAATTTTGTTTCTAGAGGTGAATTTCGTACTATAGAGCGTTTTGCATCACTTTATTTTTAAACCGCAACTTTCCATCTAAATTAGAACTCGAGTTACAAACTTTTTTCTTCTTCATATAGGCTACAATGCTATAGACATCGGTAAGAAAATACGAAAATTCTCAAAAACTGAGAAAGTTTTATTTTTTGCGACTAAAGTGTAATAATTTTTTCATAAGGCATTTTAAAGTGCTACATTTCAGTTCAAACCGTAAGTCTGTAGCATTATTAGTTTCTGAGATATCATCAAAAATCGTTTTCAGAATATGAAAAACACAATTTTTTTGGAATTTTTTTTTTTTCTCAATTTTGTTTCTAGAGGTGAATTTAGTACTATAGAGCGTTTTGCATCACTTTATTTCAAAACCGCAATTTTCCATCTCAATTAGAACTCGAGTTACAAACTTTTTTCTTCTTCATATGGGCTACAATGCTATAGACTTCGGTAAGAAAATACGAAAATTCTCAAAAACTGAGAAAGTTTTATTTTTTGCGACTAAAGTGTAATAAACTTTTTATAACACAATTCAAAGTGATACATTTCAGTTCAAACCGTAAGTCTGTAGCATTATTAGTTTCTGAGATATCATCAAAAATCGTTTTCAGAATCTGAAAAACACAATTTTTTTGGAAATTTTTTTTTTCTCAATTTTGTTTCTAGAGGTGAATTTCGTACTATAGAGCGTTTTGCATCACTTTATTTTTAAACCGCAACTTTCCATCTAAATTAGAACTCGAGTTACAAACTTTTTTCTTCTTCATATGGGCTACAATGCTATAGACTTCGGTAAGAAAATACGAAAATTCTCAAAAACTGAGAAAGTTTTATTTTTTGCGACTAAAGTGTAATAAACTTAATATAAGACAATTCAAAGTGATAAATTTCAGTTCAAACCGTAAGTCTGTAGCATTATTAGTTTCTGAGATATCATCAAACTACGTTTTCAGAATCTGAAAAACACAATTTTTTTGGAAATTTTTTTTTTCTCAATTTTTTTCTAGAGGTGAATTTAGTACTATAGAGCGTTTTGCATCACTTTATTTCAAAACCGCAATTTTCCATCTCAATTAGAACTCGAGTTACAAACTTTTTTCTGCTTCATATGGGCTACAATGCTATAGACTTCGGTAAGAAAATACGAAAATTCTCAAAAACTGAGAAAGTTTTATTTTTTGCGACTAAAGTGTTATAAACTTTTCATAAGACATTTCAAAGTGATACATTTCAGTTCAAACCGTAAGTCTGTAGCATTATTAGTTTCTGAGATATCATCAAAAATCGTTTTCAGAATCTGAAAAACAAAATTTTTTTTGGAAAAATTATTTTTCTCAATTTTTTTTCTAGAGGTGAATTTAAAACTATAGAATGTTTCGCATCACTTTATTTCAAAACTGCAACTTTCTATCTCAATTTGAACTCGAGTTACAAACTTTTATTTTCTTTATTTGAGCTACAATGCTATAGACATCGGTAAGAAAATACGAAATTTCTCAAAAACTGAGAAAGTTTTATTTTTTGCGACTAAAGTGTAATAATTTTTTCATAAGGCATTTTAAAGTGCTACATTTCAGTTCAAACCGTAAGTCTGTAGCATTATTAGTTTCTGAGATATCATCAAAAATCGTTTTCAGAATCTGAAAAACACAATTTTTTTTGAAAAATAATTTTTCTCAATTTTGTTTCTAGAGGTGAATTTAGTACTCAAGAGCGTTTTGCATCACTTTATTTCAAAACCGCAACTTTCCATCTAAATTAGAACTCGAGTTACAAACTTTTTTCTTCTTCATATAGGCTACAATGCTATAGACATCGGTAAGAAAGAACGAAAATTCTCAAAAACTGAGAAAGTTTTATTTTTTGCGACTTAAGTGTAATAAACTTTTTATAACACAATTCAAAGTGATACATTTCAGTTCAAACCGTAAGTCTGTAGCAATATTAGTTTCTGAGATATCATCAAAAATCTTTTTCAGAATCTGAAAAACACAATTTTTTTGGAAAAATTATTTTTCTCAATTTTGTTTCTAGAGGTGAATTTCGTACTATAGAGCGTTTTGCATCACTTTATTTCTAAACCGCAACTTTCCATCTAAATTAGAACTCGAGTTACAAACTTTTTTCTTCTTCATATGGGCTACAATGCTATAGACTTCGGTAAGAAAATACGAAAATTCTCAAAAACTGAGAAAGTTTTATTTTTTGCGACTAAAGTGTAATAAACTTAATATAAGACAATTCAAAGTGATACATTTCAGTTCAAACCGTAAGTCTGTAGCATTATTAGTTTCTGAGATATCATCAAAATACGTTTTCAGAATCTGAAAAACACAATTTTTTTGGAAAATTTTTTTTTCTCAATTTTGTTTCTAGAGGTGAATTTAGTACTATAGAGCGTTTTGCATCACTTTATTTCAAAATCGCAACTTTCCATCTTAATTAGAACTAGAGTTACAAACTTTTTTCTTCTTCATATGGGCTACAATGCTATAGACTTCGCTAAAAAAATACGAAAATTCTCAAAAACTAAAAAAGTTTTATTTTTTGCGACTAAAGTGTAATAAACTTTTCATAAGACATTTCAAAGTGATACATTTCAGTTCAAACCGTAAGTCTGTAGCATTATTAGTTTCTGAGATATCATCAAAAATCGTTTTGAGAATCTGAAAAACACAATTTTTTTTGAAAAATTATTTTTCTCAATTTTGTTTCTAGAGGTGAATTTAGTACTAAAGAGCGTTTTGCATCACTTTATTTCAAAACCGCAACTTTCCATCTAAATTAGAACTCAAGTTACAAACTTTTTTCTTCTTCATATGGGCTACAATGCTATAGACTTCGGTAAGAAAATACAAAAATTCTCAAAAACTGAGAAAGTTTTATTTTTTGCGACTAAAGTGTAATAAACTTTTCTGTAATAAACCGTAAGTCTGTAGCATTATTAGTTTCTGAGATATCATCGAAAATCGTTTTCAGAATCTGAAAAACACAATTTTTTTTGAAAAATAATTTTTCTCAATTTTGTTTCTAGAGGTGAATTTAGTACTATAGAGCGTTTTGCATCACTTTATTTCAAAACCGCAATTTTCCATCTCAATTAGAACTCGAGTTACAAACTTTTTTCTGCTTCATATGGGCTACAATGCTATAGACTTCGCTAAAAAAATACGAAAATTCTCAAAAACTAAAAAAGTTTTATTTTTTGCGACTAAAGTGTAATAAACTTTTCATAAGACATTTCAAAGTGATACATTTCAGTTCAAACCGTAAGTCTGTAGCATTATTAGTTTCTGAGATATCATCAAAAATCGTTTTGAGAATCTGAAAAACACAATTTTTTTGGAAATTTTTTTTTTCTCAATTTTGTTTCTAGAGGTGAATTTAGTACTATAGAGCGTTTTGCATCACTTTATTTCTAAACCACAACTTTCCATCTAAATTAGAACTCGAGTTACAAACTTTTTTCTTCTTCATATAGGCTACAATGCTATAGACATCGGTAAGAAAATACGAAAATTCTCAAAAACTGAGAAAGTTTTATTTTTTGCGACTAAAGTGTAATAATTTTATTTTAAAGTGCTACATTTCAGTTCAAACCGTAAGTCTGTAGCATTATTAGTTTCTGAGATATCATCAAAAATCGTTTTCAGAATATGAAAAACACAATTTTTATGGAATTTTTTTTTCTCAATTTTGTTTCTAGAGGTGAATTTAGTACTATAGAGCGTTTTGCATCACTTTATTTCAAAACCGCAATTTTCCATCTCAATTAGAACTCGAGTTACAAACTTTTTTCTTCTTCATATGGGCTACAATGCTATAGACTTCGGTAAGAAAATACGAAAATTCTCAAAAACTGAGAAAGTTTTATTTTTTGCGACTAAAGTGTAATAAACTTTTTATAACACAATTCAAAGTGATACATTTCAGTTCAAACCGTAAGTCTGTAGCATTATTAGTTTCTGAGATATCATCAAAAATAGTTTTCAGAATCTGAAAAACACAATTTTTTTGGAAATTTTTTTTTTCTCAATTTTGTTTCTAGAGGTGAATTTCGTACTATAGAGCGTTTTGCATCACTTTATTTCTAAACCGAAACTTTCCATCTAAATTAGAACTCGAGTTACAAACTTTTTTCTTCTTCATATGGGCTACAATGCTATAGACTTCGGTAAGAAAATACGAAAATTCTCAAAAACTGAGAAAGTTTTATTTTTTTGCGACTAAAGTGTAATAAACTTAATATAAGACAATTCAAAGTGATAAATTTCAGTTCAAACCGTAAGTCTGTAGCATTATTAGTTTCTGAGATATCATCAAACTACGTTTTCAGAATCTGAAAAACACAATTTTTTTGGAAATTTTTTTTTTCTCAATTTTGTTTCTAGAGGTGAATTTAGTACTATAGAGCGTTTTGCATCACTTTATTTCAAAACCGCAATTTTCCATCTCAATTAGAACTCGAGTTACAAACTTTTTTCTGCTTCATATGGGCTACAATGCTATAGACTTCGGTAAGAAAATACGAAAATTCTCAAAAACTGAGAAAGTTTTATTTTTTGCGACTAAAGTGTTATAAACTTTTCATAAGACATTTCAAAGTGATACATTTCAGTTCAAACCGTAAGTCTGTAGCATTATTAGTTTCTGAGATATCATCAAAAATCGTTTTCAGAATCTGAAAAACAAAATTTTTTTTGGAAAAATTATTTTTCTCAATTTTTTTTCTAGAGGTGAATTTAAAACTATAGAATGTTTCGCATCACTTTATTTCAAAACTGCAACTTTCTATCTCAATTTGAACTCGAGTTACAAACTTTTATTTTCTTTATTTGAGCTACAATGCTATAGACATCGGTAAGAAAATACGAAAATTCTCAAAAACTGAGAAAGTTTTATTTTTTGCGACTAAAGTGTAATAAACTTTTTATAAGACAATTCAAAGTGATACATTTCAGTTCAAACCGTAATTCTGTAGCATTATTAGTTTCTGAGATATCATCAAAAATCGTTTTCAGAATCTGAAAAACACAATTTTTTTTGAAAAATTATTTTTCTCAATTTTGTTTCTAGAGGTGAATTTAGTACTCAAGAGCGTTTTGCATCACTTTATTTCAAAACCGCAACTTTCCATCTAAATTAGAACTCGAGTTACAAACTTTTTTCTTCTTCATATAGGCTACAATGCTATAGACATCGGTAAGAAAATACGAAAATTCTCAAAAACTGAGAAAGTTTTATTTTTTGCGACTAAAGTGTAATAATTTTTTCATAAGGCATTTTAAAGTGCTACATTTCAGTTCAAACCGTAAGTCTGTAGCATTATTAGTTTCTGAGATATCATCAAAATACGTTTTCAGAATATGAAAAACACAATTTTTTTGTAAATTTTTTTTTCAATTTTGTTTCTAGAGGTGAATTTAGTACTATAGAGCGTTTTGCATCACTTTATTTCAAAACCGCAATTTTCCATCTCAATTAGAACTCGAGTTACAAACTTTTTTCTTCTTCATATGGGCTACAATGCTATAGACTTCGGTAAGAAAATACGAAAATTCTCAAAAACTGAGAAAGTTTTATTTTTTGCGACTAAAGTGTAATAAACTTTTTATAACACAATTCAAAGTGATACATTTCAGTTCAAACCGTAAGTCTGTAGCATTATTAGTTTCTGAGATATCATCAAAAATCGTTTTCAGAATCTGAAAAACACAATTTTTTTGGAAATTTTTTTTTTCTCAATTTTGTTTCTAGAGGTGAATTTCGTACTATAGAGCGTTTTGCATCACTTTATTTCTAAACCGCAACTTTCCATCTAAATTAGAACTCGAGTTACAAACTTTTTTCTTCTTCATATGGGCTACAATGCTATAGACTTCGGTAAGAAAATACGAAAATTCTCAAAAACTGAGAAAGTTTTATTTTTTGCGACTAAAGTGTAATAAACTTAATATAAGACAAATCAAAGTGATACATTTCAGTTCAAACCGTAAGTCTGTAGCATTATTAGTTTCTGAGATATCATCAAAATACGTTTTCAGAATCTGAAAAACACAATTTTTTTGGAAAATTTTTTTTTCTCAATTTTGTTTCTAGAGGTGAATTTAGTACTATAGAGCGTTTTGCATCACTTTATTTCAAAACCGCAACTTTCCATCTTAATTAGAACTAGAGTTACAAACTTTTTTCTTCTTCATATGGGCTACAATGCTATAGACTTCGCTAAAAAAATACGAAAATTCTCAAAAACTGAAAAAGTTTTATTTTTTGCGACTAAAGTGTAATAAACTTTTCATAAGACATTTCAAAGTGATACATTTCAGTTCAAACCGTAAGTCTGTAGCATTATTAGTTTCTGAGATATCATCAAAAATCGTTTTGAGAATCTGAAAAACACAATTTTTTTTGAAAAATTATTTTTCTCAATTTTGTTTCTAGAGGTGAATTTAGTACTAAAGAGCGTTTTGCATCACTTTATTTCAAAACCGCAACTTTCCATCTAAATTAGAACTCAAGTTACAAACTTTTTTCTTCTTCATATGGGCTACAATGCTATAGACTTCGGTAAGAAAATACAAAAATTCTCAAAAACTGAGAAAGTTTTATTTTTTGCGACTAAAGTGTAATAAACTTTTCATAAGACATTTCAAAGTGATACATTTCAGTTCAAACCGTAAGTCTGTAGCATTATTAGTTTCTGAGATATCATCAAAAATCGTTTTCAGAATCTGAAAAACACAATTTTTTTTGAAAAATAATTTTTCTCAATTTTGTTTCTAGAGGTGAATTTAGTACTATAGAGCGTTTTGCATCACTTTATTTCAAAACCGCAACTTTCCATCTTAATTAGAACTAGAGTTACAAACTTTTTTCTTCTTCATATGGGCTACAATGCTATAGACTTCGCTAAAAAAATACGAAAATTCTCAAAAACTGAAAAAGTTTTATTTTTTGCGACTAAAGTGTAATAAACTTTTCATAAGACATTTCAAAGTGATACATTTCAGTTCAAACCGTAAGTCTGTAGCATTATTAGTTTCTGAGATATCATCAAAAATCGTTTTGAGAATCTGAAAAACACAATTTTTTTTGAAAAATTATTTTTCTCAATTTTGTTTCTAGAGGTGAATTTAGTACTAAAGAGCGTTTTGCATCACTTTATTTCAAAACCGCAACTTTCCATCTAAATTAGAACTCAAGTTACAAACTTTTTTCTTCTTCATATGGGCTACAATGCTATAGACTTCGGTAAGAAAATACAAAAATTCTCAAAAACTGAGAAAGTTTTATTTTTTGCGACTAAAGTGTAATAAACTTTTCATAAGACATTTCAAAGTGATACATTTCAGTTCAAACCGTAAGTCTGTAGCATTATTAGTTTCTGAGATATCATCAAAAATCGTTTTCAGAATCTGAAAAACACAATTTTTTTTGAAAAATAATTTTTCTCAATTTTGTTTCTAGAGGTGAATTTAGTACTCAAGAGCGTTTTGCATCACTTTATTTCAAAACCGCAACTTTCCATCTAAATTAGAACTCGAGTTACAAACTTTTTTCGTCTTCATATAGGCTACAATGCTATAGACATCGGTAAGAAAATACGAAAATTCTCAAAAACTGAGAAAGTTTTATTTTTTGCGACTAAAGTGTAATAAACTTCTTATAACACAATTCAAAGTGATACATTTCAGTTCAAACCGTAAGTCTGTAGCATTATTAGTTTCTGAGATATCATCAAAAATCGTTTTCAGAATCTGAAAAACACAATTTTTTTGGAAATTTTTTTTTTTTCTCAATTTTGTTTCTAGAGGTGAATTTAGTACTATAGAGCGTTTTGCATCACTTTATTTCTAAAATGCAACTTTCCATCTAAATTAGAACTCGAGTTACAAACTTTTTTCTTCTTCATATAGGCTACAATGCTATAGACATCGGTAAGAAAATACGAAAATTCTCAAAAACTGAGAAAGTTTTATTTTTTGCGACTAAAGTGTAATAAACTTTTTATAACACAATTCAAAGTGATAAATTTCAGTTCAAACCGTAAGTCTGTAGCATTATTAGTTTCTGAGATATCATCAAACTACGTTTTCAGAATCTGAAAAACACAATTTTTTTGGAAATTTTTTTTTTCTCAATTTTGTTTCTAGAGGTGAATTTAGTACTATAGAGCGTTTTGCATCACTTTATTTCAAAACCGCAATTTTCCATCTCAATTAGAACTCGAGTTACAAACTTTTTTCTGCTTCATATGGGCTACAATGCTATAGACTTCGGTAAGAAAATACGAAAATTCTCAAAAACTGAGAAAGTTTTATTTTTTGCGACTAAAGTGTTATAAACTTTTCATAAGACATTTCAAAGTGATACATTTCAGTTCAAACCGTAAGTCTGTAGCATTATTAGTTTCTGAGATATCATCAAAAATCGTTTTCAGAATCTGAAAAACAAAATTTTTTTTGGAAAAATTATTTTTCTCAATTTTTTTTCTAGAGGTGAATTTAAAACTATAGAATGTTTCGCATCACTTTATTTCAAAACTGCAACTTTCTATCTCAATTTGAACTCGAGTTACAAACTTTTATTTTCTTTATTTGAGCTACAATGCTATAGACATCGGTAAGAAAATACGAAAATTCTCAAAAACTGAGAAAGTTTTATTTTTTGCGACTAAAGTGTAATAAACTTTTTATAAGACAATTCAAAGTGATACATTTCAGTTCAAACCGTAATTCTGTAGCATTATTAGTTTCTGAGATATCATCAAAAATCGTTTTCAGAATCTGAAAAACACAATTTTTTTTGAAAAATTATTTTTCTCAATTTTGTTTCTAGAGGTGAATTTAGTACTCAAGAGCGTTTTGCATCACTTTATTTCAAAACCGCAACTTTCCATCTAAATTAGAACTCGAGTTACAAACTTTTTTCTTCTTCATATGGGCTACAATGCTATAGACATCGGTAAGAAAATACGAAAATTCTCAAAAACTGAGAAAGTTTTATTTTTTGCGACTAAAGTGTAATAATTTTTTCATAAGGCATTTTAAAGTGCTACATTTCAGTTCAAACCGTAAGTCTGTAGCATTATTAGTTTCTGAGATATCATCAAAATACGTTTTCAGAATATGAAAAACACAATTTTTTTGTAAATTTTTTTTTCAATTTTGTTTCTAGAGGTGAATTTAGTACTATAGAGCGTTTTGCATCACTTTATTTCAAAACCGCAATTTTCCATCTCAATTAGAACTCGAGTTACAAACTTTTTTCTTCTTCATATGGGCTACAATGCTATAGACTTCGGTAAGAAAATACGAAAATTCTCAAAAACTGAGAAAGTTTTATTTTTTGCGACTAAAGTGTAATAAACTTTTTATAACACAATTCAAAGTGATACATTTCAGTTCAAACCGTAAGTCTGTAGCATTATTAGTTTCTGAGATATCATCAAAAATCGTTTTCAGAATCTGAAAAACACAATTTTTTTGGAAATTTTTTTTTTCTCAATTTTGTTTCTAGAGGTGAATTTCGTACTATAGAGCGTTTTGCATCACTTTATTTCTAAACCGCAACTTTCCATCTAAATTAGAACTCGAGTTACAAACTTTTTTCTTCTTCATATGGGCTACAATGCTATAGACTTCGGTAAGAAAATACGAAAATTCTCAAAAACTGAGAAAGTTTTATTTTTTGCGACTAAAGTGTAATAAACTTAATATAAGACAAATCAAAGTGATACATTTCAGTTCAAACCGTAAGTCTGTAGCATTATTAGTTTCTGAGATATCATCAAAATACGTTTTCAGAATCTGAAAAACACAATTTTTTTGGAAAATTTTTTTTTCTCAATTTTGTTTCTAGAGGTGAATTTAGTACTATAGAGCGTTTTGCATCACTTTATTTCAAAACCGCAACTTTCCATCTTAATTAGAACTAGAGTTACAAACTTTTTTCTTCTTCATATGGGCTACAATGCTATAGACTTCGCTAAAAAAATACGAAAATTCTCAAAAACTGAAAAAGTTTTATTTTTTGCGACTAAAGTGTAATAAACTTTTCATAAGACATTTCAAAGTGATACATTTCAGTTCAAACCGTAAGTCTGTAGCATTATTAGTTTCTGAGATATCATCAAAAATCGTTTTGAGAATCTGAAAAACACAATTTTTTTTGAAAAATTATTTTTCTCAATTTTGTTTCTAGAGGTGAATTTAGTACTAAAGAGCGTTTTGCATCACTTTATTTCAAAACCGCAACTTTCCATCTAAATTAGAACTCAAGTTACAAACTTTTTTCTTCTTCATATGGGCTACAATGCTATAGACTTCGGTAAGAAAATACAAAAATTCTCAAAAACTGAGAAAGTTTTATTTTTTGCGACTAAAGTGTAATAAACTTTTCATAAGACATTTCAAAGTGATACATTTCAGTTCAAACCGTAAGTCTGTAGCATTATTAGTTTCTGAGATATCATCAAAAATCGTTTTCAGAATCTGAAAAACACAATTTTTTTTGAAAAATAATTTTTCTCAATTTTGTTTCTAGAGGTGAATTTAGTACTATAGAGCGTTTTGCATCACTTTATTTCAAAACCGCAACTTTCCATCTTAATTAGAACTAGAGTTACAAACTTTTTTCTTCTTCATATGGGCTACAATGCTATAGACTTCGCTAAAAAAATACGAAAATTCTCAAAAACTGAAAAAGTTTTATTTTTTGCGACTAAAGTGTAATAAACTTTTCATAAGACATTTCAAAGTGATACATTTCAGTTCAAACCGTAAGTCTGTAGCATTATTAGTTTCTGAGATATCATCAAAAATCGTTTTGAGAATCTGAAAAACACAATTTTTTTTGAAAAATTATTTTTCTCAATTTTGTTTCTAGAGGTGAATTTAGTACTAAAGAGCGTTTTGCATCACTTTATTTCAAAACCGCAACTTTCCATCTAAATTAGAACTCAAGTTACAAACTTTTTTCTTCTTCATATGGGCTACAATGCTATAGACTTCGGTAAGAAAATACAAAAATTCTCAAAAACTGAGAAAGTTTTATTTTTTGCGACTAAAGTGTAATAAACTTTTCATAAGACATTTCAAAGTGATACATTTCAGTTCAAACCGTAAGTCTGTAGCATTATTAGTTTCTGAGATATCATCAAAAATCGTTTTCAGAATCTGAAAAACACAATTTTTTTTGAAAAATAATTTTTCTCAATTTTGTTTCTAGAGGTGAATTTAGTACTCAAGAGCGTTTTGCATCACTTTATTTCAAAACCGCAACTTTCCATCTAAATTAGAACTCGAGTTACAAACTTTTTTCGTCTTCATATAGGCTACAATGCTATAGACATCGGTAAGAAAATACGAAAATTCTCAAAAACTGAGAAAGTTTTATTTTTTGCGACTAAAGTGTAATAAACTTCTTATAACACAATTCAAAGTGATACATTTCAGTTCAAACCGTAAGTCTGTAGCATTATTAGTTTCTGAGATATCATCAAAAATCGTTTTCAGAATCTGAAAAACACAATTTTTTTGGAAATTTTTTTTTTTTCTCAATTTTGTTTCTAGAGGTGAATTTAGTACTATAGAGCGTTTTGCATCACTTTATTTCTAAAATGCAACTTTCCATCTAAATTAGAACTCGAGTTACAAACTTTTTTCTTCTTCATATAGGCTACAATGCTATAGACATCGGTAAGAAAATACGAAAATTCTCAAAAACTGAGAAAGTTTTATTTTTTGCGACTAAAGTGTAATAAACTTTTTATAACACAATTCAAAGTGATAAATTTCAGTTCAAACCGTAAGTCTGTAGCATTATTAGTTTCTGAGATATCATCAAACTACGTTTTCAGAATCTGAAAAACACAATTTTTTTGGAAATTTTTTTTTTCTCAATTTTGTTTCTAGAGGTGAATTTAGTACTATAGAGCGTTTTGCATCACTTTATTTCAAAACCGCAATTTTCCATCTCAATTAGAACTCGAGTTACAAACTTTTTTCTGCTTCATATGGGCTACAATGCTATAGACTTCGGTAAGAAAATACGAAAATTCTCAAAAACTGAGAAAGTTTTATTTTTTGCGACTAAAGTGTTATAAACTTTTCATAAGACATTTCAAAGTGATACATTTCAGTTCAAACCGTAAGTCTGTAGCATTATTAGTTTCTGAGATATCATCAAAAATCGTTTTCAGAATCTGAAAAACAAAATTTTTTTTGGAAAAATTATTTTTCTCAATTTTTTTTCTAGAGGTGAATTTAAAACTATAGAATGTTTCGCATCACTTTATTTCAAAACTGCAACTTTCTATCTCAATTTGAACTCGAGTTACAAACTTTTATTTTCTTTATTTGAGCTACAATGCTATAGACATCGGTAAGAAAATACGAAAATTCTCAAAAACTGAGAAAGTTTTATTTTTTGCGACTAAAGTGTAATAAACTTTTTATAAGACAATTCAAAGTGATACATTTCAGTTCAAACCGTAATTCTGTAGCATTATTAGTTTCTGAGATATCATCAAAAATCGTTTTCAGAATCTGAAAAACACAATTTTTTTTGAAAAATTATTTTTCTCAATTTTGTTTCTAGAGGTGAATTTAGTACTCAAGAGCGTTTTGCATCACTTTATTTCAAAACCGCAACTTTCCATCTAAATTAGAACTCGAGTTACAAACTTTTTTCTTCTTCATATGGGCTACAATGCTATAGACATCGGTAAGAAAATACGAAAATTCTCAAAAACTGAGAAAGTTTTATTTTTTGCGACTAAAGTGTAATAATTTTTTCATAAGGCATTTTAAAGTGCTACATTTCAGTTCAAACCGTAAGTCTGTAGCATTATTAGTTTCTGAGATATCATCAAAATACGTTTTCAGAATATGAAAAACACAATTTTTTTGTAAATTTTTTTTTCAATTTTGTTTCTAGAGGTGAATTTAGTACTATAGAGCGTTTTGCATCACTTTATTTCAAAACCGCAATTTTCCATCTCAATTAGAACTCGAGTTACAAACTTTTTTCTTCTTCATATGGGCTACAATGCTATAGACTTCGGTAAGAAAATACGAAAATTCTCAAAAACTGAGAAAGTTTTATTTTTTGCGACTAAAGTGTAATAAACTTTTTATAACACAATTCAAAGTGATACATTTCAGTTCAAACCGTAAGTCTGTAGCATTATTAGTTTCTGAGATATCATCAAAAATCGTTTTCAGAATCTGAAAAACACAATTTTTTTGGAAATTTTTTTTTTCTCAATTTTGTTTCTAGAGGTGAATTTCGTACTATAGAGCGTTTTGCATCACTTTATTTCTAAACCGCAACTTTCCATCTAAATTAGAACTCGAGTTACAAACTTTTTTCTTCTTCATATGGGCTACAATGCTATAGACTTCGGTAAGAAAATACGAAAATTCTCAAAAACTGAGAAAGTTTTATTTTTTGCGACTAAAGTGTAATAAACTTAATATAAGACAAATCAAAGTGATACATTTCAGTTCAAACCGTAAGTCTGTAGCATTATTAGTTTCTGAGATATCATCAAAATACGTTTTCAGAATCTGAAAAACACAATTTTTTTGGAAAATTTTTTTTTCTCAATTTTGTTTCTAGAGGTGAATTTAGTACTATAGAGCGTTTTGCATCACTTTATTTCAAAACCGCAACTTTCCATCTTAATTAGAACTAGAGTTACAAACTTTTTTCTTCTTCATATGGGCTACAATGCTATAGACTTCGCTAAAAAAATACGAAAATTCTCAAAAACTGAAAAAGTTTTATTTTTTGCGACTAAAGTGTAATAAACTTTTCATAAGACATTTCAAAGTGATACATTTCAGTTCAAACCGTAAGTCTGTAGCATTATTAGTTTCTGAGATATCATCAAAAATCGTTTTGAGAATCTGAAAAACACAATTTTTTTTGAAAAATTATTTTTCTCAATTTTGTTTCTAGAGGTGAATTTAGTACTAAAGAGCGTTTTGCATCACTTTATTTCAAAACCGCAACTTTCCATCTAAATTAGAACTCAAGTTACAAACTTTTTTCTTCTTCATATGGGCTACAATGCTATAGACTTCGGTAAGAAAATACAAAAATTCTCAAAAACTGAGAAAGTTTTATTTTTTGCGACTAAAGTGTAATAAACTTTTCATAAGACATTTCAAAGTGATACATTTCAGTTCAAACCGTAAGTCTGTAGCATTATTAGTTTCTGAGATATCATCAAAAATCGTTTTCAGAATCTGAAAAACACAATTTTTTTTGAAAAATAATTTTTCTCAATTTTGTTTCTAGAGGTGAATTTAGTACTATAGAGCGTTTTGCATCACTTTATTTCAAAACCGCAACTTTCCATCTTAATTAGAACTAGAGTTACAAACTTTTTTCTTCTTCATATGGGCTACAATGCTATAGACTTCGCTAAAAAAATACGAAAATTCTCAAAAACTGAAAAAGTTTTATTTTTTGCGACTAAAGTGTAATAAACTTTTCATAAGACATTTCAAAGTGATACATTTCAGTTCAAACCGTAAGTCTGTAGCATTATTAGTTTCTGAGATATCATCAAAAATCGTTTTGAGAATCTGAAAAACACAATTTTTTTTGAAAAATTATTTTTCTCAATTTTGTTTCTAGAGGTGAATTTAGTACTAAAGAGCGTTTTGCATCACTTTATTTCAAAACCGCAACTTTCCATCTAAATTAGAACTCAAGTTACAAACTTTTTTCTTCTTCATATGGGCTACAATGCTATAGACTTCGGTAAGAAAATACAAAAATTCTCAAAAACTGAGAAAGTTTTATTTTTTGCGACTAAAGTGTAATAAACTTTTCATAAGACATTTCAAAGTGATACATTTCAGTTCAAACCGTAAGTCTGTAGCATTATTAGTTTCTGAGATATCATCAAAAATCGTTTTCAGAATCTGAAAAACACAATTTTTTTTGAAAAATAATTTTTCTCAATTTTGTTTCTAGAGGTGAATTTAGTACTCAAGAGCGTTTTGCATCACTTTATTTCAAAACCGCAACTTTCCATCTAAATTAGAACTCGAGTTACAAACTTTTTTCGTCTTCATATAGGCTACAATGCTATAGACATCGGTAAGAAAATACGAAAATTCTCAAAAACTGAGAAAGTTTTATTTTTTGCGACTAAAGTGTAATAAACTTCTTATAACACAATTCAAAGTGATACATTTCAGTTCAAACCGTAAGTCTGTAGCATTATTAGTTTCTGAGATATCATCAAAAATCGTTTTCAGAATCTGAAAAACACAATTTTTTTGGAAATTTTTTTTTTTTCTCAATTTTGTTTCTAGAGGTGAATTTAGTACTATAGAGCGTTTTGCATCACTTTATTTCTAAAATGCAACTTTCCATCTAAATTAGAACTCGAGTTACAAACTTTTTTCTTCTTCATATAGGCTACAATGCTATAGACATCGGTAAGAAAATACGAAAATTCTCAAAAACTGAGAAAGTTTTATTTTTTGCGACTAAAGTGTAATAAACTTTTTATAACACAATTCAAAGTGATAAATTTCAGTTCAAACCGTAAGTCTGTAGCATTATTAGTTTCTGAGATATCATCAAACTACGTTTTCAGAATCTGAAAAACACAATTTTTTTGGAAATTTTTTTTTTCTCAATTTTGTTTCTAGAGGTGAATTTAGTACTATAGAGCGTTTTGCATCACTTTATTTCAAAACCGCAATTTTCCATCTCAATTAGAACTCGAGTTACAAACTTTTTTCTGCTTCATATGGGCTACAATGCTATAGACTTCGGTAAGAAAATACGAAAATTCTCAAAAACTGAGAAAGTTTTATTTTTTGCGACTAAAGTGTTATAAACTTTTCATAAGACATTTCAAAGTGATACATTTCAGTTCAAACCGTAAGTCTGTAGCATTATTAGTTTCTGAGATATCATCAAAAATCGTTTTCAGAATCTGAAAAACAAAATTTTTTTTGGAAAAATTATTTTTCTCAATTTTTTTTCTAGAGGTGAATTTAAAACTATAGAATGTTTCGCATCACTTTATTTCAAAACTGCAACTTTCTATCTCAATTTGAACTCGAGTTACAAACTTTTATTTTCTTTATTTGAGCTACAATGCTATAGACATCGGTAAGAAAATACGAAAATTCTCAAAAACTGAGAAAGTTTTATTTTTTGCGACTAAAGTGTAATAAACTTTTTATAAGACAATTCAAAGTGATACATTTCAGTTCAAACCGTAATTCTGTAGCATTATTAGTTTCTGAGATATCATCAAAAATCGTTTTCAGAATCTGAAAAACACAATTTTTTTTGAAAAATTATTTTTCTCAATTTTGTTTCTAGAGGTGAATTTAGTACTCAAGAGCGTTTTGCATCACTTTATTTCAAAACCGCAACTTTCCATCTAAATTAGAACTCGAGTTACAAACTTTTTTCTTCTTCATATGGGCTACAATGCTATAGACATCGGTAAGAAAATACGAAAATTCTCAAAAACTGAGAAAGTTTTATTTTTTGCGACTAAAGTGTAATAATTTTTTCATAAGGCATTTTAAAGTGCTACATTTCAGTTCAAACCGTAAGTCTGTAGCATTATTAGTTTCTGAGATATCATCAAAATACGTTTTCAGAATATGAAAAACACAATTTTTTTGTAAATTTTTTTTTCAATTTTGTTTCTAGAGGTGAATTTAGTACTATAGAGCGTTTTGCATCACTTTATTTCAAAACCGCAATTTTCCATCTCAATTAGAACTCGAGTTACAAACTTTTTTCTTCTTCATATGGGCTACAATGCTATAGACTTCGGTAAGAAAATACGAAAATTCTCAAAAACTGAGAAAGTTTTATTTTTTGCGACTAAAGTGTAATAAACTTTTTATAACACAATTCAAAGTGATACATTTCAGTTCAAACCGTAAGTCTGTAGCATTATTAGTTTCTGAGATATCATCAAAAATCGTTTTCAGAATCTGAAAAACACAATTTTTTTGGAAATTTTTTTTTTTCTCAATTTTGTTTCTAGAGGTGAATTTCGTACTATAGAGCGTTTTGCATCACTTTATTTCTAAACCGCAACTTTCCATCTAAATTAGAACTCGAGTTACAAACTTTTTTCTTCTTCATATGGGCTACAATGCTATAGACTTCGGTAAGAAAATACGAAAATTCTCAAAAACTGAGAAAGTTTTATTTTTTGCGACTAAAGTGTAATAAACTTAATATAAGACAAATCAAAGTGATACATTTCAGTTCAAACCGTAAGTCTGTAGCATTATTAGTTTCTGAGATATCATCAAAATACGTTTTCAGAATCTGAAAAACACAATTTTTTTGGAAAATTTTTTTTTCTCAATTTTGTTTCTAGAGGTGAATTTAGTACTATAGAGCGTTTTGCATCACTTTATTTCAAAACCGCAACTTTCCATCTTAATTAGAACTAGAGTTACAAACTTTTTTCTTCTTCATATGGGCTACAATGCTATAGACTTCGCTAAAAAAATACGAAAATTCTCAAAAACTGAAAAAGTTTTATTTTTTGCGACTAAAGTGTAATAAACTTTTCATAAGACATTTCAAAGTGATACATTTCAGTTCAAACCGTAAGTCTGTAGCATTATTAGTTTCTGAGATATCATCAAAAATCGTTTTGAGAATCTGAAAAACACAATTTTTTTTGAAAAATTATTTTTCTCAATTTTGTTTCTAGAGGTGAATTTAGTACTAAAGAGCGTTTTGCATCACTTTATTTCAAAACCGCAACTTTCCATCTAAATTAGAACTCAAGTTACAAACTTTTTTCTTCTTCATATGGGCTACAATGCTATAGACTTCGGTAAGAAAATACAAAAATTCTCAAAAACTGAGAAAGTTTTATTTTTTGCGACTAAAGTGTAATAAACTTTTCATAAGACATTTCAAAGTGATACATTTCAGTTCAAACCGTAAGTCTGTAGCATTATTAGTTTCTGAGATATCATCAAAAATCGTTTTCAGAATCTGAAAAACACAATTTTTTTTGAAAAATAATTTTTCTCAATTTTGTTTCTAGAGGTGAATTTAGTACTATAGAGCGTTTTGCATCACTTTATTTCAAAACCGCAACTTTCCATCTTAATTAGAACTAGAGTTACAAACTTTTTTCTTCTTCATATGGGCTACAATGCTATAGACTTCGCTAAAAAAATACGAAAATTCTCAAAAACTGAAAAAGTTTTATTTTTTGCGACTAAAGTGTAATAAACTTTTCATAAGACATTTCAAAGTGATACATTTCAGTTCAAACCGTAAGTCTGTAGCATTATTAGTTTCTGAGATATCATCAAAAATCGTTTTGAGAATCTGAAAAACACAATTTTTTTTGAAAAATTATTTTTCTCAATTTTGTTTCTAGAGGTGAATTTAGTACTAAAGAGCGTTTTGCATCACTTTATTTCAAAACCGCAACTTTCCATCTAAATTAGAACTCAAGTTACAAACTTTTTTCTTCTTCATATGGGCTACAATGCTATAGACTTCGGTAAGAAAATACAAAAATTCTCAAAAACTGAGAAAGTTTTATTTTTTGCGACTAAAGTGTAATAAACTTTTCATAAGACATTTCAAAGTGATACATTTCAGTTCAAACCGTAAGTCTGTAGCATTATTAGTTTCTGAGATATCATCAAAAATCGTTTTCAGAATCTGAAAAACACAATTTTTTTTGAAAAATAATTTTTCTCAATTTTGTTTCTAGAGGTGAATTTAGTACTCAAGAGCGTTTTGCATCACTTTATTTCAAAACCGCAACTTTCCATCTAAATTAGAACTCGAGTTACAAACTTTTTTCGTCTTCATATAGGCTACAATGCTATAGACATCGGTAAGAAAATACGAAAATTCTCAAAAACTGAGAAAGTTTTATTTTTTGCGACTAAAGTGTAATAAACTTCTTATAACACAATTCAAAGTGATACATTTCAGTTCAAACCGTAAGTCTGTAGCATTATTAGTTTCTGAGATATCATCAAAAATCGTTTTCAGAATCTGAAAAACACAATTTTTTTGGAAATTTTTTTTTTTCTCAATTTTGTTTCTAGAGGTGAATTTAGTACTATAGAGCGTTTTGCATCACTTTATTTCTAAAATGCAACTTTCCATCTAAATTAGAACTCGAGTTACAAACTTTTTTCTTCTTCATATAGGCTACAATGCTATAGACATCGGTAAGAAAATACGAAAATTCTCAAAAACTGAGAAAGTTTTATTTTTTGCGACTAAAGTGTAATAAACTTTTTATAACACAATTCAAAGTGATACATTTCAGTTCAAACCGTAAGTCTGTAGCATTATTAGTTTCTGAGATATCATCAAAAATCGTTTTCAGAATCTGAAAAACACAATTTTTTTGGAAAATTTTTTTTTTCTCAATTTTGTTTCTAGAGGTGAATTTAGTACTATAGAGCGTTTTGCATCACTTTATTTCTAAACCACAACTTTCCATCTAAATTAGAACTCGAGTTACAAACTTTTTTCTTCTTCATATAGGCTACAATGCTATAGACATCGGTAAGAAAATACGAAAATTCTCAAAAACTGAGAAAGTTTTATTTTTTGCGACTAAAGTGTAATAATTTTTTCATAAGGCATTTTAAAGTGCTACATTTCAGTTCAAACCGTAAGTCTGTAGCATTATTAGTTTCTGAGATATCATCAAAAATCGTTTTCAGAATATGAAAAACACAATTTTTTTGGAAATTTTTTTTTTTCTCAATTTTGTTTCTAGAGGTGAATTTAGTACTATAGAGCGTTTTGCATCACTTTATTTCAAAACCGCAATTTTCCATCTCAATTAGAACTCGAGTTACAAACTTTTTTCTTCTTCATATGGGCTACAATGCTATAGACTTCGGTAAGAAAATACGAAAATTCTCAAAAACTGAGAAAGTTTTATTTTTTGCGACTAAAGTGTAATAAACTTTTTATAACACAATTCAAAGTGATACATTTCAGTTCAAACCGTAAGTCTGTAGCATTATTAGTTTCTGAGATATCATCAAAAATCGTTTTCAGAATCTGAAAAACACGATTTTTTTGGAAATTTTTTTTTTCTCAATTTTGTTTCTAGAGGTGAATTTCGTACTATAGAGCGTTTTGCATCACTTTATTTCTAAACCGCAACTTTCCATCTAAATTAGAACTCGAGTTACAAACTTTTTTCTTCTTCATATGGGCTACAATGCTATAGACTTCGGTAAGAAAATACGAAAATTCTCAAAAACTGAGAAAGTTTTATTTTTTGCGACTAAAGTGTAATAAACTTAATATAAGACAATTCAAAGTGATAAATTTCAGTTCAAACCGTAAGTCTGTAGCATTATTAGTTTCTGAGATATCATCAAAATACGTTTTCAGAATCTGAAAAACACAATTTTTTTGGAAATTTTTTTTTTCTCAATTTTGTTTCTAGAGGTGAATTTAGTACTATAGAGCGTTTTGCATCACTTTATTTCAAAACCGCAATTTTCCATCTCAATTAGAACTCGAGTTACAAACTTTTTTCTGCTTCATATGGGCTACAATGCTATAGACTTCGGTAAGAAAATACGAAAATTCTCAAAAACTGATAAAGTTTTATTTTTTGCGACTAAAGTGTTATAAACTTTTCATAAGACATTTCAAAGTGATACATTTCAGTTCAAACCGTAAGTCTGTAGCATTATTAGTTTCTGAGATATCATCAAAAATCGTTTTCAGAATCTGAAAAACAAAATTTTTTTTGGAAAAATTATTTTTCTCAAATTTTTTTCTAGAGGTGAATTTAAAACTATAGAATGTTTCGCATCACTTTATTTCAAAACTGCAACTTTCTATCTCAATTTGAACTCGAGTTACAAACTTTTATTTTCTTTATTTGAGCTACAATGCTATAGACTTCGGTAAGAAAATACGAAAATTCTCAAAAACTGAGAAAGTTTTATTTTTTGCGACTAAAGTGTAATAAACTTTTTATAAGACAATTTAAAGTGATACATTTCAGTTCAAACCGTAATTCTGTAGCATTATTAGTTTCTGAGATATCATCAAAAATCGTTTTCAGAATCTGAAAAACACAATTTTTTTTGAAAAATTATTTTTCTCAATTTTGTTTCTAGAGGTGAATTTAGTACTAAAGAGCGTTTTGCATCACTTTATTTCAAAACCGCAACTTTCCATCTAAATTAGAACTCGAGTTACAAACTTTTTTCTTCTTCATATGGGCTACAATGCTATAGACTTCGGTAAGAAAATACTAAAATTCTCAAAAACTGAGAAAGTTTTATTTTTTGCGACTAAAGTGTAATAATTTTTTCATAAGGCATTTTAAAGTGCTACATTTCAGTTCAAACCGTAAGTCTGTAGCATTATTAGTTTCTGAGATATCATCAAAAATCTTTTTCAGAATCTGAAAAACACAATTTTTTTGGAAAAATTATTTTTCTCAATTTTGTTTCTAGAGGTGAATTTCGTACTATAGAGCGTTTTGCATCACTTTATTTCAAAACCGCAACTTTCCATCTTAATTAGAACTAGAGTTACAAACTTTTTTCTTCTTCATATGGGCTACAATGCTATAGACTTCGCTAAGAAAATACGAAAATTCTCAAAAACTGAGAAAGTTTTATTTTTTGCGACTAAAGTGTAATAAACTTTTCATAAGACATTTCAAAGTGATACATTTCAGTTCAAACCGTAAGTCTGTAGCATTATTAGTTTCTGAGATATCATCAAAACTCGTTTTCAGAATCTGAAAAACACAATTTTTTTGGAAAAATCATTTTTCTTAATTTTGTTTTTAAAGGTGAATTTAGTACTATAGAGCGTTTTGCATCACTTTATTTCAAAACCGCAACTTTCAATCTTAATTAGAACTCGAGTTACAAACTTTTTTCTTCTTCATATAGGCTACAATGCTATAGACTTCGGTAAGAAAATACTAAATTTTAAAAAATTAAGAAAGTTTTATTTTTTGCCACTAAAGTGTAATAACCTTTTCATAAGACAATTCAAAGAGATGCATTTCATTTTAAACCGCAAGTCTGTAGCATTATTAGTTTCTGAGATATTATCAAAAATCGTGACGCCATCAATGACTACTATTTTAATTTTAGTAGTTTATGAAGTAGATAAGTGACGCCATCACTGACTACCAACTTGATTTTGGTGTTGTATGAAGTAGATAAGTAACTTTATTATTAACTATTAACTTGACTTTAGTTGTGTATGAAGTAGATATGTGACGTAATCACTGACTATCAATTTAACTTCAGTAATGTATGAACACTCCAAAAACAAGTGCATTACTTTAGTTACGAATACTAACTTATTTAAGATATACACTTATAAACTATTAATGGTAACTTAAATAATGCACTTTTAGCACGTTATTAACAGTAGCTAATTTAAGTTACTTTTGTTTAGTTATTACGCGTAACTAATTTTTCCCCTCCTTCGCTGCTGCGTGCGCTCGCTTCTCTGCTCTTGCTCGTCTCGCTCGCTCTCGCGCCCGCCTGCCTCACTGCACTGCACTCTGACCAGCGTGTCCCGCCACCTCTCTCTCTTACGCACACAATTCAACCCGGCACACCGGCACACTTGTTTTTTTATATTCTTCTCTCTCTTTCCCCACATCTTCGCATGCAATATACACGATAATAATTACAATCCACAAAATATTACGCGTTTTCACAATAAATATAGCAATGATACGATAATATCAAGTTTTCAATCACATGCATAACCGTGACAGACAGTCTATACCGGTCGGAAAACACGAAAATAACAAAGACGAAATTAAATTTCATTTACATAATGAATTAAAATGAACGTTTATTTACATTTGAAATGTGTGTATGGCATTCAAACTACCCTAAAACGATAAATACCTTCATTTAAGACCACATTTTTTCTCATTTACCCGCCATGTCTGCACCACGCACATACCGGCATCTGGCATCATCACATAGTCAGTTCTCATTTTTACGTTTCCTCCTTTCGCCGGACCTAAAATAAAATGTTCCACAAAGTAAACGCATTCTTACACATAAAATTATTATATTAAAGCCATGTTTACTTCCCGTGTATTCCATTAGTTTGTGAATTTTTCAAGAGCCGCTTCGCTTGCATTCTTCCTTCTTCTTCGCCATGTTGCTTTCTTTCACTATCCGTATCGTATGTTGTCGCAAGTATTCGGCAGTGCTCGTAAAGTTGTGTTTTAAATTAGTTACCGCGGCAAACTTATTTTAGATGGGCGCGAGATTAGACATTAATAATAACTTATTTTAAACACAAAATTATTGCCAACTTATTTAATGCAGAAAAAACGTTTAGCAGCTAAAGTTAGTTATTAAAAACAACTAAAGTAATGCACTATTTTTTTGAGTGAAGTAAATAAGTGACGTCATCACTGACTATTAACTTGACTTAAGTTGTGTATGAAGTAGATATGTGACGTCATCACTAACTATCATCTTGACTTTAGTTGTGTATAAAGTAGATAAGTGACGTTATCACTAACAATCAACTAGTATTTAGTAGCGTATGAAGCAGATATGTGACGTCATCACTGACTATCCACTTGACTTTAGTATTATATGAAGTCGATAAGTTATGTCATAATTGTTTTTAAACTTGACTTTAGTAGTGTATGAAGTCCATATATGACGTTATCACTGACTATCATCTTGACTTTAGTAGTTTATGAAGGAGATAAGTTACGCCATCACTGACTATCAACTTGACTTTAGTAGTGTATGGAAAAGATAAGTGAAGTCATCACTGACTATCAACTTGACTTTAGTAGTATATGAAGTAGATAAGTGACGCAATCACTATCAACTTGACTTTAGTAGTATATGAAGTAGAAATGCATCGTCATCACTGAATATCAATTTAACTTTAGTAGTGTATGAAGTAGAAAAATGACGTCATCACTGACTATCAATTTGAGTTTTGTTCTGTATGAAGTAGATAAGCGACGTCATCACTGACTTTTAATTTGTCTTTAGTAGTGTATGAAGTAGATATGTGACGTCATCACTGACTATCATCTTGACTTTAGTAGTGTATGAAGTAGATAAGTGACGTCATCACTGACTATCAACTTGACTTTAGGAGTGTATAGAGTAGATAAGTGACGTCATCACTGACTAATAACTTGTCCTTAGTAGTGTATGAAGCATATATGTGACGTCATCACTGACTATCAACTTGACTTTAGTATTTAATGAAGTCGATAAGTTACGTCACAATTGTTTTTAAACTTGACTTTAGTTGTGTATGAAGTAGAGAAGTGACGTCATAACTGTTAATCAACTTGACATTAGTAGTGTATGAAGTAGATAAGTGACGTCATTACTGACTATCAACTAAACTTAAGTTATGTATGTAGTAGATAAGTGATGCCATCACTGACTTCCATCTCGATTTTAGTATTGATGAAGTAGATAAGTGAAGTCATCACTGACTATCAACTTGACTAAAGTTGTTTACGTAGTAAATATGTTACGTCATCTCTGACTATCAACTTGACTTTAGTAGTAAATAAAGTAGAGAAGTGACGTCATCACTGATTATCAACTTGACTTTAGTTGTGTATGAAGTAGATAAGTGACGTTATTACTGAATATCATCTTGACTTTTGTGGTGAATGATATAGATAAGTGACGTCAACACTGACTATCAACTTGACTTTAGTAGTGTATTGAGTAGATAAGTGACGTCATCACTGACTATTATCTTGACTTTAGTTGTGTATAAAGTAGATAAGTGACGTCATTACTGACTATCAACTTGTCTTTAGTAGTGTATGAAGCATATATGTGACGTCATCACTGACTATCATCTTGACTTTAGTTATGTATGTAGTAGATAAGTGACGCCATCACTGACTTCCAACTTTATTTTTGTATTGATGAAGTAGATAAGTGACGTCATCACTGACTATCAACCTGACTTTAGTTGTATATGTAGTAGATATGTGACGTCATCACTGACTATCAACTTGACTTTAGGAATGTATGAAGTAGATAAGTAACGTCATCACTGATTATCAAATTGACTTTAGTTCTGTATGGAGTAGATAAGTGACGTTATTACTAAATTTCATCTTGACTTTTGTAGTGAATGAAGTAGATAAGTGACATCATCACTGACTATCAACTTGACGTAAGTTGTTTACGTAGTAAATATGTTACGTCATCTCTGACTATCAACTTGACTTTAGTAGTAAATGAAGTAGAGAAGTGACGTCATCACTGATTATCAACTTGACTTTAGTTGTGTATGAAGTAGATAAGTGACGTTATTACTGAATATCATCTTGACTTTTGTGGTGAATGATATAGATAAGTGACGCCATCACTGACTTCCATCTTGAGTTTAGTATTGAAGCAGTAGATAAGTGACGTCATCAATAACAATCAACTTGACTTTAGTTGTTTACGTAGTAGATATGTGACGTCATCACTGACTATTAACATGACTTTAGTAGTGTATGTAGAATTATTTGTTTCTGAGATATCATCAAAATTCGTTTTCAGAATCTGAAAAACACAATTTTTTTTTAAAAATTATTTGTTCAATTTTGTTTCTAGAGGTGAATTTAGTACTATAGTGCGTTTTTCATCACTTTATTTCAAAACCGCAGCTTTCCATCTAAATTAGAACTCGAGTTACAAACTTTTTTTCTTCATATGGGCTACAATGCTGTAGACTTCGATAAGAAAATACAAAAATTTTCAAAAACTGAGAAAGTTTTATTTTTTGCGACTAAAGTGTAATAATTTTTTCATAAGACAATTCAAAGTGATACATTTCATTTCAAACCGTAAGTCTGTAGCATTATTAGTTTCTGAGATATCATCAAAAATCGTTTTCAGAATCTGAAAAACACAATTTTTTAGGAAAAATTATTTTTCTCAATTTTGTTTCTAGATGTGAATTTAGTACTATAGAGCGTTTTGCATCACTTTATTTCAAAACCGCAACTATCCATCTTAATTAGAACTAGAGTTACAAACTTTTTTCTTCTTCATATGGGCTTCAATGCTATAGACTTCGCTAAGAAAATACGAAAATTCTCAAAAACTGAGAAAGTTTTATTTTTTGCGACTAAAGTGTAATAAACTTTTCATAAGACATTTCAAAGTGATACATTTCAGTTCAAACCGTAAGTCTGTAGCATTATTTTTTTCTGAGATATCATCAAAATCTTTTTCAGAATCTGAAAAACACAATTTTTATGGAAAAATTATTTTTCTCAATTTTGTTTCTAAAGGTGAATTTAGTACTATAGAGCGTTTTGCATCACTTTATTTCAAAACCACAACTTTCCATCTCAATTAGAACTCGAGTTACAAACTTTTTTCTTCTTCATATAGGCTACAATGCTATAGACTTCGGTAAGAAAATACTAAATTTAAAAAATTAAGAAAGTTTTATTTTTTGCAACTAAAGTGTAATAAACTTTTCATAAGACAATTCAAAGAGATGCATTTCATTTTAAACAGCAAGTCTGTAGCATTATTAGTTTCTGAGATATCATCAAAATTCGTGACGCCATCAATGACTACTATTTTGATTTTAGTAGTTTATGAAGTAGATAAGTGACGCCATCACTGACTACCAACTTGATTTTGGTGTTGTATGAAGTAGATAAGTGACTTTATCATTGACTATCAACTTGACTTTAGTTGTGTATGAAGTAGATATGTGACGTAATCACTGACTATCAATTTAACTTCAGTAATGTATGAAGTAAATAAGTGACGTCATTACTGACTATTAACTTGACTTTAGTTGTGTATGAAGTAGATATGTGACGTCATCACTAACTATCATCTTGACTTTAGTTGTGTATAAAGTAGATAAGTGACGTTATCACTAACTATCAACTAGTATTTAGTAGCGTATGAAGCAGATATGTGACGTCATCACTGACTATCAACTTAACTTTAGTATTATATGAAGTCGATAAGTTATGTCATAATTGTTTTTAAACTTGACTTTAGTAGTGTATGAAATCCATATATGACGTTATCACTGACTATCATCTTGACTTTAGTAGTTTATGAAGGAGATAAGTTACGCCATCACTGACTATCAACTTGACTTTAGTAGTGTATAGAAAAGATAAGTGAAGTCATCACTGACTATCAACTTAACTTTAGTGGTATATGAAGTAGATAAGTGACGCAATCACTATCAACTTGACTTTAGTAGTATATGAAGTAGAAATGCATCGTCATCACTGAATATCAATTTGACTTTAGTAGTGTATGAAGTAGAAAAGTGACGTCATCACTGACTATCAATTTGAGTTTTGTTCTGTATGAAGTAGATAAGCGACGTCATCACTGACTTTTAATTTGTCTTTAGTAGTGTATGAAGTAGATATGTGACGTCATCACTGACTATCATCTTGACTTTAGTAGTGTATGAAGTAGATATGTGACGTCATCACTATCAACTTGACTTTAGTAGTATATGAAGTAGAAATGCATCGTCATCACTGAATATCAATTTGACTTTAGTAGTGTATGAAGTAGAAAAGTGACGTCATCACTGACTATCAATTTGAGTTTTGTTCTGTATGAAGTAGATAAGTGACGGCATCACTGACTTTTAATTTGTCTTTAGTAGTGTATGAAGTAGATATGTGACGTCATCACTGACTATCATCTTGACTTTAGTAGTGTATGAAGTAGATATGTGACGTCATCACTGACTATCAACTTGACTTAAGTTATGTAAGTTGTAGATAAGTGACGCCATCACTGACTTCCGACTTTATTTTATTATTGATGAAGTAGATAAGTGACGTCATCACTGATTATCAACTTGACTTTAGGAGTGTATAGAGTAGATAAGTGACGTCATCACTGACTAATAACTTGTCCTTAGTAGTGTATGAAGCATATATGTGACGTCATCACTGACTATCAACTTGACTTTAGTATTTAATGATGTCGATAAGTTACGTCACAATTGTTTTTAAACTTGACTTTAGTTGTGTATGAAGTAGAGAAGTGACGTCATAACTGTTAATCAACTTGACATTAGTAGTGTATGAAGTAGATAAGTGACGTCATTACTGACTATCAACTAAACTTAAGTTATGTATGTAGTAGATAAGTGATGCCATCACTGACTTCCAACTCGATTTTAGTATTGATGAAGTAGATAAGTGAAGTAATCACTGACTATCAACTTGACTAAAGTTGTTTACGTAGTAAATATGTAACGTCATCTCTGACTATCAACTTGACTTTAGTAGTAAATAAAGTAGAGAAGTGACGTCATCACTGATTATCAACTTGACTTTAGTTGTGTATGAAGTAGATAAGTGACGTTATTACTGAATATCATCTTGACTTTTGTGGTGAATGATATAGATAAGTGACGTCAACACTGACTATCAACTTGACTTTAGTAGTGTATTGAGTAGATAAGTGACGTCATCACTGACTATTATCTTGACTTTAGTTGTTTATTAAGTAGAAATGTGACTTCATCACTGACTATCATTTAGACTTTAGTTGTGTATAAAGTAGATAAGTGACGTCATTACTGACTATCAACTTGTCTTTAGTAGTGTATGAAGCATATATGTGACGTCATCACTGACTATCATCTTGACTTTAGTTATGTATGTAGTAGATAAGTGACGCCATCACTGACTTCCAACTTTATTTTTGTATTGATGAAGTAGATAAGTGACGTCATCACTGACTATCAACCTGACTTTAGTTGTATATGTAGTAGATATGTGACGTCATCACTGACTATCAACTTGACTTTAGGAATGTATGAAGTAGATAAGTAACGTCATCACTGATTATCAAATTGACTTTAGTTCTGTATGGAGTAGATAAGTGACGTTATTACTAAATTTCATCTTGACTTTTGTAGTGAATGAAGTAGATAAGTGACATCATCACTGACTATCAACTTGACGTAAGTTGTTTACGTAGTAAATATGTTACGTCATCTCTGACTATCAACTTGACTTTAGTAGTAAATGAAGTAGAGAAGTGACGTCATCACTGATTATCAACTTGACTTTAGTTGTGTATGAAGTAGATAAGTGACGTTATTACTGAATATCATCTTGACTTTTGTGGTGAATGATATAGATAAGTGACGCCATCACTGACTTCCATCTTGAGTTTAGTATTGAAGCAGTAGATAAGTGACGTCATCAATAACAATCAACTTGACTTTAGTTGTTTACGTAGTAGATATGTGACGTCATCACTGACTATTAACATGACTTTAGTAGTGTATGTAGAATTATTTGTTTCTGAGATATCATCAAAATTCGTTTTCAGAATCTGAAAAACACAATTTTTTTTTAAAAATTATTTGTTCAATTTTGTTTCTAGAGGTGAATTTAGTACTATAGTGCGTTTTTCATCACTTTATTTCAAAACCGCAGCTTTCCATCTAAATTAGAACTCGAGTTACAAACTTTTTTTCTTCATATGGGCTACAATGCTGTAGACTTCGATAAGAAAATACAAAAATTTTCAAAAACTGAGAAAGTTTTATTTTTTGCGACTAAAGTGTAATAATTTTTTCATAAGACAATTCAAAGTGATACATTTCATTTCAAACCGTAAGTCTGTAGCATTATTAGTTTCTGAGATATCATCAAAAATCGTTTTCAGAATCTGAAAAACACAATTTTTTAGGAAAAATTATTTTTCTCAATTTTGTTTCTAGATGTGAATTTAGTACTATAGAGCGTTTTGCATCACTTTATTTCAAAACCGCAACTATCCATCTTAATTAGAACTAGAGTTACAAACTTTTTTCTTCTTCATATGGGCTTCAATGCTATAGACTTCGCTAAGAAAATACGAAAATTCTCAAAAACTGAGAAAGTTTTATTTTTTGCGACTAAAGTGTAATAAACTTTTCATAAGACATTTCAAAGTGATACATTTCAGTTCAAACCGTAAGTCTGTAGCATTATTTTTTTCTGAGATATCATCAAAATCTTTTTCAGAATCTGAAAAACACAATTTTTATGGAAAAATTATTTTTCTCAATTTTGTTTCTAAAGGTGAATTTAGTACTATAGAGCGTTTTGCATCACTTTATTTCAAAACCACAACTTTCCATCTCAATTAGAACTCGAGTTACAAACTTTTTTCTTCTTCATATAGGCTACAATGCTATAGACTTCGGTAAGAAAATACTAAATTTAAAAAATTAAGAAAGTTTTATTTTTTGCAACTAAAGTGTAATAAACTTTTCATAAGACAATTCAAAGAGATGCATTTCATTTTAAACAGCAAGTCTGTAGCATTATTAGTTTCTGAGATATCATCAAAATTCGTGACGCCATCAATGACTACTATTTTGATTTTAGTAGTTTATGAAGTAGATAAGTGACGCCATCACTGACTACCAACTTGATTTTGGTGTTGTATGAAGTAGATAAGTGACTTTATCATTGACTATCAACTTGACTTTAGTTGTGTATGAAGTAGATATGTGACGTAATCACTGACTATCAATTTAACTTCAGTAATGTATGAAGTAAATAAGTGACGTCATTACTGACTATTAACTTGACTTTAGTTGTGTATGAAGTAGATATGTGACGTCATCACTAACTATCATCTTGACTTTAGTTGTGTATAAAGTAGATAAGTGACGTTATCACTAACTATCAACTAGTATTTAGTAGCGTATGAAGCAGATATGTGACGTCATCACTGACTATCAACTTAACTTTAGTATTATATGAAGTCGATAAGTTATGTCATAATTGTTTTTAAACTTGACTTTAGTAGTGTATGAAATCCATATATGACGTTATCACTGACTATCATCTTGACTTTAGTAGTTTATGAAGGAGATAAGTTACGCCATCACTGACTATCAACTTGACTTTAGTAGTGTATAGAAAAGATAAGTGAAGTCATCACTGACTATCAACTTAACTTTAGTGGTATATGAAGTAGATAAGTGACGCAATCACTATCAACTTGACTTTAGTAGTATATGAAGTAGAAATGCATCGTCATCACTGAATATCAATTTGACTTTAGTAGTGTATGAAGTAGAAAAGTGACGTCATCACTGACTATCAATTTGAGTTTTGTTCTGTATGAAGTAGATAAGCGACGTCATCACTGACTTTTAATTTGTCTTTAGTAGTGTATGAAGTAGATATGTGACGTCATCACTGACTATCATCTTGACTTTAGTAGTGTATGAAGTAGATATGTGACGTCATCACTATCAACTTGACTTTAGTAGTATATGAAGTAGAAATGCATCGTCATCACTGAATATCAATTTGACTTTAGTAGTGTATGAAGTAGAAAAGTGACGTCATCACTGACTATCAATTTGAGTTTTGTTCTGTATGAAGTAGATAAGTGACGGCATCACTGACTTTTAATTTGTCTTTAGTAGTGTATGAAGTAGATATGTGACGTCATCACTGACTATCATCTTGACTTTAGTAGTGTATGAAGTAGATATGTGACGTCATCACTGACTATCAACTTGACTTAAGTTATGTAAGTTGTAGATAAGTGACGCCATCACTGACTTCCGACTTTATTTTATTATTGATGAAGTAGATAAGTGACGTCATCACTGATTATCAACTTGACTTTAGGAGTGTATAGAGTAGATAAGTGACGTCATCACTGACTAATAACTTGTCCTTAGTAGTGTATGAAGCATATATGTGACGTCATCACTGACTATCAACTTGACTTTAGTATTTAATGATGTCGATAAGTTACGTCACAATTGTTTTTAAACTTGACTTTAGTTGTGTATGAAGTAGAGAAGTGACGTCATAACTGTTAATCAACTTGACATTAGTAGTGTATGAAGTAGATAAGTGACGTCATTACTGACTATCAACTAAACTTAAGTTATGTATGTAGTAGATAAGTGATGCCATCACTGACTTCCAACTCGATTTTAGTATTGATGAAGTAGATAAGTGAAGTAATCACTGACTATCAACTTGACTAAAGTTGTTTACGTAGTAAATATGTAACGTCATCTCTGACTATCAACTTGACTTTAGTAGTAAATAAAGTAGAGAAGTGACGTCATCACTGATTATCAACTTGACTTTAGTTGTGTATGAAGTAGATAAGTGACGTTATTACTGAATATCATCTTGACTTTTGTGGTGAATGATATAGATAAGTGACGTCAACACTGACTATCAACTTGACTTTAGTAGTGTATTGAGTAGATAAGTGACGTCATCACTGACTATTATCTTGACTTTAGTTGTTTATTAAGTAGAAATGTGACTTCATCACTGACTATCATTTAGACTTTAGTTGTGTATAAAGTAGATAAGTGACGTCATTACTGACTATCAACTTGTCTTTAGTAGTGTATGAAGCATATATGTGACGTCATCACTGACTATCATCTTGACTTTAGTTATGTATGTAGTAGATAAGTGACGCCATCACTGACTTCCAACTTTATTTTTGTATTGATGAAGTAGATAAGTGACGTCATCACTGACTATCAACCTGACTTTAGTTGTATATGTAGTAGATATGTGACGTCATCACTGACTATCAACTTGACTTTAGGAATGTATGAAGTAGATAAGTAACGTCATCACTGATTATCGAATTGACTTTAGTTCTGTATGGAGTAGATAAGTGACGTTATTACTAAATTTCATCTTGACTTTTGTAGTGAATGAAGTAGATAAGTGACATCATCACTGACTATCAACTTGACGTAAGTTGTTTACGTAGTAAATATGTTACGTCATCTCTGACTATCAACTTGACTTTAGTAGTAAATGAAGTAGAGAAGTGACGTCATCACTGATTATCAACTTGACTTTAGTTGTGTATGAAGTAGATAAGTGACGTTATTACTGAATATCATCTTGACTTTTGTGGTGAATGATATAGATAAGTGACGCCATCACTGACTTCCATCTTGAGTTTAGTATTGAAGCAGTAGATAAGTGACGTCATCAATAACTATCAACTTGACTTTAGTTGTTTACGTAGTAGATATGTGACGTCATCACTGACTATTAACATGACTTTAGTAGTGTATGTAGCATTATTTGTTTCTGAGATATCATCAAAATTCGTTTTCAGAATCTGAAAAACACAATTTTTTTTTAAAAATTATTTGTTCAATTTTGTTTCTAGAGGTGAATTTAGTACTATAGTGCGTTTTTCATCACTTTATTTCAAAACCGCAGCTTTCCATCTAAATTAGAACTCGAGTTACAAACTTTTTTTTCTTCATATGGGCTACAATGCTGTAGACTTCGATAAGAAAATACAAAAATTTTCAAAAACTGAGAAAGTTTTATTTTTTGCGACTAAAGTGTAATAATTTTTTCATAAGACATTTCAAAGTGATACATTTCAGTTTAAACCGTAAGTCTGTAGCATTATTAGTTTCTGAGATATCATCAAAAATCGTTTTCAGAATCTGAAAAACACAATTTTTTTGGAAAAATTATTTTTCTCAATTTTGTTTCTAGATGTGAATTTAGTACTATAGAGCGTTTTGCATCACTTTATTTCAAAACCGCAACTATCCATCTTAATTAGAACTAGAGTTACAAACTTTTTTCTTCTTCATATGGGCTACAATGCTATAGACTTCGCTAAGAAAATACGAAAATTCTCAAAAACTGAGAAAGTTTTATTTTTTGCGACTAAAGTGTAATAAACTTTTCATAAGACATTTCAAAGTGATACATTTCAGTTCAAACCGTAAGTCTGTAGCATTATTTGTTTCTGAGATATCATTAAAATTCGTTTTCAGAATCTGAAAAACACAATTTTTATGGAAAAATTATTTTTCTCAATTTTGTTTCTAAAGGTGAATTTAGTACTATAGAGCGTTTTGCATCACTTTATTTCAAAACCACAACTTTCCATTTCAATTAGAACTCGAGTTACAAACTTTTTTCTTCTTCATATAGGCTACAATGCTATAGACTTCGGTAAGAAAATACTAAATTTTAAAAAATTAAGAAAGTTTTATTTTTTGCAACTAAAGTGTAATAACCTTTTCATAAGACAATTCAAAGAGATGCATTTCATTTTAAACCGCAAGTCTGTAGCATTATTAGTTTCTGAGATATCATCAAAATTCGTGACGCCATCAATGACTACTATTTTGATTTTAGTAGTTTATGAAGTAGATAAGTGACGCCATCACTGACTACCAACTTGATTTTGGTGTTGTATGAAGTAGATAAGTGACTTTATCATTGACTATCAACTTGACTTTAGTTGTGTATGAAGTAGATATGTGACGTAATCACTGACTATCAATTTAACTTCAGTAATGTATGAAGTAAATAAGTGACGTCATTACTGACTATTAACTTGACTTTAGTTGTGTATGAAGTAGATATGTGACGTCATCACTAACTATCATCTTGACTTTAGTTGTGTATAAAGTAGATAAGTGACGTTATCACTAACTATCAACTAGTATTTAGTAGCGTATGAAGCAGATATGTGACATCATCACTGACTATCAACTTGACTTTAGTATTATATGAAGTCGATAAGTTATGTCATAATTGTTTTTAAACTTGACTTTAGTAGTGTATGAAATCCATATATGACGTTATCACTGACTATCATCTTGACTTTAGAAGTTTATGAAGGAGATAAGTTACGCCATCACTGACTATCAACTTGATTTTAGTAGTGTATAGAAAAGATAAGTGAAGTCATCACTGACTATCAATTTGACTTTAGTGGTATATGAAGTAGATAAGTGACGCAATCACTATCAACTTGACTTTAGTAGTATATGAAGTAGAAATGCATCGTCATCACTGAATATCAAATTGACTTTAGTAGTGTATGAAGTAGAAAAGTGACGTCATCACTGACTATCAATTTGAGTTTTGTTCTGTATGAAGTAGATAAGCGACGTCATCACTGACTTTTAATTTGTCTTTAGTAGTGTATGAAGTAGATATGTGACGTCATCACTGACTATCATCTTGACTTTAGTAGTGTATGAAGTAGATATGTGACGTCATCACTGACTATCAACTTGATTTAAGTTATGTAAGTAGTAGATAAGTGACGCCATCACTGACTTCTGACTTTATTTTTTTATTGATGAAGTAGATAAGTGACGTCATCACTGAATATCAACTTGACTTTAGGAGTGTATAGAGTAGATAAGTGACGTCATCACTGACTAATAACTTGTCCTTAGTAGTGTATGAAGCATATATGTGACGTCATCATTGACTATCAACTTGACTTTAGTATTTAATGAAGTCGATAAGTTACGTCACAATTGTTTTTCAACATGACTTTAGTTGTGTATAAAGTAGAGAAGTGACGTCATAACTGTTTATCAACTTGACATTAGTAGTGTATGAAGTAGAGAAGTGACGTCATCACTGATTATCAACTTGACTTTAGTTGTGTATGAAGTAGATAAGTGTTGTTATTACTAAATATCATCTTCACTTTTGTGGTGAATGATATAGATAAGGGACGTCAACACTGACTATCATCTTGACTTTAGTTATGTATGTAGTAGATAAGTGACGCCATCACTGACTTCCAACTTTATTTTTGTATTGATGAAGTAGATAAGTGACGTCATCACTGACTATCAACCTGACTTTAGTTGTATATGTAGTAGATATGTGACGTCATCACTGACTATCAACTTGACTTTAGTATTAATTGAAGTCGATAAGTTACGTCACAATTGTTTTTCAACATGAATTTAGTTGTGTATGAAGTAGAGAAGTGACGTCATAACTGTTTATCAACTTGACATTAGTAGTGTATGAAGTAGAGAAGTGACGTCATCACTGATAATCAACTTGACTTTAGTTGTGTATAAAGTAGATAAGTGACGTCATTACTGACTATCAACTTGTCTTTAGTAGTGTATGAAGCATATATGTGACGTCATCACTGACTATCATCTTGACTTTAGTTATGTATGTAGTAGATAAGTGACGCCATCACTGACTTCCAACTTTATTTTTGTATTGATGAAGTAGATAAGTGACGTCATCACTGACTATTAACCTGACTTTAGTTGTATATGTAGTAGATATGTGACGTCATCACTGACTATCAACTTGACTTTAGGAATGTATGAAGTAGATAAGTAACGTCATCACTGATTATCGAATTGACTTTAGTTCTGTATGGAGTAGATAAGTGACGTTATTACTAAATTTCATCTTGACTTTTGTAGTGAATGAAGTAGATAAGTGACATCATCACTGACTATCAACTTGACGTAAGTTGTTTACGTAGTAAATATGTTACGTCATCTCTGACTATCAACTTGACTTTAGTAGTAAATGAAGTAGAGAAGTGACGTCATCACTGATTATCAACTTGACTTTAGTTGTGTATGAAATAGATAAGTGACGTTATTACTGAATATCATCTTGACTTTTGTGGTGAATGATATAAATAAGTGACGCCATCACTGACTTCCATCTTGAGTTTAGTATTGAAGCAGTAGATAAGTGACGTCATCAATAACTATCAACTTGACTTTAGTTGTTTACGTAGTAGATATGTGACGTCATCACTGACTATTAACATGACTTTAGTAGTGTATGTAGCATTATTTGTTTCTGAGATATCATCAAAATTCGTTTTCAGAATCTGAAAAACACAATTTTTTTTTAAAAATTATTTGTTCAATTTTGTTTCTAGAGGTGAATTTAGTACTATAGTGCGTTTTTCATCACTTTATTTCAAAACCGCAGCTTTCCATCTAAATTAGAACTCGAGTTACAAACTTTTTTTTCTTCATATGGGCTACAATGCTATAGACTTCGCTAAGAAAATACGAAAATTCTCAAAAACTGAGAAAGTTTTATTTTTTGCGACTAAAGTGTAATAAACTTTTCATAAGACATTTCAAAGTGATACATTTCAGTTCAAACCGTAAGTCTGTAGCATTATTTGTTTCTGAGATATCATCAAAAATCGTTTTCAGAATCTGAAAAACACAATTTTTATGGAAAAATTATTTTTCTCAATTTTGTTTCTAAAGGTGAATTTAGTACTATAGAGCGTTTTGCATCACTTTATTTCAAAACCACAATTTTCCATCTCAATTAGAACTCGAGTTACAAACTTTTTTCTTCTTCATATAGGCTACAATGCTATAGACTTCGGTAAGAAAATACTAAATTTTAAAAAATTAAGAAAGTTTTATTTTTTGCAACTAAAGTGTAATAACCTTTTCATAAGACAATTCAAAGAGATGCATTTCATTTTAAACCGCAAGTCTGTAGCATTATTAGTTTCTGAGATATCATCAAAATTCGTGACGCCATCAATGACTACTATTTTGATTTTAGTAGTTTATGAAGTAGATAAGTGACGCCATCACTGACTACCAACTTGATTTTGGTGTTGTATGAAGTAGATAAGTGACTTTATCATTGACTATCAACTTGACTTTAGTTGTGTATGAAGTAGATATGTGACGTAATCACTGACTATCAATTTAACTTCAGTAATGTATGAAGTAAATAAGTGACGTCATTACTGACTATTAACTTGACTTTAGTTGTGTATGAAGTAGATATGTGACGTCATCACTAACTATCATCTTGACTTTAGTTGTGTATAAAGTAGATAAGTGACGTTATCACTAACTATCAACTAGTATTTAGTAGCGTATGAAGCAGATATGTGACGTCATCACTGACTATCAACTTGACTTTAGTATTATATGAAGTCGATAAGTTATGTCATAATTGTTTTTAAACTTGACTTTAGTAATGTATGAAATCCATATATGACGTTATCACTGACTATCATCTTGACTTTAGTAGTTTATGAAGGAGATAAGTTACGCCATCACTGACTATCAACTTGACTTTAGTAGTGTATAGAAAAGATAAGTGAAGTCATCACTGACTATCAACTTGACTTTAGTGGTATATGAAGTAGATAAGTGACGCAATCACTATCAACTTGACTTTAGTAGTATATGAAGTAGAAATGCATCGTCATCACTGAATATCAAATTGACTTTAGTAGTGTATGAAGTAGAAAAGTGACGTCATCACTGACTATCAATTTGAGTTTTGTTCTGTATGAAGTAGATAAGCGACGTCATCACTGACTTTTAATTTGTCTTTAGTAGTGTATGAAGTAGATATGTGACGTCATCACTGACTATCATCTTGACTTTAGTAGTGTATGAAGTAGATATGTGACGTCATCACTGACTATCAACTTGATTTAAGTTATGCAAGTAGTAGATAAGTGACGTTATCACTGACTTCTGACTTTATTTTTTTATTGATGAAGTAGATAAGTGACGTCATCACTGAATATCAACTTGACTTTAGGAGTGTATAGAGTAGATAAGTGACGTCATCACTGACTAATAACTTGTCCTTAGTAGTGTATGAAGCATATATGTGACGTCATCACTGACTATCAACTTGACTTTAGTATTTAATGAAGTCGATAAGTTACGTCACAATTGTTTTTCAACATGACTTTAGTTGTGTATGAAGTAGAGAAGTGACGTCATAACTGTTTATCAACTTGACATTAGTAGTGTATGAAGTAGAGAATTGACGTCATCACTGATTATCAACTTGACTTTAGTTGTGTATGAAGTAGATAAGTGACGTTATTACTAAATATCATCTTCACTTTTGTGGTGAATGATATAGATAAGGGACGTCAACACTGACTATCAACTTGACTTTAGTAGTGTATTGAGTAAATAAGTGACGTCATCACTGACTATTATCTTGACTTTAGTTGTTTATTAAGTAGAAATGTGACTTCATCACTGACTATCATCTAGACTTTAGTTGTGTATAAAGTAGATAAGTGACGTCATCACTGACTATCAACTTGTCTTTAGTAGTGTATGAAGCATATATGTGACGTCATCACTGACTATCATCTTTACTTTAGTTTTGTATGTAGTAGATAAGTGACGCCATCACTGACTTCCAACTTTATTTTTGTATTGATGAAGTAGATATGTGACGTCATCACTGACTATCAACTTGACTTTAGGAGTGTATGAAGTAGATAAATGACGTCATCACTGATTATCAAATTGACTTTAGTTCTGTATGGAGTAGATAAGTGAAGTTATTACTAAATTTCATCTTGACTTTTGTAGTGAATGAAGTAGATAAGTGACATCATCACTGACTATCAACTTGACATGAGTATTTAATGACGTCGATAAGCTACGTCATAATTGTTTTTCAACTTGACTTAAATTGTGTATGAAGTAGAGTTTGACTATAAACTTAACTTTAGTAATGTATGTAGAATATAAGTGACGCCATCACTGACTTCCATCTTGAGTTTAGTATTGAAGCAGTAGATAAGTGACGTCATCAATGACTATCAACTTGACTTTAGTTGTTTACGTAGTAGATATGTTACGTCATCACTGACTATTAACATGACTTTAGTAGTGTATGTAGCATTATTAGTTTCTGAGATATCATCAAAACTCGTTTTCATAATCTGAAAAACACAATTTTTTTTTTAAATTATTTTTTTAATTTTGTTTCTAGAGGTGAATTTAGTACTAAAGAGCGTTTTGCATCACTTTATTTCAAAACCGCAGCTTTCCATCTAAATTAGAACTCGAGTTACAAACTTTTTTTTCTTCATATGGGCTACAATGCTATAGACTTCGCTAAGAAAATACGAAAATTCTCAAAAACTGAGAAAGTTTTATTTTTTGCGACTAAAGTGTAATAAACTTTTCATAAGACATTTCAAAGTGATACATTTCAGTTCAAACCGTAAGTCTGTAGCATTATTTGTTTCTGAGATATCATCAAAAATCGTTTTCAGAATCTGAAAAACACAATTTTTATGGAAAAATTATTTTTCTCAATTTTGTTTCTAAAGGTGAATTTAGTACTATAGAGCGTTTTGCATCACTTTATTTCAAAACCACAATTTTCCATCTCAATTAGAACTCGAGTTACAAACTTTTTTCTTCTTCATATAGGCTACAATGCTATAGACTTCGGTAAGAAAATACTAAATTTTAAAAAATTAAGAAAGTTTTATTTTTTGCAACTAAAGTGTAATAACCTTTTCATAAGACAATTCAAAGAGATGCATTTCATTTTAAACCGCAAGTCTGTAGCATTATTAGTTTCTGAGATATCATCAAAATTCGTGACGCCATCAATGACTACTATTTTGATTTTAGTAGTTTATGAAGTAGATAAGTGACGCCATCACTGACTACCAACTTGATTTTGGTGTTGTATGAAGTAGATAAGTGACTTTATCATTGACTATCAACTTGACTTTAGTTGTGTATGAAGTAGATATGTGACGTAATCACTGACTATCAATTTAACTTCAGTAATGTATGAAGTAAATAAGTGACGTCATTACTGACTATTAACTTGACTTTAGTTGTGTATGAAGTAGATATGTGACGTCATCACTAACTATCATCTTGACTTTAGTTGTGTATAAAGTAGATAAGTGACGTTATCACTAACTATCAACTAGTATTTAGTAGCGTATGAAGCAGATATGTGACGTCATCACTGACTATCAACTTGACTTTAGTATTATATGAAGTCGATAAGTTATGTCATAATTGTTTTTAAACTTGACTTTAGTAATGTATGAAATCCATATATGACGTTATCACTGACTATCATCTTGACTTTAGTAGTTTATGAAGGAGATAAGTTACGCCATCACTGACTATCAACTTGACTTTAGTAGTGTATAGAAAAGATAAGTGAAGTCATCACTGACTATCAACTTGACTTTAGTGGTATATGAAGTAGATAAGTGACGCAATCACTATCAACTTGACTTTAGTAGTATATGAAGTAGAAATGCATCGTCATCACTGAATATCAAATTGACTTTAGTAGTGTATGAAGTAGAAAAGTGACGTCATCACTGACTATCAATTTGAGTTTTGTTCTGTATGAAGTAGATAAGCGACGTCATCACTGACTTTTAATTTGTCTTTAGTAGTGTATGAAGTAGATATGTGACGTCATCACTGACTATCATCTTGACTTTAGTAGTGTATGAAGTAGATATGTGACGTCATCACTGACTATCAACTTGATTTAAGTTATGCAAGTAGTAGATAAGTGACGTTATCACTGACTTCTGACTTTATTTTTTTATTGATGAAGTAGATAAGTGACGTCATCACTGAATATCAACTTGACTTTAGGAGTGTATAGAGTAGATAAGTGACGTCATCACTGACTAATAACTTGTCCTTAGTAGTGTATGAAGCATATATGTGACGTCATCACTGACTATCAACTTGACTTTAGTATTTAATGAAGTCGATAAGTTACGTCACAATTGTTTTTCAACATGACTTTAGTTGTGTATGAAGTAGAGAAGTGACGTCATAACTGTTTATCAACTTGACATTAGTAGTGTATGAAGTAGAGAATTGACGTCATCACTGATTATCAACTTGACTTTAGTTGTGTATGAAGTAGATAAGTGACGTTATTACTAAATATCATCTTCACTTTTGTGGTGAATGATATAGATAAGGGACGTCAACACTGACTATCAACTTGACTTTAGTAGTGTATTGAGTAAATAAGTGACGTCATCACTGACTATTATCTTGACTTTAGTTGTTTATTAAGTAGAAATGTGACTTCATCACTGACTATCATCTAGACTTTAGTTGTGTATAAAGTAGATAAGTGACGTCATCACTGACTATCAACTTGTCTTTAGTAGTGTATGAAGCATATATGTGACGTCATCACTGACTATCATCTTTACTTTAGTTTTGTATGTAGTAGATAAGTGACGCCATCACTGACTTCCAACTTTATTTTTGTATTGATGAAGTAGATATGTGACGTCATCACTGACTATCAACTTGACTTTAGGAGTGTATGAAGTAGATAAATGACGTCATCACTGATTATCAAATTGACTTTAGTTCTGTATGGAGTAGATAAGTGAAGTTATTACTAAATTTCATCTTGACTTTTGTAGTGAATGAAGTAGATAAGTGACATCATCACTGACTATCAACTTGACATGAGTATTTAATGACGTCGATAAGCTACGTCATAATTGTTTTTCAACTTGACTTAAATTGTGTATGAAGTAGAGTTTGACTATAAACTTAACTTTAGTAATGTATGTAGAATATAAGTGACGCCATCACTGACTTCCATCTTGAGTTTAGTATTGAAGCAGTAGATAAGTGACGTCATCAATGACTATCAACTTGACTTTAGTTGTTTACGTAGTAGATATGTTACGTCATCACTGACTATTAACATGACTTTAGTAGTGTATGTAGCATTATTAGTTTCTGAGATATCATCAAAACTCGTTTTCATAATCTGAAAAACACAATTTTTTTTTTAAATTATTTTTTTAATTTTGTTTCTAGAGGTGAATTTAGTACTAAAGAGCGTTTTGCATCACTTTATTTCAAAACCGCAATTTTCCATCTCAATTACAACTCGAGTTACAAACTTTTTTCTTCTTCATATGGGCTACAATGCTATAGACTTCGGTAAGAAAATACTAGATTTTAAAAAATTAAGAAAGTTTTATTTTTTGCAACTAAAGTGTAATAACCTTTTCATAAGACAATTCAAAGAGATGCATTTCATTTTAAACCGCAAGTCTGTAGCATTATTAGTTTCTGAGATATCATCAAAAATCGTGACGCCATCAATGAATACTATTTTGATTTTAGTAGTTTATGAAGTAGATAAGTGACGCCATCACTGACTACCAACTTGATTTTGGTGTTGTATGAAGTAGATAAGTGACTTTGTCATTGACTATCAACTTGACTTTAGTTGTGCATGAAGTAGATATGTGACGTAATCACTGACTATCAATTTAACTTCAGTAATGTATGAAGTAAATAAGTGACGTCATTACTGACTATTAACTTGACTTTAGTTGTGTATGAAGTAGATATGTGAAGTCATCACTGACTATCAACTTGACTTTAGTGGTATATGAAGTAGATAAGTGACGCAATCACTATCAACTTGACTTTAGTAGTATATGAAGTAGAAATGCATCGTCATCACTGAATATCAATTTGACTTTAGTAGTGTATGAAGTAGAAAAGTGACGTCATCACTGACTATCAATTTGAGTTTTGTTCTGTATGAAGTAGATAAGTGACGTCATCACTGACTTTTAATTTGTCTTTAGAAGTGTATGAAGTAGAAATGTGACGTCATCACTGACTATCAACTTGATTTAAGTTATGTAAGTAGTAGATAAGTGACGCCATCACTGACTTCCATCTTGAGTTTAGTATTGAAGCAGTAGATAAGTGACGTCATCAATGACTATCAACTTGACTTTAGTTGTTTACGTAGTAGATATGTTACGTCATCACTGACTATTAACATGACTTTAGTAGTGTATGTAGCATTATTAGTTTCTGAGATATCATCAAAAATCGTTTTCAGAATCTGAAAAACACAATTTTTTTGGAAATTTTTTTTTTCTCAATTTTGTTTCTAGAGGTGAATTTCGTACTATAGAGCGTTTTGCATCACTTTATTTCTAAACCGCAACTTTCCATCTAAATTAGAACTCGAGTTACAAACTTTTTTCTTCTTCATATGGGCTACAATGCTATAGACTTCGGTAAGAAAATACGAAAATTCTCAAAAACTGAGAAAGTTTTATTTTTTGCGACTAAAGTGTAATAAACTTTTCATAAGACATTTCAAAGTGATACATTTCAGTTCAAACCGTAAGTCTGTAGCATTATTAGTTTCTGAGATATCATCAAAAATCGTTTTCAGAATCTGAAAAACACAATTTTTTTTGGAAAAATTATTTTTCTCAATTTTTTTTCTAGAGGTGAATTTAAAACTATAGAATGTTTCGCATCACTTTATTTCAAAACCGCAATTTTCCATCTCAATTAGAACTCGAGTTACAAACTTTTTTCTTCTTCATATGGGCTACAATGCTATAGACTTCGGTAAGAAAATACGAAAATTCTCAAAAACTGAGAAAGTTTTATTTTTTGCGACTAAAGTGTAATAAACTTTTTATAAGACAATTCAAAGTGATACATTTGAGTTCAAACCGTAATTCTGTAGCATTATTAGTTTCTGAGATATCATCAAAAATCGTTTTCAGAATCTGAAAAACACAATTTTTTTTGAAAAATTATTTTTCTCAATTTTGTTTCTAGAGGTGAATTTAGTACTAAAGAGCGTTTTGCATCACTTTATTTCAAAACCGCAACTTTCCATCTTAATTAGAACTAGAGTTACAAACTTTTTTCTTCTTCATATGGGCTACAATGCTATAGACTTCGCTAAAAAAATACGAAAATTCTCAAAAACTGAAAAAGTTTTATTTTTTGCGACTAAAGTGTAATAAACTTTTCATAAGACATTTCAAAGTGATACATTTCAATTCAAACCGTAAGTCTGTAGCATTATTAGTTTCTGAGATATCATCAAAAATCGTTTTGAGAATCTGAAAAACACAATTTTTTTGGAAAAATTATTTTTCTCAATTTTGTTTCTAGAGGTGAATTTAGTACTATAGAGCGTTTTGCATCACTTTATTTCAAAACCACAACTTTCCATCTCAATTAGAACTCGAGTTACAAACTTTTTTCTTCTTCAAATGGGCTACAATGCTATATACTTCGGTAAGAAAATACGAAAATTCTCAAAAACTGAGAAAGTTTTATTTTTTGCGACTAAAGTGTAATAAACTTTTTATAAGACAATTCAAAGTGATACATTTCAGTTCAAACCGTAATTCTGTAGCATTATTAGTTTCTGAGATATCATCAAAAATCGTTTTGAGAATCTGAAAAACACAATTTTTTTTGAAAAATTATTTTTCTCAATTTTGTTTCTAGAGGTGAATTTAGTACTATAGAGCGTTTTGCATCACTTTATTTCAAAACCACAACTTTCCATCTCAATTAGAACTCGAGTTACAAACTTTTTTCTTCTTCAAATGGGCTACAATGCTATAGACTTCGGTAAGAAAATACGAAAATTCTCAAAAACTGAGAAAGTTTTATTTTTTGCGACTAAAGTGTAATAAACTTTTCATAAGACATATCAAAGTAATACATTTCAGTTCAAACCGTAAGTCTGTAGCATTATTAGTTTCTGAGATATCATCAAAATATGTTTTCAGAATCTTAAAAACACAATTTTTTTTGAAAAAGTATTTTTCTCAATTTTTTTTCTAGAGGTGAATTTAGTACTATAGAGCGTTTTGCATCACTTTATTTCAAAACCGCAATTTTCCATCTCAATTAGAACTCGAGTTACAAAGTTTTTTCTTCTTCATATGGGCTACAATGCTATAGACTTCGGTAAGAAAATACGAAAATTCTCAAAAACTGAGAAAGTTTTATTTTTTGCGACTAAAGTGTAATAAACTTTTTATAAGACAATTCAAAGTGATACATTTCAGTTCAAACCGTAATTCTGTAGCATTATTAGTTTCTGAGATATCATCAAAAATCGTTTTCAGAATCTGAAAAACACAATTTTTTTTGAAAAATTATTTTTCTCAATTTTGTTTCTAGAGGTGAATTTAGTACTCAAGAGCGTTTTGCATCACTTTATTTCAAAACCGCAACTTTCCATCTAAATTAGAACTCGAGTTACAAACTTTTTTCTTCTTCATATGGGCTACAATGCTATAGACTTCGGTAAGAAAATACAAAAATTCTCAAAAACTGAGAAAGTTTTATTTTTTGCGACTAAAGTGTAATAAACTTTTCATAAGACATTTCAAAGTGATACATTTCAGTTCAAACCGTAAGTCTGTAGCATTATTAGTTTCTGAGATATCATCAAAAATCGTTTTCAGAATCTGAAAAACACAATTTTTTTTGAAAAATTATTTTTCTCAATTTTGTTTCTAGAGGTGAATTTAGTACTCAAGAGCGTTTTGCATCACTTTATTTCAAAACCGCAACTTTCCATCTAAATTAGAACTCGAGTTACAAACTTTTTTCTTCTTCATATAGGCTACAATGCTATAGACATCGGTAAGAAAATACGAAAATTCTCAAAAACTGAGAAAGTTTTATTTTTTGCGACTAAAGTGTAATAATTTTTTCATAAGGCATTTTAAAGTGCTACATTTCAGTTTAAACCGTAAGTCTGTAGCATTATTAGTTTCTGAGATATCATCAAAATACGTTTTCAGAATATGAAAAACACAATTTTTTTGTAAATTTTTTTTTTCAATTTTGTTTCTAGAGGTGAATTTAGTACTATAGAGCGTTTTGCATCACTTTATTTCAAAACCGCAATTTTCCATCTCAATGAGAACTCGAGTTACAAACTTTTTTCTTCTTCATATGGGCTACAATGCTATAGACTTCGGTAAGAAAATACGAAAATTCTCAAAAACTGAGAAAGTTTTATTTTTTGCGACTAAAGTGTAATAAACTTTTTATAACACAATTCAAAGTGATACATTTCAGTTCAAACCGTAAGTCTGTAGCATTATTAGTTTCTGAGATATCATCAAAAATCGTTTTCAGAATCTGAAAAACACAATTTTTTTGGAAATTTTTTTTTTCTCAATTTTGTTTCTAGAGGTGAATTTCGTACTATAGAGCGTTTTGCATCACTTTATTTCTAAACCGCAACTTTCCATCTAAATTAGAACTCGAGTTACAAACTTTTTTCTTCTTCATATGGGCTACAATGCTATAGACTTCGGTAAGAAAATACGAAAATTCTCAAAAACTGAGAAAGTTTTATTTTTTGCGACTAAAGTGTAATAAACTTAATATAAGACAATTCAAAGTGATACATTTTAGTTCAAACCGTAAGTCTGTAGCATTATTAGTTTCTGAGATATCATCAAAATACGTTTTCAGAATCTGAAAAACACAATTTTTTTGGAAAAATTTTTTTTCTCAATTTTGTTTCTAGAGGTGAATTTAGTACTATAGAGCGTTTTGCATCACTTTATTTCAAAACCGCAACTTTCCATCTTAATTAGAACTAGAGTTACAAACTTTTTTCTTCTTCATATGGGCTACAATGCTATAGACTTCGGTAAGAAAATACAAAAATTCTCAAAAACTGAGAAAGTTTTATTTTTTGCGACTAAAGTGTAATAAACTTAATATAAGACATTTCAAAGTGATACATTTCAGTTCAAACCGTAAGTCTGTAGCATTATTAGTTTCTGAGATATCATCAAATATCGTTTTCAGAATCTGAAAAACACAATTTTTTTTGAAAAATAATTTTTCTCAATTTTGTTTCTAGAGGTGAATTTAGTACTCAAGAGCGTTTTGCATCACTTTATTTCAAAACCGCAACTTTCCATCTAAATTAGAACTCGAGTTACAAACTTTTTTCTTCTTCATATAGGCTACAAAGCTATAGACATCGGTAAGAAAATACGAAAATTCTCAAAAACTGAGAAAGTTTTATTTTTTGCGACTAAAGTGTAATAATTTTTTCATAAGGCATTTTAAAGTGCTACATTTCAGTTCAAACCGTAAGTCTGTAGCATTATTAGTTTCTGAGATATCTTAAAAATACGTTTTCAGAATATGAAAAACACAATTTTTTTGTAAATTTTTTTTTCTCAATTTTGTTTCTAGAGGTGAATTTAGTACTATAGAGCGTTTTGCATCACTTTATTTCAAAACCGCAATTTTCCATCTCAATTAGAACTCGAGTTACAAACTTTTTTCTTCTTCATATGGGCTACAATGCTATAGACTTCGGTAAGAAGTACGAAAATTCTCAAAAACTGAGAAAGTTTTATTTTTTGCGACTAAAGTGTAATAAACTTTTTATAAGACAATTCAAAGTGATACATTTCAGTTCAAACCGTAATTCTGTAGCATTATTAGTTTCTGAGATATCATCAAAAATCGTTTTCAGAATCTGAAAAACACAATTTTTTTTGAAAAATTATTTTTCTCAATTTTGTTTCTAGAGGTGAATTTAGTACTAAAGAGCGTTTTGCATCACTTTATTTCAAAACCGCAACTTTCCATCTAAATTAGAACTCGAGTTACAAACTTTTTTCTTCTTCATATGGGCTACAATGCTATAGACTTCGGTAAGAAAATACTAAAATTCTCAAAAACTGAGAAAGTTTTATTTTTTGCGACTAAAGTGTAATAATTTTTTCATAAGGCATTTTAAAGTGCTACATTTCAGTTCAAACCGTAAGTCTGTAGCATTATTAGTTTCTGAGATATCATCAAAAATCTTTTTCAGAATCTGAAAAACACAATTTTTTTGGAAAAATTATTTTTCTCAATTTTGTTTCTAGAGGTGAATTTCGTACTATAGAGCGTTTTGCATCACTTTATTTCAAAACCGCAACTTTCCATCTTAATTAGAACTAGAGTTACAAACTTTTTTCTTCTTCATATGGGCTACAATGCTATAGACTTCGCTAAGAAAATACGAAAATTCTCAAAAACTGAGAAAGTTTTATTTTTTGCGACTAAAGTGTAATAAACTTTTCATAAGACATTTCAAAGTGATACATTTCAGTTCAAACCGTAAGTCTGTAGCATTATTAGTTTCTGAGATATCATCAAAACTCGTTTTCAGAATCTGAAAAACACAATTTTTTTGGAAAAATCATTTTTCTTAATTTTGTTTTTAAAGGTGAATTTAGTACTATAGAGCGTTTTGCATCACTTTATTTCAAAACCGCAACTTTCAATCTTAATTAGAACTCGAGTTACAAACTTTTTTCTTCTTCATATAGGCTACAATGCTATAGACTTCGGTAAGAAAATACTAAATTTTAAAAAATTAAGAAAGTTTTATTTTTTGCCACTAAAGTGTAATAACCTTTTCATAAGACAATTCAAAGAGATGCATTTCATTTTAAACCGCAAGTCTGTAGCATTATTAGTTTCTGAGATATTATCAAAAATCGTGACGCCATCAATGACTACTATTTTAATTTTAGTAGTTTATGAAGTAGATAAGTGACGCCATCACTGACTACCAACTTGATTTTGGTGTTGTATGAAGTAGATAAGTAACTTTATTATTAACTATTAACTTGACTTTAGTTGTGTATGAAGTAGATATGTGACGTAATCACTGACTATCAATTTAACTTCAGTAATGTATGAACACTCCAAAAACAAGTGCATTACTTTAGTTACGAATACTAACTTATTTAAGATATACACTTATAAACTATTAATGGTAACTTAAATAATGCACTTTTAGCACTTTATTAACAGTAGCTAATTTAAGTTACTTTTGTTTAGTTATTACGCGTAACTAATTTTTCCCCTCCTTCGCTGCTGCGTGCGCTCGCTTCTCTGCTCTTGCTCGTCTCGCTCGCTCTCGCGCCCGCCTGCCTCACTGCACTGCACTCTGACCAGCGTGTCCCGCCACCTCTCTCTCTTACGCACACAATTCAACCCGGCACACCGGCACACTTGTTTTTTTATATTCTTCTCTCTCTTTCCCCACATCTTCGCATGCAATATACACGATAATAATTACAATCCACAAAATATTACGCGTTTTCACAATAAATATAGCAATGATACGATAATATCAAGTTTTCAATCACATGCATAACCGTGACAGACAGTCTATACCGGTCGGAAAACACGAAAATAACAAAGACGAAATTAAATTTCATTTACATAATGAATTAAAATGAACGTTTATTTACATTTTAAATGTGTGTATGGCATTCAAACTACCCTAAAACGATAAATACCTTCATTTAAGACCACATTTTTTCTCATTTACCCGCCATGTCTGCACCACGCACATACCGGCATCTGGCATCATCACATAGTCAGTTCTCATTTTTACGTTTCCTCCTTTCGCCGGACCTAAAATAAAATGTTCCACAAAGTAAACGCATTCTTACACATAAAATTATTATATTAAAGCCATGTTTACTTCCCGTGTATTCCATTAGTTTGTGAATTTTTCAAGAGCCGCTTCGCTTGCATTCTTCCTTCTTCTTCGCCATGTTGCTTTCTTTCACTATCCGTATCGTATGTTGTCGCAAGTATTCGGCAGTGCTCGTAAAGTTGTGTTTTAAATTAGTTACCGCGGCAAAATTATTTTAGATGGGCGCGAGATTAGACATTAATAATAACTTATTTTAAACACAAAATTATTGCCAACTTATTTAATGCAGAAAAAACGTTTAGCAGCTAAAGTTAGTTATTAAAAACAACTAAAGTAATGCACTATTTTTTTGAGTGAAGTAAATAAGTGACGTCATCACTGACTATTAACTTGACTTAAGTTGTGTATGAAGTAGATATGTGACGTCATCACTAACTATCATCTTGACTTTAGTTGTGTATAAAGTAGATAAGTGACGTTATCACTAACAATCAACTAGTATTTAGTAGCGTATGAAGCAGATATGTGACGTCATCACTGACTATCAACTTGACTTTAGTATTATATGAAGTCGATAAGTTATGTCATAATTGTTTTTAAACTTGACTTTAGTAGTGTATGAAGTCCATATATGACGTTATCACTGACTATCATCTTGACTTTAGTAGTTTATGAAGGAGATAAGTTACGCCATCACTGACTATCAACTTGACTTTAGTAGTGTATGGAAAAGATAAGTGAAGTCATCACTGACTATCAACTTGACTTTAGTGGTATATGAAGTAGATAAGTGACGCAATCACTATCAACTTGACTTTAGTAGTATATGAAGTAGAAATGCATCGTCATCACTGAATATCAATTTAACTTTAGTAGTGTATGAAGTAGAAAAGTGACGTCATCACTGACTATCAATTTGAGTTTTGTTCTGTATGAAGTAGATAAGCGACGTCATCACTGACTTTTAATTTGTCTTTAGTAGTGTATGAAGTAGATATGTGACGTCATCACTGACTATCATCTTGACTTTAGTAGTGTATGAAGTAGATAAGTGACGTCATCACTGACTATCAACTTGACTTTAGGAGTGTATAGAGTAGATAAGTGACGTCATCACTGACTAATAACTTGTCCTTAGTAGTGTATGAAGCATATATGTGACGTCATCACTGACTATCAACTTGACTTTAGTATTTAATGAAGTCGATAAGTTACGTCACAATTGTTTTTAAACTTGACTTTAGTTGTGTATGAAGTAGAGAAGTGACGTCATAACTGTTAATCAACTTGACATTAGTAGTGTATGAAGTAGATAAGTGACGTCATTACTGACTATCAACTAAACTTAAGTTATGTATGTAGTAGATAAGTGATGCCATCACTGACTTCCATCTCGATTTTAGTATTGATGAAGTAGATAAGTGAAGTCATCACTGACTATCAACTTGACTAAAGTTGTTTACGTAGTAAATATGTTACGTCATCTCTGACTATCAACTTGACTTTAGTAGTAAATAAAGTAGAGAAGTGACGTCATCACTGATTATCAACTTGACTTTAGTTGTGTATGAAGTAGATAAGTGACGTTATTACTGAATATCATCTTGACTTTTGTGGTGAATGATATAGATAAGTGACGTCAACACTGATTTTAACTTGACTTTAGTAGTGTATTGAGTAGATAAGTGACGTCATCACTGACTATTATCTTGACTTTAGTTGTGTATAAAGTAGATAAGTGACGTCATTACTGACTATCAACTTGTCTTTAGTAGTGTATGAAGCATATATGTGACGTCATCACTGACTATCATCTTGACTTTAGTTATGTATGTAGTAGATAAGTGACGCCATCACTGACTTCCAACTTTATTTTTGTATTGATGAAGTAGATAAGTGACGTCATCACTGACTATCAACCTGACTTTAGTTGTATATGTAGTAGATATGTGACGTCATCACTGACTATCAACTTGACTTTAGGAATGTATGAAGTAGATAAGTAACGTCATCACTGATTATCAAATTGACTTTAGTTCTGTATGGAGTAGATAAGTGACGTTATTACTAAATTTCATCTTGACTTTTGTAGTGAATGAAGTAGATAAGTGACATCATCACTGACTATCAACTTGACGTAAGTTGTTTACGTAGTAAATATGTTACGTCATCTCTGACTATCAACTTGACTTTAGTAGTAAATGAAGTAGAGAAGTGACGTCATCACTGATTATCAACTTGACTTTAGTTGTGTATGAAGTAGATAAGTGACGTTATTACTGAATATCATCTTGACTTTTGTGGTGAATGATATAGATAAGTGACGCCATCACTGACTTCCATCTTGAGTTTAGTATTGAAGCAGTAGATAAGTGACGTCATCAATAACTATCAACTTGACTTTAGTTGTTTACGTAGTAGATATGTGACGTCATCACTGACTATTAACATGACTTTGGTAGTGTATGTAGAATTATTTGTTTCTGAGATATCATCAAAATTCGTTTTCAGAATCTGAAAAACACAATTTTTTTTTAAAAATTATTTGTTCAATTTTGTTTGTAGAGGTGAATTTAGTACTATAGTGCGTTTTTCATCACTTTATTTCAAAACCGCAGCTTTCCATCTAAATTAGAACTCGAGTTACAAACTTTTTTTCTTCATATGGGCTACAATGCTGTAGACTTCGATAAGAAAATACAAAAATTTTCAAAAACTGAGAAAGTTTTATTTTTTGCGACTAAAGTGTAATAATTTTTTCATAAGACATTTCAAAGTGATACATTTCAGTTCAAACCGTAAGTCTGTAGCATTATTAGTTTCTGAGATATCATCAAAAATCGTTTTCAGAATCTGAAAAACACAATTTTTTAGGAAAAATTATTTTTCTCAATTTTGTTTCTAGATGTGAATTTAGTACTATAGAGCGTTTTGCATCACTTTATTTCAAAACCGCAACTATCCATCTTAATTAGAACTAGAGTTACAAACTTTTTTCTTCTTCATATGGGCTTCAATGCTATAGACTTCGCTAAGAAAATACGAAAATTCTCAAAAACTGAGAAAGTTTTATTTTTTGCGACTAAAGTGTAATAAACTTTTCATAAGACATTTCAAAGTGATACATTTCAGTTCAAACCGTAAGTCTGTAGCATTATTTTTTTCTGAGATATCATCAAAATCTTTTTCAGAATCTGAAAAACACAATTTTTATGGAAAAATTATTTTTCTCAATTTTGTTTCTAAAGGTGAATTTAGTACTATAGAGCGTTTTGCATCACTTTATTTCAAAACCACAACTTTCCATCTCAATTAGAACTCGAGTTACAAACTTTTTTCTTCTTCATATAGGCTACAATGCTATAGACTTCGGTAAGAAAATACTAAATTAAAAAAATTAAGAAAGTTTTATTTTTTGCAACTAAAGTGTAATAACCTTTTCATAAGACAATTCAAAGAGATGCATTTCATTTTAAACAGCAAGTCTGTAGCATTATTAGTTTCTGAGATATCATCAAAATTCGTGACGCCATCAATGACTACTATTTTGATTTTAGTAGTTTATGAAGTAGATAAGTGACGCCATCACTGACTACCAACTTGATTTTGGTGTTGTATGAAGTAGATAAGTGACTTTATCATTGACTATCAACTTGACTTTAGTTGTGTATGAAGTAGATATGTGACGTAATCACTGACTATCAATTTAACTTCAGTAATGTATGAAGTAAATAAGTGACGTCATTACTGACTATTAACTTGACTTTAGTTGTGTATGAAGTAGATATGTGACGTCATCACTAACTATCATCTTGACTTTAGTTGTGTATAAAGTAGATAAGTGACGTTATCACTAACTATCAACTAGTATTTAGTAGCGTATGAAGCAGATATGTGACGTCATCACTGACTATCAACTTAACTTTAGTATTATATGAAGTCGATAAGTTATGTCATAATTGTTTTTAAACTTGACTTTAGTAGTGTATGAAATCCATATATGACGTTATCACTGACTATCATCTTGACTTTAGTAGTTTATGAAGGAGATAAGTTACGCCATCACTGACTATCAACTTGACTTTAGTAGTGTATAGAAAAGATAAGTGAAGTCATCACTGACTATCAACTTAACTTTAGTGGTATATGAAGTAGATAAGTGACGCAATCACTATCAACTTGACTTTAGTAGTATATGAAGTAGAAATGCATCGTCATCACTGAATATCAATTTGACTTTAGTAGTGTATGAAGTAGAAAAGTGACGTCATCACTGACTATCAATTTGAGTTTTGTTCTGTATGAAGTAGATAAGCGACGTCATCACTGACTTTTAATTTGTCTTTAGTAGTGTATGAAGTAGATATGTGACGTCATCACTGACTATCATCTTGACTTTAGTAGTGTATGAAGTAGATATGTGACGTCATCACTATCAACTTGACTTTAGTAGTATATGAAGTAGAAATGCATCGTCATCACTGAATATCAATTTGACTTTAGTAGTGTATGAAGTAGAAAAGTGACGTCATCACTGACTATCAATTTGAGTTTTGTTCTGTATGAAGTAGATAAGTGACGGCATCACTGACTTTTAATTTGTCTTTAGTAGTGTATGAAGTAGATATGTGACGTCATCACTGACTATCATCTTGACTTTAGTAGTGTATGAAGTAGATATGTGACGTCATCACTGACTATCAACTTGACTTAAGTTATGTAAGTTGTAGATAAGTGACGCCATCACTGACTTCCGACTTTATTTTATTATTGATGAAGTAGATAAGTGACGTCATCACTGATTATCAACTTGACTTTAGGAGTGTATAGAGTAGATAAGTGACGTCATCACTGACTAATAACTTGTCCTTAGTAGTGTATGAAGCATATATGTGACGTCATCACTGACTATCAACTTGACTTTAGTATTTAATGAAGTCGATAAGTTACGTCACAATTGTTTTTAAACTTGACTTTAGTTGTGTATGAAGTAGAGAAGTGACGTCATAACTGTTAATCAACTTGACATTAGTAGTGTATGAAGTAGATAAGTGACGTCATTACTGACTATCAACTAAACTTAAGTTATGTATGTAGTAGATAAGTGATGCCATCACTGACTTCCAACTCGATTTTAGTATTGATGAAGTAGATAAGTGAAGTAATCACTGACTATCAACTTGACTAAAGTTGTTTACGTAGTAAATATGTTACGTCATCTCTGACTATCAACTTGACTTTAGTAGTAAATAAAGTAGAGAAGTGACGTCATCACTGATTATCAACTTGACTTTAGTTGTGTATGAAGTAGATAAGTGACGTTATTACTGAATATCATCTTGACTTTTGTGGTGAATGATATAGATAAGTGACGTCAACACTGACTATCAACTTGACGTTAGTAGTGTATTGAGTAGATAAGTGACGTCATCACTGACTATTATCTTGACTTTAGTTGTTTATTAAGTAGAAATGTGACTTCATCACTGACTATCATTTAGACTTTAGTTGTGTATAAAGTAGATAAGTGACGTCATTACTGACTATCAACTTGTCTTTAGTAGTGTATGAAGCATATATGTGACGTCATCACTGACTATCATCTTGACTTTAGTTATGTATGTAGTAGATAAGTGACGCCATCACTGACTTCCAACTTTATTTTTGTATTGATGAAGTAGATAAGTGACGTCATCACTGACTATCAACCTGACTTTAGTTGTATATGTAGTAGATATGTGACGTCATCACTGACTATCAACTTGACTTTAGGAATGTATGAAGTAGATAAGTAACGTCATCACTGATTATCGAATTGACTTTAGTTCTGTATGGAGTAGATAAGTGACGTTATTACTAAATTTCATCTTGACTTTTGTAGTGAATGAAGTAGATAAGTGACATCATCACTGACTATCAACTTGACGTAAGTTGTTTACGTAGTAAATATGTTACGTCATCTCTGACTATCAACTTGACTTTAGTAGTAAATGAAGTAGAGAAGTGACGTCATCACTGATTATCAACTTGACTTTAGTTGTGTATGAAGTAGATAAGTGACGTTATTACTGAATATCATCTTGACTTTTGTGGTGAATGATATAGATAAGTGACGCCATCACTGACTTCCATCTTGAGTTTAGTATTGAAGCAGTAGATAAGTGACGTCATCAATAACTATCAACTTGACTTTAGTTGTTTACGTAGTAGATATGTGACGTCATCACTGACTATTAACATGACTTTAGTAGTGTATGTAGCATTATTTGTTTCTGAGATATCATCAAAATTCGTTTTCAGAATCTGAAAAACACAATTTTTTTTTAAAAATTATTTGTTCAATTTTGTTTCTAGAGGTGAATTTAGTACTATAGTGCGTTTTTCATCACTTTATTTCAAAACCGCAGCTTTCCATCTAAATTAGAACTCGAGTTACAAACTTTTTTTTCTTCATATGGGCTACAATGCTGTAGACTTCGATAAGAAAATACAAAAATTTTCAAAAACTGAGAAAGTTTTATTTTTTGCGACTAAAGTGTAATAATTTTTTCATAAGACATTTCAAAGTGATACATTTCAGTTCAAACCGTAAGTCTGTAGCATTATTAGTTTCTGAGATATCATCAAAAATCGTTTTCAGAATCTGAAAAACACAATTTTTTTGGAAAAATTATTTTTCTCAATTTTGTTTCTAGATGTGAATTTAGTACTATAGAGCGTTTTGCATCACTTTATTTCAAAACCGCAACTATCCATCTTAATTAGAACTAGAGTTACAAACTTTTTTCTTCTTCATATAGGCTACAATGCTATAGACTTCGGTAAGAAAATACTAAATTTTAAAAAATTAAGAAAGTTTTATTTTTTGCAACTAAAGTGTAATAACCTTTTCATAAGACAATTCAAAGAGATGCATTTCATTTTAAACCGCAAGTCTGTAGCATTATTAGTTTCTGAGATATCATCAAAATTCGTGACGCCATCAATGACTACTATTTTGATTTTAGTAAATTATGAAGTAGATAAGTGACGCCATCACTGACTACCAACTTGATTTTGGTGTTGTATGAAGTAGATAAGTGACTTTATCATTGACTATCAACTTGACTTTAGTTGTGTATGAAGTAGATATGTGACGTAATCACTGACTATCAATTTAACTTCAGTAATGTATGAAGTAAATAAGTGACGTCATTACTGACTATTAACTTGACTTTAGTTGTGTATGAAGTAGATATGTGACGTCATCACTAACTATCATCTTGACTTTAGTTGTGTATAAAGTAGATAAGTGACGTTATACCTAACTATCAACTAGTATTTAGTAGCGTATGAAGCAGATATGTGACATCATCACTGACTATCAACTTGACTTTAGTATTATATGAAGTCGATAAGTTATGTCATAATTGTTTTTAAACTTGACTTTAGTAGTGTATGAAATCCATATATGACGTTATCACTGACTATCATCTTGACTTTAGTAGTTTATGAAGGAGATAAGTTACGCCATCACTGACTATCAACTTGACTTTAGTAGTGTATAGAAAAGATAAGTGAAGTCATCACTGACTATCAACTTGACTTTAGTGGTATATGAAGTAGATAAGTGACGCAATCACTATCAACTTGACTTTAGTAGTATATGAAGTAGAAATGCATCGTCATCACTGAATATCAATTTGACTTTAGTAGTGTATGAAGTAGAAAAGTGACGTCATCACTGACTATCAATTTGAGTCTTGTTCTGTATGAAGTAGATAAGCGACGTCATCACTGACTTTTAATTTGTCTTTAGTAGTGTATGAAGTAGATATGTGACGTCATCACTGACTATCATCTTGACTTTAGTAGTGTATGAAGTAGATATGTGACGTCATCACTGACTATCAACTTGATTTAAGTTATGTAAGTAGTAGATAAGTGACGCCATCACTGACTTCTGACTTTATTTTTTTATTGATGAAGTAGATAAGTGACGTCATCACTGAATATCAACTTGACTTTAGGAGTGTATAGAGTAGATAAGTGACGTCATCACTGACTAATAACTTGTCCTTAGTAGTGTATGAAGCATATATGTGACGTCATCACTGACTATCAACTTGACTTTAGTATTTAATGAAGTCGATAAGTTACGTCACAATTGTTTTTCAACATGACTTTAGTTGTGTATGAAGTAGAGAAGTGACGTCATAACTGTTTATCAACTTGACATTAGTAGTGTATGAAGTAGAGAAGTGACGTCATCACTGATTATCAACTTGACTTTAGTTGTGTATGAAGTAGATAAGTGACGTTATTACTAAATATCATCTTCACTTTTGTGGTGAATGATATAGATAAGGGACGTCAACACTGACTATCATCTTGACTTTAGTTATGTATGTAGTAGATAAGTGACGCCATCACTGACTTCCAACTTTATTTTTGTATTGATGAAGTAGATAAGTGACGTCATCACTGACTATCAACCTGACTTTAGTTGTATATGTAGTAGATATGTGACGTCATCACTGACTATCAACTTGACTTTAGGAATGTATGAAGCATATATGTGACGTCATCACTGACTATCAACTTGACTTTAGTATTAATTGAAGTCGATAAGTTACGTCCCAATTGTTTTTCAACATAACTTTAGTTGTGTATGAAGTAGAGAAGTGACGTCATAACTGTTTATCAACTTGACATTAGTAGTGTATGAAGTAGAGAAGTGACGTCATCACTGATTATCAACTTGACTTTAGTTGTGTATAAAGTAGATAAGTGACGTCATTACTGACTATCAACTTGTCTTTAGTAGTGTATGAAGCATATATGTGACGTCATCACTGACTATCATCTTGACTTTAGTTATGTATGTAGTAGATAAGTGACGCCATCACTGACTTCCAACTTTATTTTTGTATTGATGAAGTAGATAAGTGACGTCATCACTGACTATCAACCTGACTTTAGTTGTATATGTAGTAGATATGTGACGTCATCACTGACTATTAACTTGACTTTAGGAATGTATGAAGTAGATAAGTAACGTCATCACTGATTATCGAATTGACTTTAGTTCTGTATGGAGTAGATAAGTGACGTTATTACTAAATTTCATCTTGACTTTTGTAGTGAATGAAGTAGATAAGTGACATCATCACTGACTATCAACTTGACGTAAGTTGTTTACGTAGTAAATATGTTACGTCATCTCTGACTATCAACTTGACTTTAGTAGTAAATGAAGTAGAGAAGTGACGTCATCACTGATTATCAACTTGACTTTAGTTGTGTATGAAGTAGATAAGTGACGTTATTACTGAATATCATCTTGACTTTTGTGGTGAATGATATAGATAAGTGACGCCATCACTGACTTCCATCTTGAGTTTAGTATTGAAGCAGTAGATAAGTGACGTCATCAATAACTATCAACTTGACTTTAGTTGTTTACGTAGTAGATATGTGACGTCATCACTGACTATTAACATGACTTTAGTAGTGTATGTAGCATTATTTGTTTCTGAGATATCATCAAAATTCGTTTTCAGAATCTGAAAAACACAATTTTTTTTTAAAAATTATTTGTTCAATTTTGTTTCTAGAGGTGAATTTAGTACTATAGTGCGTTTTTCATCACTTTATTTCAAAACCGCAGCTTTCCATCTAAATTAGAACTCGAGTTACAAACTTTTTTTTCTTCATATGGGCTACAATGCTGTAGACTTCGATAAGAAAATACAAAAATTTTCAAAAACTGAGAAAGTTTTATTTTTTGCGACTAAAGTGTAATAATTTTTTCATAAGACATTTCAAAGTGATACATTTCAGTTCAAACCGTAATTCTGTAGCATTATTAGTTTCTGAGATATCATCAAAAATCGTTTTCAGAATCTGAAAAACACAATTTTTTTGGAAAAATTATTTTTCTCAATTTTGTTTCTAGAGGTGAATTTAGTACTAAAGAGCGTTTTGCATCACTTTATTTCAAAACCACAACTTTCCATCTCAATTAGAACTCGAGTTACAAACTTTTTTCTTCTTTATATGGGCTACAATGCTATAGACTTCGCTAAGAAAATACGAAAATTCTCAAAAACTGAGAAAGTTTTATTTTTTGCGACTAAAGTGTAATAAACTTTTCATAAGACATTTCAAAGTGATACATTTCAGTTCAAACCGTAAGTCTGTAGCATTATTTGTTTCTGAGATATCATCAAAATTCGTTTTCAGAATCTGAAAAACACAATTTTTATGGAAAAATTATTTTTCTCAATTTTGTTTCTAAAGGTGAATTTAGTACTATAGAGCGTTTTGCATCACTTTATTTCAAAACCACAACTTTCCATTTCAATTAGAACTCGAGTTACAAACTTTTTTCTTCTTCATATTGGCTACAATGCTATAGACTTCGGTAAGAAAATACTAAATTTTAAAAAATTAAGAAAGTTTTATTTTTTGCAACTAAAGTGTAATAACCTTTTCATAAGACAATTCAAAGAGATGCATTTCATTTTAAACCGCAAGTCTGTAGCATTATTAGTTTCTGAGATATCATCAAAATTCGTGACGCCATCAATGACTACTATTTTGATTTTAGTAGTTTATGAAGTAGATAAGTGACGCCATCACTGACTACCAACTTGATTTTGGTGTTGTATGAAGTAGATAAGTGACTTTATCATTGACTATCAACTTGACTTTAGTTGTGTATGAAGTAGATATGTGACGTAATCACTGACTATCAATTTAACTTCAGGAATGTATGAAGTAAATAAGTGACGTCATTACTGACTATTAACTTGACTTTAGTTGTGTATGAAGTAGATATGTGACGTCATCACTAACTATCATCTTGACTTTAGTTGTGTATAAAGTAGATAAGTGACGTTATCACTAACTATCAACTAGTATTTAGTAGCGTATGAAGCAGATATGTGACATCATCACTGACTATCAACTTGACTTTAGTATTATATGAAGTCGATAAGTTATGTCATAATTGTTTTTAAACTTGACTTTAGTAGTGTATGAAATCCATATATGACGTTATCACTGACTATCATCTTGACTTTAGTAGTTTATGAAGGAGATAAGTTACGCCATCACTGACTATCAACTTGACTTTAGTAGTGTATAGAAAAGATAAGTGAAGTCATCACTGACTATCAACTTGACTTTAGTGGTATATGAAGTAGATAAGTGACGCAATCACTATCAACTTGACTTTAGTAGTATATGAAGTAGAAATGCATCGTCATCACTGAATATCAAATTGACTTTAGTAGTGTATGAAGTAGAAAAGTGACGTCATCACTGACTATCAATTTGAGTTTTGTTCTGTATGAAGTAGATAAGCGACGTCATCACTGACTTTTAATTTGTCTTTAGTAGTGTATGAAGTAGATATGTGACGTCATCACTGACTATCATCTTGACTTTAGTAGTGTATGAAGTAGATATGTTACGTCATCACTGACTATCAACTTGATTTAAGTTATGTAAGTAGTAGATAAGTGACGCCATCACTGACTTCTGACTTTATTTTTTTATTGATGAAGTAGATAAGTGACGTCATCACTGAATATCAACTTGACTTTAGGAGTGTATAGAGTAGATAAGTGACGTCATCACTGACTAATAACTTGTCCTTAGTAGTGTATGAAGCATATATGTGACGTCATCACTGACTATCAACTTGACTTTAGTATTTAATGAAGTCGATAAGTTACGTCACAATTGTTTTTCAACATGACTTTAGTTGTGTATAAAGTAGAGAAGTGACGTCATAACTGTTTATCAACTTGACATTAGTAGTGTATGAAGTAGAGAATTGACGTCATCACTGATTATCAACTTGACTTTAGTTGTGTATGAAGTAGATAAGTGACGTTATTACTAAATATCATCTTCACTTTTGTGGTGAATGATATAGATAAGGGACGTCAACACTGACTATCATCTTGACTTTAGTTATGTATGTAGTAGATAAGTGACGCCATCACTGACTTCCAACTTTATTTTTGTATTGATGAAGTAGATAAGTGACGTCATCACTGACTATCAACCTGACTTTAGTTGTATATGTAGTAGATATGTGACGTCATCACTGACTATCAACTTGACTTTAGGAATGTATGAAGCATATATGTGACGTCATCACTGACTATCAACTTGACTTTAGTATTAATTGAAGTCGATAAGTTACGTCACAATTGTTTTTCAACATGAATTTAGTTGTGTATGAAGTAGAGAAGTGACGTCATAACTGTTTATCAACTTGACATTAGTAGTGTATGAAGTAGAGAAGTGACGTCATCACTGATAATTAACTTGACTTTAGTTGTGTATAAAGTAGATAAGTGACGTCATTACTGACTATCAACTTGTCTTTAGTAGTGTATGAAGCATATATGTGACGTCATCACTGACTATCATCTTGACTTTAGTTATGTATGTAGTAGATAAGTGACGCCATCACTGACTTCCAACTTTATTTTTGTATTGATGAAGTAGATAAGTGACGTCATCACTGACTATCAACCTGACTTTAGTTGTATATGTAGTAGATATGTGACGTCATCACTGACTATCAACTTGACTTTAGGAATGTATGAAGTAGATAAGTAACGTCATCACTGATTATCGAATTGACTTTAGTTCTGTATGGAGTAGATAGGTGACGTTATTACTAAATTTCATCTTGACTTTTGTAGTGAATGAAGTAGATAAGTGACATCATCACTGACTATCAACTTGACGTAAGTTGTTTACGTAGTAAATATGTTACGTCATCTCTGACTATCAACTTGACTTTAGTAGTAAATGAAGTAGAGAAGTGACGTCATCACTGATTATCAACTTGACTTTAGTTGTGTATGAAGTAGATAAGTAACGTTATTACTGAATATCATCTTGACTTTTGTGGTGAATGATATAAATAAGTGACGCCATCACTGACTTCCATCTTGAGTTTAGTATTGAAGCAGTAGATAAGTGACGTCATCAATAACTATCAACTTGACTTTAGTTGTTTACGTAGTAGATATGTGACGTCATCACTGACTATTAACATGACTTTAGTAGTGTATGTAGCATTATTTGTTTCTGAGATATCATCAAAATTCGTTTTCAGAATCTGAAAAACACAATTTTTTTTTTAAAAATTATTTGTTCAATTTTGTTTCTAGAGGTGAATTTAGTACTATAGTGCGTTTTTCATCACTTTATTTCAAAACCGCAGCTTTCCATCTAAATTAGAACTCGAGTTACAAACTTTTTTTTCTTCATATGGGCTACAATGCTGTAGACTTCGATAAGAAAATACAAAAATTTTCAAAAACTGAGAAAGTTTTATTTTTTGCGACTAAAGTGTAATAATTTTTTCATAAGACATTTCAAAGTGATACATTTCAGTTCAAACCGTAAGTCTGTAGCATTATTAGTTTCTGAGATATCATCAAAAATCGTTTTCAGAATCTGAAAAACACAATTTTTTTGGAAAAATTATTTTTCTCAATTTTGTTTCTAGATGTGAATTTAGTACTATAGAGCGTTTTGCATCACTTTATTTCCAAAACCGCAACTATCCATCTTAATTAGAACTAGAGTTACAAACTTTTTTCTTCTTCATATGGGCTACAATGCTATAGACTTCGCTAAGAAAATACGAAAATTCTCAAAAACTGAGAAAGTTTTATTTTTTGCGACTAAAGTGTAATAAACTTTTCATAAGACATTTCAAAGTGATACATTTCAGTTCAAACCGTAAGTCTGTAGCATTATTTGTTTCTGAGATATCATCAAAAATCGTTTTCAGAATCTGAAAAACACAATTTTTATGGAAAAATTATTTTTCTCAATTTTGTTTCTAAAGGTGAATTTAGTACTATAGAGCGTTTTGCATCACTTTATTTCAAAACCACAATTTTCCATCTCAATTAGAACTCGAGTTACAAACTTTTTTCTTCTTCATATAGGCTACAATGCTATAGACTTCGGTAAGAAAATACTAAATTTTAAAAAATTAAGAAAGTTTTATTTTTTGCAACTAAAGTGTAATAACCTTTTCATAAGACAATTCAAAGAGATGCATTTCATTTTAAACCGCAAGTCTGTAGCATTATTAGTTTCTGAGATATCATCAAAATTCGTGACGCCATCAATGACTACTATTTTGATTTTAGTAGTTTATGAAGTAGATAAGTGACGCCATCACTGACTACCAACTTGATTTTGTTGTTGTATGAAGTAGATAAGTGACTTTATCATTGACTATCAACTTGACTTTAGTTGTGTATGAAGTAGATATGTGACGTAATCACTGACTATCAATTTAACTTCAGTAATGTATGAAGTAAATAAGTGACGTCATTACTGACTATTAACTTGACTTTAGTTGTGTATGAAGTAGATATGTGACGTCATCACTAACTATCATCTTGACTTTAGTTGTGTATAAAGTAGATAAGTGACGTTAACACTAACTATCAACTAGTATTTAGTAGCGTATGAAGCAGATATGTGACGTCATCACTGACTATCAACTTGACTTTAGTATTATATGAAGTCGATAAGTTATGTCATAATTGTTTTTAAACTTGACTTTAGTAGTGTATGAAATCCATATATGACGTTATCACTGACTATCATCTTGACTTTAGTAGTTTATGAAGGAGATAAGTTACGCCATCACTGACTATCAACTTGACTTTAGTAGTGTATAGAAAAGATAAGTGAAGTCATCACTGACTATCAACTTGACTTTAGTGGTATATGAAGTAGATAAGTGACGCAATCACTATCAACTTGACTTTAGTAGTATATGAAGTAGAAATGCATCGTCATCACTGAATATCAAATTGACTTTAGTAGTGTATGAAGTAGAAAAGTGACGTCATCACTGACTATCAATTTGAGTTTTGTTCTGTATGAAGTAGATAAGCGACGTCATCACTGACTTTTAATTTGTCTTTAGTAGTGTATGAAGTAGATATGTGACGTCATCACTGACTATCATCTTGACTTTAGTAGTGTATGAAGTAGATATGTGACGTCATCACTGACTATCAACTTGATTTAAGTTATGCAAGTAGTAGATAAGTGACGCTATCACTGACTTCTGACTTTATTTTTTTATTGATGAAGTAGATAAGTGACGTCATCACTGAATATCAACTTGACTTTAGGAGTGTATAGAGTAGATAAGTGACGTCATCACTGACTAATAACTTGTCCTTAGTAGTGTATGAAGCATATATGTGACGTCATCACTGACTATCAACTTGACTTTAGTATTTAATGAAGTCGATAAGTTACGTCACAATTGTTTTTCAACATGACTTTAGTTGTGTATGAAGTAGAGAAGTGACGTCATAACTGTTTATCAACTTGACATTAGTAGTGTATGAAGTAGAGAATTGACGTCATCACTGATTATCAACTTGACTTTAGTTGTGTATGAAGTAGATAAGTGACGTTATTACTAAATATCATCTTCACTTTTGTGGTGAATGATATAGATAAGGGACGTCAACACTGATTATCAACTTGACTTTAGTAGTGTATTGAGTAAATAAGTGACGTCATCACTGACTATTATCTTGACTTTAGTTGTTTATTAAGTAGAAATGTGACTTCATCACTGACTATCATCTAGACTTTAGTTGTGTATAAAGTAGATAAGTGACGTCATCACTGACTATCAACTTGTCTTTAGTAGTGTATGAAGCATATATGTGACGTCATCACTGACTATCATCTTTACTTTAGTTTTGTATGTAGTAGATAAGTGACGCCATCACTGACTTCCAACTTTATTTTTGTATTGATGAAGTAGATATGTGACGTCATCACTGACTATCAACTTGACTTTAGGAGTGTATGAAGTAGATAAATGACGTCATCACTGATTATCAAATTGACTTTAGTTCTGTATGGAGTAGATAAGTGAAGTTATTACTAAATTTCATCTTGACTTTTGTAGTGAATGAAGTAGATAAGTGACATCATCACTGACTATCAACTTGACATGAGTATTTAATGACGTCGATAAGCTACGTCATAATTGTTTTTCAACTTGACTTAAATTGTGTATGAAGTAGAGTTTGACTATAAACTTAACTTTAGTAATGTATGTAGAATATAAGTGACGCCATCACTGACTTCCATCTTGAGTTTAGTATTGAAGCAGTAGATAAGTGACGTCATCAATGACTATCAACTTGACTTTAGTTGTTTACGTAGTAGATATGTTACGTCATCACTGACTATTAACATGACTTTAGTAGTGTATGTAGCATTATTAGTTTCTGAGATATCATCAAAACTCGTTTTCAGAATCTGAAAAACACAATTTTTTTTTTAAATTATTTTTTTAATTTTGTTTCTAGAGGTGAATTTAGTACTATAGAGCGTTTTGCATCACTTTATTTCAAAACCGCATTTTTCCATCTAAATTAGAACTGGAGTTACAAACTTTTTTTTTCTTCATATGGGCTACAATGCTGTAGACTTCGGAAAGAAAATACGAAAATTCTCAAAAACTGAGAAAGTTTTATTTTTTGCGACTAAAGTGTGATAAACTTTTCATAAGACATTTCAAAGTAATACATTTCAGTTCAAACCGTAAGTCTGTAGCATTATTAGTTTCTGAGATATCATCATAAATTGTTTTCAGAATCTGAAAAACACAATTTTTTTTGAAAAAGTATTTTTCTCAATTTTGTTTCTAGAGGTGAATTTAGTACTATAGAGCGTTTTGCATCACTTTATTTTAAAAAACACAACTTTTAATCTCAATTAGAACTCGAGTTACAAACTTTTTTCTTCTTCATATGGGCTACAATGCTATAGACTTCGGTAAGAAATAACTAAATTTTAAAAAATTAAGAAAGTTTTATTTTTTGCAACTAAAGTGTAATAACCTTTTCATTAGACAATTCAAAGAGATGCATTTCATTTTAAACCGCAAGTCTGTAGCATTATTAGTTTCTGAGATATCATCAAAAATCGTGACGCCATCAATGACTACTATTTTGATTTTAGTAGTTTATGAAGTAGATAAGTGACGCCATCACTGACTACCAACTTGATTTTGGTGTTGTATGAAGTAGATAAGTGACTTTATGATTGACTATCAACTTGACTTTAGTTGTGCATGAAGTAGATATGTGACGTAATCACTGACTATCAATTTAACTTCAGTAATGTATGAAGTAAATAAGTGACGTCATTATTGACTATTAACTTGACTTTAGTTGTGTATGAAGTAGATATGTGACGTCATCACTAACTACCATCTTGACTTCAGTTGTGTATAAAGTAGATAAGTGACGTCATCACTGACTTTCAACTTGTCTTTAGTAGTGTATGAAGCATATATGTGACGTCATCACTGACTATCATCTTGACTTTACTTTTGTATGTAGTAGATAAGTGACGCCATCACTGACTTCCAACTTTATTTTTGTATTGATGAAGTAGATATGTGACGTCATCACTGACTATCAACTTGACTTTAGGAGTGTATGAAGTAGATAAATGACGTCATCACTGATTATCAAATTGACTTTAGTTCTGTATGGAGTAGATAAGTGACGTTATTACTAAATTTCATCTTGACTTTTGTAGCGAATGAAGTAGATAAGTGACATCATCACTGACTATCAACTTGACATGAGTATTTAATGACGTCGATAAGCTACGTCATAATTGTTTTTCAACTTGACTTTAGTTGTGTATGAAGTAGAGACTGACTATAAACTTAACTTTAGTAATGTATGTAGTATATAAGTGACGCCATCAATGACTTCCATCTTGAGTTTAGTATTGAAGCAGTAGATAAGTGACGTCATCAATGACTATCAACTTGACTTTAGTTGTTTATGAAGTAGATAAGTGACGCCATCACTGACTACCAACTTGATTTTGGTGTTGTATGAAGTAGATAAGTGACTTTATGATTGACTATCAACTTGACTTTAGTTGTGCATGAAGTAGATATGTGACGTAATCACTGACTATCAATTTAACTTCAGTAATGTATGAAGTAAATAAGTGACGTCATTACTGACTATTAACTTGACTTTAGTTGTGTATGAAGTAGATATGTGAAGTCATCACTGACTATCAACTTGACTTTAGTGGTATATGAAGTAGATAAGTGACGCAATCACTATCAACTTGACTTTAGTAGTATATGAAGTAGAAATGCATCGTCATCACTGAATATCAATTTGACTTTAGTAGTGTATGAAGTAGAAAAGTGACGTCATCACTGACTATCAATTTGAGTTTTGTTCTGTATGAAGTAGATAAGTGACGTCATCACTGACTTTTAATTTGTCTTTAGAAGTGTATGAAGTAGAAATGTGACGTCATCACTGACTATCAACTTGATTTAAGTTATGTAAGTAGTAGATAAGTGACGCCATCACTGACTTCCATCTTGAGTTTAGTATTGAAGCAGTAGATAAGTGACGTCATCAATGACTATCAACTTGACTTTAGTTGTTTACGTAGTAGATATGTTACGTCATCACTGACTATTAACATGACTTTAGTAGTGTATGTAGCATTATTAGTTTCTGAGATATCATCAAAAATCGTTTTCAGAATCTGAAAAACACAATTTTTTTGGAAATTTTGTTTTCTCAATTTTGTTTCTAGAGGTGAATTTAGTACTATAGAGCGTTTTGCATCACTTTATTTCAAAACCGCAACTTTCCATTTAAATTAGAACTCGAGTTACAAACTTTTTTCTTCTTCATATGGGCTACAATGCTATAGACTTCGGTAAGAAAATACGAAAATTCTCAAAAACTGAGAAAGTTTTATTTTTTGCGACTAAAGTGCAATAAACTTAATATAAGACAATTCAAAGTGATACATTTCAGTTCAAACCGTAAGTCTGTAGCATTATTAGTTTCTGAGATATCATCAAAATACGTTTTCAGAATCTGAAAAACACATTTTTTTTGGAAAAATTTTTTTTCTCAATTTTGTTTCTAGAGGTGAATTTAGTACTATAGAGCGTTTTGCATCACTTTATTTCAAAACCGCAATTTTCAATCTCAATTAGAACTCGAGTTACAAACTTTTTTCTGCTTCATATGGGCTACAATGCTATAGACTTCGGTAAGAAAATACGAAAATTCTCATAAACTGAGAAAGTTTTATTTTTTGCGACTAAAGTGTAATAATTTTTTCATAAGGCATTTTAAAGTGCTACATTTCAGTTCAAACCGTAAGTCTGTAGCATTATTAGTTTCTGAGATATCATCAAAAATCTTTTTCAGAATCTGAAAAACACAATTTTTTTGGAAAAATTATTTTTCTCAATTTTGTTTCTAGAGGTGAATTTAGTACTCAAGAGCGTTTTGCATCACTTTATTTCAAAACCGCAACTTTCCATCTTAATTAGAACTAGAGTTACAAACTTTTTTCTTCTTCATATGGGCTACAATGCTATAGACTTCGCTAAGAAAATACGAAAATTCTCAAAAACTGAGAAATTTTTATTTTTTGCGACTAAAGTGTAATAAACTTTTCATAAGACATTTCAAAGTGATACATTTCAGTTCAAACCGTAAGTCTGTAGCATTATTAGTTTCTGAGATATCATCAAAAATCGTTTTGAGAATCTGAAAAACACAATTTTTTTTGAAAAATTATTTTTCTCAATTTTGTTTATAGAGGTAAATTTAGTACTAAAGAGCGTTTTGCATCACTTTATTTCAAAACCGCAACTTTCCATCTTAATTAGAACTAGAGTAACAAACTTTTTTCTTCTTCATATGGGCTACAATGCTATAGACTTCGCTAAGAAAATACGAAAATTCTCAAAAACAGAGAAAGTTTTATTTTTTGCGACTAAAGTGTAATAAACTTTTCATAAGACATTTCAAAGTGATACATTTCAGTTCAAACCATGGATATATAAACAGGATAGGAAGCTATTGTTGAAAAAACGATCTTTTAATGATGTAATTCAAATTTTCGCAGCAAAAATGCAAGAATACAAAATTAATTATAAAAGTGGCGCTGTAGTCTGCGTGTGAATTTTAAAATTCACACACAGACTACAGCGCCACTTACATTTTACATGTTGAATGTTGTGGTGAAAATTGGAAGTACATCAACAAGGGTTCGTTTTTAGTATAGGGCAATAACACAGGAGCTCACGAACCTGGTTCAAACCGTAAGTCTGTAGCATTATTAGTTTCTGAGATATCATCAAAAATCGTTTTGAAAATCTGAAAAACACAATTTTTTTTGAAAAATTATTTTTCTCAATTTTGTTTATAGAGGTGAATTTAGTACTATAGAGCGTTTTGCATCACTTTATTTCAAAACCACAACTTTCCATCTCAATTAGAACTCGAGTTACAAACTTTTTTCTTCTTCAAATGGGCTACAATGCTATAGACTTCGGTAAGAAAATACGAAAATTCTCAAAAACTGAGAAAGTTTTATTTTCTGCGACCAAAGTGTAATAAACTTTTCATAAGACATTTCAAAGTAATACATTTCAGTTCAAACCGTAAGTCTGTAGCATTATTAGTTTCTGAGATATCATCAAAATATGTTTTCAGAATCTGAAAAACACAATTTTTTTTGAAAAAGTATTTTTCTCAATTTTGTTTCTAGAGGTGAATTTAGTACTATAGAGCGTTTTGCATTACTTTATTTCAAAACCGCAATTTTCCATCTCAATTAGAACTCGAGTTACAAACTTTTATTTTCTTTATTTGAGCTACAATGCTATAGACTTCGGTAAGAAAATACGAAAATTCTCAAAAACTGAGAAAGTTTTATTTTTTGCGACTAAAGTGTAATAAACTTAATATAAGACAATTCAAAGTGATACATTTCAGTTCAAACCGTAAGTCTGTAGCATTATTAGTTTCTGAGATATCATCAAAATACGTTTTCAGAATCTGAAAAACACAATTTTTTTGGAAATTTTTTTTTTCTCAATTTTGTTTCTAGAGGTGAATTTAGTACTATAGAGCGTTTTGCATCACTTTATTTCAAAACCGCAATTTTCCATCTCAATTAGAACTCGAGTTACAAACTTTTTTCTGCTTCATATGGGCTACAATGCTATAGACTTCGGTAAGAAAATACGAAAATTCTCAAAAACTGAGAAAGTTTTATTTTTTGCGACTAAAGTGTAATAAACTTTTCATAAGACATTTCAAAGTGATACATTTCAGTTCAAACCGTAAGTCTGTAGCATTATTAGTTTCTGAGATATCATCAAAATACGTTTTCAGAATCTGAAAAACACAATTTTTTTGGAAAATTTTTTTTTCTCAATTTTGTTTCTAGAGGTGAATTTAGTACTATAGAGCGTTTTGCATCACTTTATTTCAAAACCGCAACTTTCCATCTTAATTAGAACTAGAGTTACAAACTTTTTTCTTCTTCATATGGGCTACAATGCTATAGACTTCGGTAAGAAAATACAAAAATTCTCAAAAACTGAGAAAGTTTTATTTTTTGCGACTAAAGTGTAATAAACTTAATATAAGACATTTCAAAGTGATACATTTCAGTTCAAACCGTAAGTCTGTAGCATTATTAGTTTCTGAGATATCATCAAATATCGTTTTCAGAATCTGAAAAACACAATTTTTTTTGAAAAATAATTTTTCTCAATTTTGTTTCTAGAGGTGAATTTAGTACTCAAGAGCGTTTTGCATCACTTTATTTCAAAACCGCAACTTTCCATCTAAATTAGAACTCGAGTTACAAACTTTTTTCTTCTTCATATAGGCTACAAAGCTATAGACATCGGTAAGAAAATACGAAAATTCTCAAAAACTGAGAAAGTTTTATTTTTTGCGACTAAAGTGTAATAATTTTTTCATAAGGCATTTTAAAGTGCTACATTTCAGTTCAAACCGTAAGTCTGTAGCATTATTAGGTTCTGAGATATCTTAAAAATACGTTTTCAGAATATGAAAAACACAATTTTTTTGTAAATTTTTTTTTCTCAATTTTGTTTCTAGAGGTGAATTTAGTATTATAGAGCGTTTTGCATCACTTTATTTCAAAACCGCAATTTTCCATCTCAATTAGAACTCGAGTTACAAACTTTTTTCTTCTTCATATGGGCTACAATGCTATAGACTTCGGTAAGAAAATACGAAAATTTTCAAAAACTGAGAAAGTTTTATTTTTTGCGACTAAAGTGTAATAAACTTTTTATAAGACAATTCAAAGTGATACATTTTAGTTCAAACCGTAATTCTGTAGCATTATTAGTTTCTGAGATATCATCAAAAATCGTTTTCAGAATCTGAAAAACACAATTTTTTTTGAAAAATTATTTTTCTCAATTTTGTTTCTAGAGGTGAATTTAGTACTAAAGAGCGTTTTGCATCACTTTATTTCAAAACCGCAACTTTCCATCTAAATTAGAACTCGAGTTACAAACTTTTTTCTTCTTCATATGGGCTACAATGCTATAGACTTCGGTAAGAAAATACTAAAATTCTCAAAAACTGAGAAAGTTTTATTTTTTGCGACTAAAGTGTAATAATTTTTTCATAAGGCATTTTAAAGTGCTACATTTCAGTTCAAACCGTAAGTCTGTAGCATTATTAGTTTCTGAGATATCATCAAAAATCTTTTTCAGAATCTGAAAAACACAATTTTTTTGGAAAAATTATTTTTCTCAATTTTGTTTCTAGAGGTGAATTTCGTACTATAGAGCGTTTTGCATCACTTTATTTCAAAACCGCAACTTTCCATCTTAATTAGAACTAGAGTTACAAACTTTTTTCTTCTTCATATGGGCTACAATGCTATAGACTTCGCTAAGAAAATACGAAAATTCTCAAAAACTGAGAAAGTTTTATTTTTTGCGACTAAAGTGTAATAAACTTTTCATAAGACATTTCAAAGTGATACATTTCAGTTCAAACCGTAAGTCTGTAGCATTATTAGTTTCTGAGATATCATCAAAACTCGTTTTCAGAATCTGAAAAACACAATTTTTTTGGAAAAATCATTTTTCTTAATTTTGTTTTTAAAGGTGAATTTAGTACTATAGAGCGTTTTGCATCACTTTATTTCAAAACCGCAACTTTCAATCTTAATTAGAACTCGAGTTACAAACTTTTTTCTTCTTCATATAGGCTACAATGCTATAGACTTCGGTAAGAAAATACTAAATTTTAAAAAATTAAGAAAGTTTTATTTTTTGCCACTAAAGTGTAATAACCTTTTCATAAGACAATTCAAAGAGATGCATTTCATTTTAAACCGCAAGTCTGTAGCATTATTAGTTTCTGAGATATTATCAAAAATCGTGACGCCATCAATGACTACTATTTTAATTTTAGTAGTTTATGAAGTAGATAAGTGACGCCATCACTGACTACCAACTTGATTTTGGTGTTGTATGAAGTAGATAAGTAACTTTATTATTAACTATTAACTTGACTTTAGTTGTGTATGAAGTAGATATGTGACGTAATCACTGACTATCAATTTAACTTCAGTAATGTATGAACACTCCAAAAACAAGTGCATTACTTTAGTTACGAATACTAACTTATTTAAGATATACACTTATAAACTATTAATGGTAACTTAAATAATGCACTTTTAGCACGTTATTAACAGTAGCTAATTTAAGTTACTTTTGTTTAGTTATTACGCGTAACTAATTTTTCCCCTCCTTCGCTGCTGCGTGCGCTCGCTTCTCTGCTCTTGCTCGTCTCGCTCGCTCTCGCGCCCGCCTGCCTCACTGCACTGCACTCTGACCAGCGTGTCCCGCCACCTCTCTCTCTTACGCACACAATTCAACCCGGCACACCGGCACACTTGTTTTTTTATATTCTTCTCTCTCTTTCCCCACATCTTCGCATGCAATATACACGATAATAATTACAATCCACAAAATATTACGCGTTTTCACAATAAATATAGCAATGATACGATAATATCAAGTTTTCAATCACATGCATAACCGTGACAGACAGTCTATACCGGTCGGAAAACACGAAAATAACAAAGACGAAATTAAATTTCATTTACATAATGAATTAAAATGAACGTTTATTTACATTTTAAATGTGTGTATGGCATTCAAACTACCCTAAAACGATAAATACCTTCATTTAAGACCACATTTTTTCTCATTTACCCGCCATGTCTGCACCACGCACATACCGGCATCTGGCATCATCACATAGTCAGTTCTCATTTTTACGTTTCCTCCTTTCGCCGGACCTAAAATAAAATGTTCCACAAAGTAAACGCATTCTTACACATAAAATTATTATATTAAAGCCATGTTTACTTCCCGTGTATTCCATTAGTTTGTGAATTTTTCAAGAGCCGCTTCGCTTGCATTCTTCCTTCTTCTTCGCCATGTTGCTTTCTTTCACTATCCGTATCGTATGTTGTCGCAAGTATTCGGCAGTGCTCGTAAAGTTGTGTTTTAAATTAGTTACCGCGGCAAAATTATTTTAGATGGGCGCGAGATTAGACATTAATAATAACTTATTTTAAACACAAAATTATTGCCAACTTATTTAATGCAGAAAAAACGTTTAGCAGCTAAAGTTAGTTATTAAAAACAACTAAAGTAATGCACTATTTTTTTGAGTGAAGTAAATAAGTGACGTCATCACTGACTATTAACTTGACTTAAGTTGTGTATGAAGTAGATATGTGACGTCATCACTAACTATCATCTTGACTTTAGTTGTGTATAAAGTAGATAAGTGACGTTATCACTAACAATCAACTAGTATTTAGTAGCGTATGAAGCAGATATGTGACGTCATCACTGACTATCAACTTGACTTTAGTATTATATGAAGTCGATAAGTTATGTCATAATTGTTTTTAAACTTGACTTTAGTAGTGTATGAAGTCCATATATGACGTTATCACTGACTATCATCTTGACTTTAGTAGTTTATGAAGGAGATAAGTTACGCCATCACTGACTATCAACTTGACTTTAGTAGTGTATGGAAAAGATAAGTGAAGTCATCACTGACTATCAACTTGACTTTAGTGGTATATGAAGTAGATAAGTGACGCAATCACTATCAACTTGACTTTAGTAGTATATGAAGTAGAAATGCATCGTCATCACTGAATATCAATTTAACTTTAGTAGTGTATGAAGTAGAAAAGTGACGTCATCACTGACTATCAATTTGAGTTTTGTTCTGTATGAAGTAGATAAGTGACGGCATCACTGACTTTTAATTTGTCTTTAGTAGTGTATGAAGTAGATATGTGACGTCATCACTGACTATCATCTTGACTTTAGTAGTGTATGAAGTAGATAAGTGACGTCATCACTGACTATCAACTTGACTTTAGGAGTGTATAGAGTAGATAAGTGACGTCATCACTGACTAATAACTTGTCCTTAGTAGTGTATGAAGCATATATGTGACGTCATCACTGACTATCAACTTGACTTTAGTATTTAATGAAGTCGATAAGTTACGTCACAATTGTTTTTAAACTTGACTTTAGTTGTGTATGAAGTAGAGAAGTGACGTCATAACTGTTAATCAACTTGACATTAGTAGTGTATGAAGTAGATAAGTGACGTCATTACTGACTATCAACTAAACTTAAGTTATGTATGTAGTAGATAAGTGATGCCATCACTGACTTCCATCTCGATTTTAGTATTGATGAAGTAGATAAGTGAAGTCATCACTGACTATCAACTTGACTAAAGTTGTTTACGTAGTAAATATGTTACGTCATCTCTGACTATCAACTTGACTTTAGTAGTAAATAAAGTAGAGAAGTGACGTCATCACTGATTATCAACTTGACTTTAGTTGTGTATGAAGTAGATAAGTGACGTTATTACTGAATATCATCTTGACTTTTGTGGTGAATGATATAGATAAGTGACGTCAACACTGACTATCAACTTGACTTTAGTAGTGTATTGAGTAGATAAGTGACGTCATCACTGACTATTATCTTGACTTTAGTTGTGTATAAAGTAGATAAGTGACGTCATTACTGACTATCAACTTGTCTTTAGTAGTGTATGAAGCATATATGTGACGTCATCACTGACTATCATCTTGACTTTAGTTATGTATGTAGTAGATAAGTGACGCCATCACTGACTTCCAACTTTATTTTTGTATTGATGAAGTAGATAAGTGACGTCATCACTGACTATCAACCTGACTTTAGTTGTATATGTAGTAGATATGTGACGTCATCACTGACTATCAACTTGACTTTAGGAATGTATGAAGTAGATAAGTAACGTCATCACTGATTATCAAATTGACTTTAGTTCTGTATGGAGTAGATAAGTGACGTTATTACTAAATTTCATCTTGACTTTTGTAGTGAATGAAGTAGATAAGTGACATCATCACTGACTATCAACTTGACGTAAGTTGTTTACGTAGTAAATATGTTACGTCATCTCTGACTATCAACTTGACTTTAGTAGTAAATGAAGTAGAGAAGTGACGTCATCACTGATTATCAACTTGACTTTAGTTGTGTATGAAGTAGATAAGTGACGTTATTACTGAATATCATCTTGACTTTTGTGGTGAATGATATAGATAAGTGACGCCATCACTGACTTCCATCTTGAGTTTAGTATTGAAGCAGTAGATAAGTGACGTCATCAATAACTATCAACTTGACTTTAGTTGTTTACGTAGTAGATATGTGACGTCATCACTGACTATTAACATGACTTTGGTAGTGTATGTAGAATTATTTGTTTCTGAGATATCATCAAAATTCGTTTTCAGAATCTGAAAAACACAATTTTTTTTTAAAAATTATTTGTTCAATTTTGTTTGTAGAGGTGAATTTAGTACTATAGTGCGTTTTTCATCACTTTATTTCAAAACCGCAGCTTTCCATCTAAATTAGAACTCGAGTTACAAACTTTTTTTCTTCATATGGGCTACAATGCTGTAGACTTCGATAAGAAAATACAAAAATTTTCAAAAACTGAGAAAGTTTTATTTTTTGCGACTAAAGTGTAATAATTTTTTCATAAGACATTTCAAAGTGATACATTTCAGTTCAAACCGTAAGTCTGTAGCATTATTAGTTTCTGAGATATCATCAAAAATCGTTTTCAGAATCTGAAAAACACAATTTTTTAGGAAAAATTATTTTTCTCAATTTTGTTTCTAGATGTGAATTTAGTACTATAGAGCGTTTTGCATCACTTTATTTCAAAACCGCAACTATCCATCTTAATTAGAACTAGAGTTACAAACTTTTTTCTTCTTCATATGGGCTTCAATGCTATAGACTTCGCTAAGAAAATACGAAAATTCTCAAAAACTGAGAAAGTTTTATTTTTTGCGACTAAAGTGTAATAAACTTTTCATAAGACATTTCAAAGTGATACATTTCAGTTCAAACCGTAAGTCTGTAGCATTATTTTTTTCTGAGATATCATCAAAATCTTTTTCAGAATCTGAAAAACACAATTTTTATGGAAAAATTATTTTTCTCAATTTTGTTTCTAAAGGTGAATTTAGTACTATAGAGCGTTTTGCATCACTTTATTTCAAAACCACAACTTTCCATCTCAATTAGAACTCGAGTTACAAACTTTTTTCTTCTTCATATAGGCTACAATGCTATAGACTTCGGTAAGAAAATACTAAATTTAAAAAATTAAGAAAGTTTTATTTTTTGCAACTAAAGTGTAATAACCTTTTCATAAGACAATTCAAAGAGATGCATTTCATTTTAAACAGCAAGTCTGTAGCATTATTAGTTTCTGAGATATCATCAAAATTCGTGACGCCATCAATGACTACTATTTTGATTTTAAATAATAATAATAATTAATAATTAACGGCTTTTTTATTTGGGCGAAATCAGGCGTACAACCTCTCAATTTAACCCAACTGTGTAACAGTACAGTCAGTTACATTTTTTTAGTTGTTTATGAAGTAGATAAGTGACGCCATCACTGACTACCAACTTGATTTTGGTGTTGTATGAAGTAGATAAGTGACTTTATCATTGACTATCAACTTGACTTTAGTTGTGTATGAAGTAGATATGTGACGTAATCACTGACTATCAATTTAACTTCAGTAATGTATGAAGTAAATAAGTGACGTCATTACTGACTATTAACTTGACTTTAGTTGTGTATGAAGTAGATATGTGACGTCATCACTAACTATCATCTTGACTTTAGTTGTGTATAAAGTAGATAAGTGACGTTATCACTAACTATCAACTAGTATTTAGTAGCGTATGAAGCAGATATGTGACATCATCACTGACTATCAACTTGACTTTAGTATTATATGAAGTCGATAAGTTATGTCATAATTGTTTTTAAACTTGACTTTAGTAGTGTATGAAATCCATATATGACGTTATCACTGACTATCATCTTGACTTTAGTAGTTTATGAAGGAGATATGTTACGCCATCACTGACTATCAACTTGACTTTAGTAGTGTATAGAAAAGATAAGTGAAGTCATCACTGACTATCAACTTGACTTTAGTGGTATATGAAGTAGATAAGTGACGCAATCACTATCAACTTGACTTTAGTAGTATATGAAGTAGAAATGCATCGTCATCACTGAATATCAAATTGACTTTAGTAGTGTATGAAGTAGAAAAGTGACGTCATCACTGACTATCAATTTGAGTTTTGTTCTGTATGAAATAGATAAGCGACGTCATCACTGACTTTTAATTTGTCTTTAGTAGTGTATGAAGTAGATATGTGACGTCATCACTGACTATCATCTTGACTTTAGTAGTGTATGAAGTAGATATGTTACGTCATCACTGACTATCAACTTGATTTAAGTTATGTAAGTAGTAGATAAGTGACGCCATCACTGACTTCTGACTTTATTTTTTTATTGATGAAGTAGATAAGTGACGTCATCACTGAATATCAACTTGACTTTAGGAGTGTATAGAGTAGATAAGTGACGTCATCACTGACTAATAACTTGTCCTTAGTAGTGTATGAAGCATATATGTGACGTCATCACTGACTATCAACTTGACTTTAGTATTTAATGAAGTCGATAAGTTACGTCACAATTGTTTTTCAACATGACTTTAGTTGTGTATAAAGTAGAGAAGTGACGTCATAACTGTTTATCAACTTGACATTAGTAGTGTATGAAGTAGAGAATTGACGTCATCACTGATTATCAACTTGACTTTAGTTGTGTATGAAGTAGATAAGTGACGTTATTACTAAATATCATCTTCACTTTTGTGGTGAATGATATAGATAAGGGACGTCAACACTGACTATCATCTTGACTTTAGTTATGTATGTAGTAGATAAGTGACGCCATCACTGACTTCCAACTTTATTTTTGTATTGATGAAGTAGATAAGTGACGTCATCACTGACTATCAACCTGACTTTAGTTGTATATGTAGTAGATATGTGACGTCATCACTGACTATCAACTTGACTTTAGGAATGTATGAAGCATATATGTGACGTCATCACTGACTATCAACTTGACTTTAGTATTAATTGAAGTCGATAAGTTACGTCACAATTGTTTTTCAACATGAATTTAGTTGTGTATGAAGTAGAGAAGTGACGTCATAACTGTTTATCAACTTGACATTAGTAGTGTATGAAGTAGAGAAGTGACGTCATCACTGATAATCAACTTGACTTTAGTTGTGTATAAAGTAGATAAGTGACGTCATTACTGACTATCAACTTGTCTTTAGTAGTGTATGAAGCATATATGTGACGTCATCACTGACTATCATCTTGACTTTAGTTATGTATGTAGTAGATAAGTGACGCCATCACTGACTTCCAACTTTATTTTTGTATTGATGAAGTAGATAAGTGACGTCATCACTGACTATCAACCTGACTTTAGTTGTATATGTAGTAGATATGTGACGTCATCACTGACTATCAACTTGACTTTAGGAATGTATGAAGTAGATAAGTAACGTCATCACTGATTATCGAATTGACTTTAGTTCTGTATGGAGTAGATAGGTGACGTTATTACTAAATTTCATCTTGACTTTTGTAGTGAATGAAGTAGATAAGTGACATCATCACTGACTATCAACTTGACGTAAGTTGTTTACGTAGTAAATATGTTACGTCATCTCTGACTATCAACTTGACTTTAGTAGTAAATGAAGTAGAGAAGTGACGTCATCACTGATTATCAACTTGACTTTAGTTGTGTATGAAGTAGATAAGTGACGTTATTACTGAATATCATCTTGACTTTTGTGGTGAATGATATAAATAAGTGACGCCATCACTGACTTCCATCTTGAGTTTAGTATTGAAGCAGTAGATAAGTGACGTCATCAATAACTATCAACTTGACTTTAGTTGTTTACGTAGTAGATATGTGACGTCATCACTGACTATTAACATGACTTTAGTAGTGTATGTAGCATTATTTGTTTCTGAGATATCATCAAAATTCGTTTTCAGAATCTGAAAAACACAATTTTTTTTTAAAAATTATTTGTTCAATTTTGTTTCTAGAGGTGAATTTAGTACTATAGTGCGTTTTTCATCACTTTATTTCAAAACCGCAGCTTTCCATCTAAATTAGAACTCGAGTTACAAACTTTTTTTTCTTCATATGGGCTACAATGCTGTAGACTTCGATAAGAAAATACAAAAATTTTCAAAAACTGAGAAAGTTTTATTTTTTGCGACTAAAGTGTAATAATTTTTTCATAAGACATTTCAAAGTGATACATTTCAGTTCAAACCGTAAGTCTGTAGCATTATTAGTTTCTGAGATATCATCAAAAATCGTTTTCAGAATCTGAAAAACACAATTTTTTTGGAAAAATTATTTTTCTCAATTTTGTTTCTAGATGTGAATTTAGTACTATAGAGCGTTTTGCATCACTTTATTTCAAAACCGCAACTATCCATCTTAATTAGAACTAGAGTTACAAACTTTTTTCTTCTTCATATGGGCTACAATGCTATAGACTTCGCTAAGAAAATACGAAAATTCTCAAAAACTGAGAAAGTTTTATTTTTTGCGATTAAAGTGTAATAAACTTTTCATAAGACATTTCAAAGTGATACATTTCAGTTCAAACCGTAAGTCTGTAGCATTATTTGTTTCTGAGATATCATCAAAAATCGTTTTCAGAATCTGAAAAACACAATTTTTATGGAAAAATTATTTTTCTCAATTTTGTTTCTAGAGGTGAATTTAGTACTATAGAGCGTTTTGCATCACTTTATTTCAAAACCGCAACTTTCCATCTAAATTAGAACTCGAGTTACAAACTTTTTTCTTCTTCATATGGGCTACAATGCTATAGACTTCGGTAAGAAAATACGAAAATTCTCAAAAACTGAGAAAGTTTTATTTTTTGCAACTAAAGTGTAATAACCTTTTCATAAGACAATTCAAAGAGATACATTTCAGTTCAAACCGTAAGTCTGTAGCATTATTAGTTTCTGAGATATCATCAAAATACGTTTTCAGAATCTGAAAAACACATTTTTTTTGGAAAAATTTTTTTTCTCAATTTTGTTTCTAGAGGTGAATTTAGTACTATAGAGCGTTTTGCATCACTTTATTTCAAAACCGCAATTTTCCATCTCAATTAGAACTCGAGTTACAAACTTTTTTCTGCTTCATATGGGCTACAATGCTATAGACTTCGGTAAGAAAATACGAAAATTCTCATAAACTGAGAAAGTTTTATTTTTTGCGACTAAAGTGTAATAATTTTTTCATAAGGCATTTTAAAGTGCTACATTTCAGTTCAAACCGTAAGTCTGTAGCATTATTAGTTTCTGAGATATCATCAAAAATCTTTTTCAGAATCTGAAAAACACAATTTTTTTGGAAAAATTATTTTTCTCAATTTTGTTTCTAGAGGTGAATTTAGTACTCAAGAGCGTTTTGCATCACTTTATTTCAAAACCGCAACTTTCCATCTTAATTAGAACTAGAGTTACAAACTTTTTTCTTCTTCATATGGGCTACAATGCTATAGACTTCGCTAAGAAAATACGAAAATTCTCAAAAACTGAGAAATTTTTATTTTTTGCGACTAAAGTGTAATAAACTTTTCATAAGACATTTCAAAGTGATACATTTCAGTTCAAACCGTAAGTCTGTAGCATTATTAGTTTCTGAGATATCATCAAAAATCGTTTTGAGAATCTGAAAAACACAATTTTTTTTGAAAAATTATTTTTCTCAATTTTGTTTATAGAGGTAAATTTAGTACTAAAGAGCGTTTTGCATCACTTTATTTCAAAACCGCAACTTTCCATCTTAATTAGAACTAGAGTAACAAACTTTTTTCTTCTTCATATGGGCTACAATGCTATAGACTTCGCTAAGAAAATACGAAAATTCTCAAAAACAGAGAAAGTTTTATTTTTTGCGACTAAAGTGTAATAAACTTTTCATAAGACATTTCAAAGTGATACATTTCAGTTCAAACCATGGATATATAAACAGGATAGGAAGCTATTGTTGAAAAAACGATCTTTTAATGATGTAATTCAAATTTTCGCAGCAAAAATGGAAGAATACAAAATTAATTATAAAAGTGGCGCTGTAGTCTGCGTGTGAATTTTAAAATTCACACACAGACTACAGCGCCACTTACATTTTACATGTTGATTGTTGTGGTGAAAATTGGAAGTACATCAACAAGGGTTCGTTTTTAGTATAGGGCAATAACACAGGAGCTCACGAACCTGGTTCAAACCGTAAGTCTGTAGCATTATTAGTTTCTGAGATATCATCAAAAATCGTTTTGAAAATCTGAAAAACACAATTTTTTTTGAAAAATTATTTTTCTCAATTTTGTTTATAGAGGTGAATTTAGTACTATAGAGCGTTTTGCATCACTTTATTTCAAAACCACAACTTTCCATCTCAATTAGAACTCGAGTTACAAACTTTTTTCTTCTTCAAATGGGCTACAATGCTATAGACTTCGGTAAGAAAATACGAAAATTCTCAAAAACTGAGAAAGTTTTATTTTCTGCGACCAAAGTGTAATAAACTTTTCATAAGACATTTCAAAGTAATACATTTCAGTTCAAACCGTAAGTCTGTAGCATTATTAGTTTCTGAGATATCATCAAAATATGTTTTCAGAATCTGAAAAACACAATTTTTTTTGAAAAAGTATTTTTCTCAATTTTGTTTCTAGAGGTGAATTTAGTACTATAGAGCGTTTTGCATCACTTTATTTCAAAACCGCAATTTTCCATCTCAATTAGAACTCGAGTTACAAACTTTTATTTTCTTTATTTGAGCTACAATGCTATAGACTTCGGTAAGAAAATACGAAAATTCTCAAAAACTGAGAAAGTTTTATTTTTTGCGACTAAAGTGTAATAAACTTAATATAAGACAATTCAAAGTGATACATTTCAGTTCAAACCGTAAGTCTGTAGCATTATTAGTTTCTGAGATATCATCAAAATACGTTTTCAGAATCTGAAAAACACAATTTTTTTGGAAATTTTTTTTTTCTCAATTTTGTTTCTAGAGGTGAATTTAGTACTATAGAGCGTTTTGCATCACTTTATTTCAAAACCGCAATTTTCCATCTCAATTAGAACTCGAGTTACAAACTTTTTTCTGCTTCATATGGGCTACAATGCTATAGACTTCGGTAAGAAAATACGAAAATTCTCAAAAACTGAGAAAGTTTTATTTTTTGCGACTAAAGTGTAATAAACTTTTCATAAGACATTTCAAAGTGATACATTTCAGTTCAAACCGTAAGTCTGTAGCATTATTAGTTTCTGAGATATCATCAAAAATCGTTTTCAGAATCTGAAAAACACAATTTTTTTGGAAATTTTTTTTTTCTCAATTTTGTTTCTAGAGGTGAATTTCGTACTATAGAGCGTTTTGCATCACTTTATTTCTAAACCGCAACTTTCCATCTAAATTAGAACTCGAGTTACAAACTTTTTTCTTCTTCATATGGGCTACAATGCTATAGACTTCGGTAAGAAAATACGAAAATTCTCAAAAACTGAGAAAGTTTTATTTTTTGCGACTAAAGTGTAATAAACTTTTCATAAGACATTTCAAAGTGATACATTTCAGTTCAAACCGTAAGTCTGTAGCATTATTAGTTTCTGAGATATCATCAAAAATCGTTTTCAGAATCTGAAAAACACAATTTTTTTTGGAAAAATTATTTTTCTCAATTTTTTTTCTAGAGGTGAATTTAAAACTATAGAATGTTTCGCATCACTTTATTTCAAAACCGCAATTTTCCATCTCAATTAGAACTCGAGTTACAAACTTTTTTCTTCTTCATATGGGCTACAATGCTATAGACTTCGGTAAGAAAATACGAAAATTCTCAAAAACTGAGAAAGTTTTATTTTTTGCGACTAAAGTGTCATAAACTTTTTATAAGACAATTCAAAGTGATACATTTGAGTTCAAACCGTAATTCTGTAGCATTATTAGTTTCTGAGATATCATCAAAAATCTTTTTCAGAATCGGAAAAACACAATTTTTTTTGAAAAATTATTTTTCTCAATTTTGTTTCTAGAGGTGAATTTAGTACTAAAGAGCGTTTTGCATCACTTTATTTCAAAACCGCAACTTTCCATCTTAATTAGAACTAGAGTTACAAACTTTTTTCTTCTTCATATGGGCTACAATGCTATAGACTTCGCTAAAAAAATACGAAAATTCTCAAAAACTGAAAAAGTTTTATTTTTTGCGACGAAAGTGTAATAAACTTTTCATAAGACATTTCAAAGTGATACATTTCAATTCAAACCGTAAGTCTGTAGCATTATTAGTTTCTGAGATATCATCAAAAATCGTTTTGAGAATCTGAAAAACACAATTTTTTTTGAAAAATTATTTTTCTCAATTTTGTTTCTAGAGGTGAATTTAGTACTATAGAGCGTTTTGCATCACTTTATTTCAAAACCACAACTTTCCATCTCAATTAGAACTCGAGTTACAAACTTTTTTCTTCTTCAAATGGGCTACAATGCTATAGACTTCGGTAAGAAAATACGAAAATTCTCAAAAACTGAGAAAGTTTTATTTTTTGCGACTAAAGTGTAATAAACTTTTTATAAGACAATTCAAAGTGATACATTTCAGTTCAAACCGTAATTCTGTAGCATTATTAGTTTCTGAGATATCATCAAAAATCGTTTTGAGAATCTGAAAAACACAATTTTTTTTGAAAAATTATTTTTCTCAATTTTGTTTCTAGAGGTGAATTTAGTACTATAGAGCGTTTTGCATCACTTTATTTCAAAACCACAACTTTCCATCTCAATTAGAACTCGAGTTACAAACTTTTTTCTTCTTCAAATGGGCTACAATGCTATAGACTTCGGTAAGAAAATACGAAAATTCTCAAAAACTGAGAAAGTTTTATTTTTTGCGACTAAAGTGTAATAAACTTTTCATAAGACATATCAAAGTAATACATTTCAGTTCAAACCGTAAGTCTGTAGCATTATTAGTTTCTGAGATATCATCAAAATATGTTTTCAGAATCTTAAAAACACAATTTTTTTTGAAAAAGTATTTTTCTCAATTTTGTTTCTAGAGGTGAATTTAGTACTATAGAGCGTTTTGCATCACTTTATTTCAAAACCGCAATTTTCCATCTCAATTAGAACTCGAGTTACAAAGTTTTTTCTTCTTCATATGGGCTACAATGCTATAGACTTCGGTAAGAAAATACGAAAATTCTCAAAAACTGAGAAAGTTTTATTTTTTGCGACTAAAGTGTAATAAACTTTTTATAAGACAATTCAAAGTGATATATTTCAGTTCAAACCGTAATTCTGTAGCATTATTAGTTTCTGAGATATCATCAAAAATCGTTTTCAGAATCTGAAAAACACAATTTTTTTTGAAAAATTATTTTTCTCAATTTTGTTTCTAGAGGTGAATTTAGTACTCAAGAGCGTTTTGCATCACTTTATTTCAAAACCGCAACTTTCCATCTAAATTAGAACTCGAGTTACAAACTTTTTTCTTCTTCATATGGGCTACAATGCTATAGACTTCGGTAAGAAAATACAAAAATTCTCAAAAACTGAGAAAGTTTTATTTTTTGCGACTAAAGTGTAATAAACTTTTCATAAGACATTTCAAAGTGATACATTTCAGTTCAAACCGTAAGTCTGTAGCATTATTAGTTTCTGAGATATCATCAAAAATCGTTTTCAGAATCTGAAAAACACAATTTTTTTTGAAAAATTATTTTTCTCAATTTTGTTTCTAGAGGTGAATTTAGTACTCAAGAGCGTTTTGCATCACTTTATTTCAAAACCGCAACTTTCCATCTAAATTAGAACTCGAGTTACAAACTTTTTTCTTCTTCATATAGGCTACAATGCTATAGACATCGGTAAGAAAATACGAAAATTCTCAAAAACTGAGAAAGTTTTATTTTTTGCGACTAAAGTGTAATAATTTTTTCATAAGGCATTTTAAAGTGCTACATTTCAGTTTAAACCGTAAGTCTGTAGCATTATTAGTTTCTGAGATATCATCAAAATACGTTTTCAGAATATGAAAAACACAATTTTTTTGTAAATTTTTTTTTTCAATTTTGTTTCTAGAGGTGAATTTAGTACTATAGAGCGTTTTGCATCACTTTATTTCAAAACCGCAATTTTCCATCTCAATGAGAACTCGAGTTACAAACTTTTTTCTTCTTCATATGGGCTACAATGCTATAGACTTCGGTAAGAAAATACGAAAATTCTCAAAAACTGAGAAAGTTTTATTTTTTGCGACTAAAGTGTCATAAACTTTTTATAACACAATTCAAAGTGATACATTTCAGTTCAAACCGTAAGTCTGTAGCATTATTAGTTTCTGAGATATCATCAAAAATCGTTTTCAGAATCTGAAAAACACAATTTTTTTGGAAATTTTTTTTTTCTCAATTTTGTTTCTAGAGGTGAATTTCGTACTATAGAGCGTTTTGCATCACTTTATTTCTAAACCGCAACTTTCCATCTAAATTAGAACTCGAGTTACAAACTTTTTTCTTCTTCATATGGGCTACAATGCTATAGACTTCGGTAAGAAAATACGAAAATTCTCAAAAACTGAGAAAGTTTTATTTTTTGCGACTAAAGTGTAATAAACTTAATATAAGACAATTCAAAGTGATACATTTCAGTTCAAACCGTAAGTCTGTAGCATTATTAGTTTCTGAGATATCATCAAAATACGTTTTCAGAATCTGAAAAACACAATTTTTTTGGAAAATTTTTTTTTCTCAATTTTGTTTCTAGAGGTGAATTTAGTACTCAAGAGCGTTTTGCATCACTTTATTTCAAAACCGCAACTTTCCATCTAAATTAGAACTCGAGTTACAAACTTTTTTCTTCTTCATATAGGCTACAAAGCTATAGACATCGGTAAGAAAATACGAAAATTCTCAAAAACTGAGAAAGTTTTATTTTTTGCGACTAAAGTGTAATAATTTTTTCATAAGGCATTTTAAAGTGCTACATTTCAGTTCAAACCGTAAGTCTGTAGCATTATTAGTTTCTGAGATATCATCAAAATACGTTTTCAGAATATGAAAAACACAATTTTTTTGTAAATTTTTTTTTCTCAATTTTGTTTCTAGAGGTGAATTTAGTACTATAGAGCGTTTTGCATCACTTTATTTCAAAACCGCAATTTTCCATCTCAATTAGAACTCGAGTTACAAACTTTTTTCTTCTTCATATGGGCTACAATGCTATAGACTTCGGTAAGAAAATACGAAAATTCTCAAAAACTGAGAAAGTTTTATTTTTTGCGACTAAAGTGTAATTAACTTTTTATAAGACAATTCAAAGTGATACATTTCAGTTCAAACCGTAATTCTGTAGCATTATTAGTTTCTGAGATATCATCAAAAATCGTTTTCAGAATCTGAAAAACACAATTTTTTTTGAAAAATTATTTTTCTCAATTTTGTTTCTAGAGGTGAATTTAGTACTAAAGAGCGTTTTGCATCACTTTATTTCAAAACCGCAACTTTCCATCTAAATTAGAACTCGAGTTACAAACTTTTTTCTTCTTCATATGGGCTACAATGCTATAGACTTCGGTAAGAAAATACTAAAATTCTCAAAAACTGAGAAAGTTTTATTTTTTGCGACTAAAGTGTAATAATTTTTTCATAAGGCATTTTAAAGTGCTACATTTCAGTTCAAACCGTAAGTCTGTAGCATTATTAGTTTCTGAGATATCATCAAAAATCTTTTTCAGAATCTGAAAAACACAATTTTTTTGGAAAAATTATTTTTCTCAATTTTGTTTCTAGAGGTGAATTTCGTACTATAGAGCGTTTTGCATCACTTTATTTCAAAACCGCAACTTTCCATCTTAATTAGAACTAGAGTTACAAACTTTTTTCTTCTTCATATGGGCTACAATGCTATAGACTTCGCTAAGAAAATACGAAAATTCTCAAAAACTGAGAAAGTTTTATTTTTTGCGACTAAAGTGTAATAAACTTTTCATAAGACATTTCAAAGTGATACATTTCAGTTCAAACCGTAAGTCTGTAGCATTATTAGTTTCTGAGATATCATCAAAACTCGTTTTCAGAATCTGAAAAACACAATTTTTTTGGAAAAATCATTTTTCTTAATTTTGTTTTTAAAGGTGAATTTAGTACTATAGAGCGTTTTGCATCACTTTATTTCAAAACCGCAACTTTCAATCTTAATTAGAACTCGAGTTACAAACTTTTTTCTTCTTCATATAGGCTACAATGCTATAGACTTCGGTAAGAAAATACTAAATTTTAAAAAATTAAGAAAGTTTTATTTTTTGCCACTAAAGTGTAATAACCTTTTCATAAGACAATTCAAAGAGATGCATTTCATTTTAAACCGCAAGTCTGTAGCATTATTAGTTTCTGAGATATTATCAAAAATCGTGACGCCATCAATGACTACTATTTTAATTTTAGTAGTTTATGAAGTAGATAAGTGACGCCATCACTGACTACCAACTTGATTTTGGTGTTGTATGAAGTAGATAAGTAACTTTATTATTAACTATTAACTTGACTTTAGTTGTGTATGAAGTAGATATGTGACGTAATCACTGACTATCAATTTAACTTCAGTAATGTATGAACACTCCAAAAACAAGTGCATTACTTTAGTTACGAATACTAACTTATTTAAGATATACACTTATAAACTATTAATGGTAACTTAAATAATGCACTTTTAGCACTTTATTAACAGTAGCTAATTTAAGTTACTTTTGTTTAGTTATTACGCGTAACTAATTTTTCCCCTCCTTCGCTGCTGCGTGCGCTCGCTTCTCTGCTCTTGCTCGTCTCGCTCGCTCTCGCGCCCGCCTGCCTCACTGCACTGCACTCTGACCAGCGTGTCCCGCCACCTCTCTCTCTTACGCACACAATTCAACCCGGCACACCGGCACACTTGTTTTTTTATATTCTTCTCTCTCTTTCCCCACATCTTCGCATGCAATATACACGATAATAATTACAATCCACAAAATATTACGCGTTTTCACAATAAATATAGCAATGATACGATAATATCAAGTTTTCAATCACATGCATAACCGTGACAGACAGTCTATACCGGTCGGAAAACACGAAAATAACAAAGACGAAATTAAATTTCATTTACATAATGAATTAAAATGAACGTTTATTTACATTTTAAATGTGTGTATGGCATTCAAACTACCCTAAAACGATAAATACCTTCATTTAAGACCACATTTTTTCTCATTTACCCGCCATGTCTGCACCACGCACATACCGGCATCTGGCATCATCACATAGTCAGTTCTCATTTTTACGTTTCCTCCTTTCGCCGGACCTAAAATAAAATGTTCCACAAAGTAAACGCATTCTTACACATAAAATTATTATATTAAAGCCATGTTTACTTCCCGTGTATTCCATTAGTTTGTGAATTTTTCAAGAGCCGCTTCGCTTGCATTCTTCCTTCTTCTTCGCCATGTTGCTTTCTTTCACTATCCGTATCGTATGTTGTCGCAAGTATTCGGCAGTGCTCGTAAAGTTGTGTTTTAAATTAGTTACCGCGGCAAAATTATTTTAGATGGGCGCGAGATTAGACATTAATAATAACTTATTTTAAACACAAAATTATTGCCAACTTATTTAATGCAGAAAAAACGTTTAGCAGCTAAAGTTAGTTATTAAAAACAACTAAAGTAATGCACTATTTTTTTGAGTGAAGTAAATAAGTGACGTCATCACTGACTATTAACTTGACTTAAGTTGTGTATGAAGTAGATATGTGACGTCATCACTAACTATCATCTTGACTTTAGTTGTGTATAAAGTAGATAAGTGACGTTATCACTAACAATCAACTAGTATTTAGTAGCGTATGAAGCAGATATGTGACGTCATCACTGACTATCAACTTGACTTTAGTATTATATGAAGTCGATAAGTTATGTCATAATTGTTTTTAAACTTGACTTTAGTAGTGTATGAAGTCCATATATGACGTTATCACTGACTATCATCTTGACTTTAGTAGTTTATGAAGGAGATAAGTTACGCCATCACTGACTATCAACTTGACTTTAGTAGTGTATGGAAAAGATAAGTGAAGTCATCACTGACTATCAACTTGACTTTAGTGGTATATGAAGTAGATAAGTGACGCAATCACTATCAACTTGACTTTAGTAGTATATGAAGTAGAAATGCATCGTCATCACTGAATATCAATTTGACTTTAGTAGTGTATGAAGTAGAAAAGTGACGTCATCACTGACTATCAATTTGAGTTTTGTTCTGTATGAAGTAGATAAGCGACGTCATCACTGACTTTTAATTTGTCTTTAGTAGTGTATGAAGTAGATATGTGACGTCATCACTGACTATCATCTTGACTTTAGTAGTGTATGAAGTAGATAAGTGACGTCATCACTGACTATCAACTTGACTTTAGGAGTGTATAGAGTAGATAAGTGACGTCATCACTGACTAATAACTTGTCCTTAGTAGTGTATGAAGCATATATGTGACGTCATCACTGACTATCAACTTGACTTTAGTATTTAATGAAGTCGATAAGTTACGTCACAATTGTTTTTAAACTTGACTTTAGTTGTGTATGAAGTAGAGAAGTGACGTCATAACTGTTAATCAACTTGACATTAGTAGTGTATGAAGTAGATAAGTGACGTAATTACTGACTATCAACTAAACTTAAGTTATGTATGTAGTAGATAAGTGATGCCATCACTGACTTCCATCTCGATTTTAGTATTGATGAAGTAGATAAGTGAAGTCATCACTGACTATCAACTTGACTAAAGTTGTTTACGTAGTAAATATGTTACGTCATCTCTGACTATCAACTTGACTTTAGTAGTAAATAAAGTAGAGAAGTGACGTCATCACTGATTATCAACTTGACTTTAGTTGTGTATGAAGTAGATAAGTGACGTTATTACTGAATATCATCTTGACTTTTGTGGTGAATGATATAGATAAGTGACGTCAACACTGACTATCAACTTGACTTTAGTAGTGTATTGAGTAGATAAGTGACGTCATCACTGACTATTATCTTGACTTTAGTTGTGTATAAAGTAGATAAGTGACGTCATTACTGACTATCAACTTGTCTTTAGTAGTGTATGAAGCATATATGTGACGTCATCACTGACTATCATCTTGACTTTAGTTATGTATGTAGTAGATAAGTGACGCCATCACTGACTTCCAACTTTATTTTTGTATTGATGAAGTAGATAAGTGACGTCATCACTGACTATCAACCTGACTTTAGTTGTATATGTAGTAGATATGTGACGTCATCACTGACTATCAACTTGACTTTAGGAATGTATGAAGTAGATAAGTAACGTCATCACTGATTATCAAATTGACTTTAGTTCTGTATGGAGTAGATAAGTGACGTTATTACTAAATTTCATCTTGACTTTTGTAGTGAATGAAGTAGATAAGTGACATCATCACTGACTATCAACTTGACGTAAGTTGTTTACGTAGTAAATATGTTACGTCATCTCTGACTATCAACTTGACTTTAGTAGTAAATGAAGTAGAGAAGTGACGTCATCACTGATTATCAACTTGACTTTAGTTGTGTATGAAGTAGATAAGTGACGTTATTACTGAATATCATCTTGACTTTTGTGGTGAATGATATAGATAAGTGACGCCATCACTGACTTCCATCTTGAGTTTAGTATTGAAGCAGTAGATAAGTGACGTCATCAATAACTATCAACTTGACTTTAGTTGTTTACGTAGTAGATATGTGACGTCATCACTGACTATTAACATGACTTTAGTAGTTTATGTAGAATTATTTGTTTCTGAGATATCATCAAAATTCGTTTTCAGAATCTGAAAAACACAATTTTTTTTTAAAAATTATTTGTTCAATTTTGTTTCTAGAGGTGAATTTAGTACTATAGTGCGTTTTTCATCACTTTATTTCAAAACCGCAGCTTTCCATCTAAATTAGAACTCGAGTTACAAACTTTTTTTCTTCATATGGGCTACAATGCTGTAGACTTCGATAAGAAAATACAAAAATTTTCAAAAACTGAGAAAGTTTTATTTTTTGCGACTAAAGTGTAATAATTTTTTCATAAGACATTTCAAAGTGATACATTTCAGTTCAAACCGTAAGTCTGTAGCATTATTAGTTTCTGAGATATCATCAAAAATCGTTTTCAGAATCTGAAAAACACAATTTTTTAGGAAAAATTATTTTTCTCAATTTTGTTTCTAGATGTGAATTTAGTACTATAGAGCGTTTTGCATCACTTTATTTCAAAACCGCAACTATCCATCTTAATTAGAACTAGAGTTACAAACTTTTTTCTTCTTCATATGGGCTTCAATGCTATAGACTTCGCTAAGAAAATACGAAAATTCTCAAAAACTGAGAAAGTTTTATTTTTTGCGACTAAAGTGTAATAAACTTTTCATAAGACATTTCAAAGTGATACATTTCAGTTCAAACCGTAAGTCTGTAGCATTATTTTTTTTTGAGATATCATCAAAAATCTTTTTCAGAATCTGAAAAACACAATTTTTATGGAAAAATTATTTTTCTCAATTTTGTTTCTAAAGGTGAATTTAGTACTATAGAGCGTTTTGCATCACTTTATTTCAAAACCACACATTTCCATCTCAATTAGAACTCGAGTTACAAACTTTTTTCTTCTTCATATAGGCTACAATGCTATAGACTTCGGTAAGAAAATACTAAATTTAAAAAATTAAGAAAGTTTTATTTTTTGCAACTAAAGTGTAATAACCTTTTCATAAGACAATTCAAAGAGATGCATTTCATTTTAAACCGCAAGTCTGTAGCATTATTAGTTTCTGAGATATCATCAAAATTCGTGACGCCATCAATGACTACTATTTTGATTTTAGTAGTTTATGAAGTAGATAAGTGACGCCATCACTAACTACCAACTTGATTTTGGTGTTGTATGAAGTAGATAAGTGACTTTATCATTGACTATCAACTTGACTTTAGTTGTGTATGAAGTAGATATGTGACGTAATCACTGACTATCAATTTAACTTCAGTAATGTATGAAGTAAATAAGTGACGTCATTACTGACTATTAATTTGTCTTTAGTAGTGTATGAAGTAGATATGTGACGTCATCACTGACTATCATCTTGACTTTAGTAGTGTATGAAGTAGATATGTGACGTCATCACTATCAACTTGACTTTAGTAGTATATGAAGTAGAAATGCATCGTCATCACTGAATATCAACTTGACTTTAGTAGTATATGAAGTAGAAATGCATCGTCATCACTGAATATCAATTTGACTTTAGTAGTGTATGAAGTAGAAAAGTGACGTCATCACTGACTATCAATTTGAGTTTTGTTCTGTATGAAGTAGATAAGCGACGTCATCACTGACTTTTAATTTGTCTTTAGTAGTGTATGAAGTAGATATGTGACGTCATCACTGACTATCATCTTGACTTTAGTAGTGTATGAAGTAGATATGTGACGTCATCACTATCAACTTGACTTTAGTAGTATATGAAGTAGAAATGCATCGTCATCACTGAATATCAATTTGACTTTAGTAGTGTATGAAGTAGAAAAGTGACGTCATCACTGACTATCAATTTGAGTTTTGTTCTGTATGAAGTAGATAAGTGACGGCATCACTGACTTTTAATTTGTCTTTAGTAGTGTATGAAGTAGATATGTGACGTCATCACTGACTATCATCTTGACTTTAGTAGTGTATGAAGTAGATATGTGACGTCATCACTGACTATCAACTTGACTTAAGTTATGTAAGTTGTAGATAAGTAACGCCATCACTGACTTCCGACTTTATTTTATTATTGATGAAGTAGATAAGTGACGTCATCACTGATTATCAACTTGACTTTAGGAGTGTATAGAGTAGAAAAGTGACGTCATCACTGACTAATAACTTGTCCTTAGTAGTGTATGAAGCATATATGTGACGTCATCACTGACTATCAACTTGACTTTAGTATTTAATGAAGTCGATAAGTTACGTCACAATTGTTTTTAAACTTGACTTTAGTTGTGTATGAAGTAGAGAAGTGACGTCATAACTGTTAATCAACTTGACATTAGTAGTGTATGAAGTAGATAAGTGACGTCATTACTGACTATCAACTAAACTTAAGTTATGTATGTAGTAGATAAGTGATGCCATCACTGACTTCCATCTCGATTTTAGTATTGATGAAGTAGATAAGTGAAGTAATCACTGACTATCAACTTGACTAAAGTTGTTTACGTAGTAAATATGTTACGTCATCTCTGACTATCAACTTGACTTTAGTAGTAAATAAAGTAGAGAAGTGACGTCATCACTGATTATCAACTTGACTTTAGTTGTGTATGAAGTAGATAAGTGACGTTATTACTGAATATCATCTTGACTTTTGTGGTGAATGATATAGATAAGTGACGTCAACACTGACTATCAACTTGACTTTAGTAGTGTATTGAGTAGATAAGTGACGTCATCACTGACTATTATCTTGACTTTAGTTGTTTATTAAGTAGAAATGTGACTTCATCACTGACTATCATCTAGACTTTAGTTGTGTATAAAGTAGATAAGTGACGTCATTACTGACTATCAACTTGTCTTTAGTAGTGTATGAAGCATATATGTAACGTCATCACTGACTATCATCTTGACTTTAGTTATGTATGTAGTAGATAAGTGACGCCATCACTGACTTCCAACTTTATTTTTGTATTGATGAAGTAGATAAGTGACGTCATCACTGACTATCAACCTGACTTTAGTTGTATATGTAGTAGATATGTGACGTCATCACTGACTATCAACTTGACTTTAGGAATGTATGAAGTAGATAAGTAACGTCATCACTGATTATCGAATTGACTTTAGTTCTGTATGGAGTAGATAAGTGACGTTATTACTAAATTTCATCTTGACTTTTGTAGTGAATGAAGTAGATAAGTGACATCATCACTGACTATCAACTTGACTTTAGTTGTGTATGAAGTAGATAAGTGACGTTATTACTGAATATCATCTTGACTTTTGTGGTGAATGATATAGATAAGTGACGCCATCACTGACTTCCATCTTGAGTTTAGTATTGAAGCAGTAGATAAGTGACGTCATCAATAACTATCAACTTGACTTTAGTTGTTTACGTAGTAGATATGTGACGTCATCACTGACTATTAACATGACTTTAGTAGTGTATGTAGCATTATTTGTTTCTGAGATATCATCAAAATTCGTTTTCAGAATCTGAAAAACACAATTTTTTTTTAAAAATTATTTGTTCAATTTTGTTTCTAGAGGTGAATTTAGTACTATAGTGCGTTTTTCATCACTTTATTTCAAAACCGCAGCTTTCCATCTAAATTAGAACTCGAGTTACAAACTTTTTTTTCTTCATATGGGCTACAATGCTGTAGACTTCGATAAGAAAATACAAAAATTTTCAAAAACTGAGAAAGTTTTATTTTTTGCGACTAAAGTGTAATAATTTTTTCATAAGACATTTCAAAGTGATACATTTCAGTTCAAACCGTAAGTCTGTAGCATTATTAGTTTCTGAGATATCATCAAAAATCGTTTTCAGAATCTGAAAAACACAATTTTTTTTGAAAAATTATTTTTCTCAATTTTGTTTCTAGAGGTGAATTTAGTACTATAGAGCGTTTTGCATCACTTTATTTCAAAACCGCAACTATCCATCTTAATTAGAACTAGAGTTACAAACTTTTTTCTTCTTCATATGGGCTACAATGCTATAGACTTCGCTAAGAAAATACGAAAATTCTCAAAAACTGAGAAAGTTTTATTTTTTGCGACTAAAGTGTAATAAACTTTTCATAAGACATTTCAAAGTGATACATTTCAGTTCAAACCGTAAGTCTCTAGCATTATTTGTTTCTGAGATATCATCAAAATTCGTTTTCAGAATCTGAAAAACACAATTTTTATGGAAAAATTATTTTTCTCAATTTTGTTTCTAAAGGTGAATTTAGTACTATAGAGCGTTTTGCATCACTTTATTTCAAAACCACAACTTTCCATTTCAATTAGAACTCGAGTTACAAACTTTTTTCTTCTTCATATAGGCTACAATGCTATAGACTTCGGTAAGAAAATACTAAATTTTAAAAAATTAAGAAAGTTTTATTTTTTGCAACTAAAGTGTAATAACCTTTTCATAAGACAATTCAAAGAGATGCATTTCATTTTAAACCGCAAGTCTGTAGCATTATTAGTTTCTGAGATATTATCAAAATTCGTGACGCCATCAATGACTACTATTTTGATTTTAGTAGTTTATGAAGTAGATAAGTGACGCCATCACTGACTACCAACTTGATTTTGGTGTTGTATGAAGTAGATAAGTGACTTTATCATTGACTATCAACTTGACTTTAGTTGTGTATGAAGTAGATATGTGACGTAATCACTGACTATCAATTTAACTGCAGTAATGTATGAAGTAAATAAGTGACGTCATTACTGACTATTAACTTGACTTTAGTTGTGTATGAAGTAGATATGTGAAGTCATCACTAACTATCATCTTGACTTTAGTTGTGTATAAAGTAGATAAGTGACGTTATCACTAACTATCAACTAGTATTTAGTAGCGTATGAAGCAGATATGTGACGTCATCACTGACTATCAACTTAACTTTAGTATTATATGAAGTCGATAAGTTATGTCATAATTGTTTTTAAACTTGACTTTAGTAGTGTATGAAATCCATATATGACGTTATCACTGACTATCATCTTGACTTTAGTAGTTTATGAAGGAGATAAGTTACGCCATCACTGACTATCAACTTGACTTTAGTAGTGTATAGAAAAGATAAGTGAAGTCATCACTGACTATCAACTTAACTTTAGTGGTATATGAAGTAGATAAGTGACGCAATCACTATCAACTTGACTTTAGTAGTATATGAAGTAGAAATGCATCGTCATCACTGAATATCAACTTGACTTTAGTAGTATATGAAGTAGAAATGCATCGTCATCACTGAATATCAATTTGACTTTAGTAGTGTATGAAGTAGAAAAGTGACGTCATCACTGACTATCAATTTGAGTTTTGTTCTGTATGAAGTAGATAAGCGACGTCATCACTGACTTTTAATTTGTCTTTAGTAGTGTATGAAGTAGATATGTGACGTCATCACTGACTATCATCTTGACTTTAGTAGTGTATGAAGTAGATATGTGACGTCATCACTATCAACTTGACTTTAGTAGTATATGAAGTAGAAATGCATCGTCATCACTGAATATCAATTTGACTTTAGTAGTGTATGAAGTAGAAAAGTGACGTCATCACTGACTATCAATTTGAGTTTTGTTCTGTATGAAGTAGATAAGTGACGGCATCACTGACTTTTAATTTGTCTTTAGTAGTGTATGAAGTAGATATGTGACGTCATCACTGACTATCATCTTGACTTTAGTAGTGTATGAAGTAGATATGTGACGTCATCACTGACTATCAACTTGACTTAAGTTATGTAAGTTGTAGATAAGTAACGCCATCACTGACTTCCGACTTTTTTTTATTATTGATGAAGTAGATAAGTGACGTCATCACTGATTATCAACTTGACTTTAGGAGTGTATAGAGTAGATAAGTGACGTCATCACTGACTAATAACTTGTCCTTAGTAGTGTATAAAGCATATATGTGACGTCATCACTGACTATCAACTTGACTTTAGTATTTAATGAAGTCGATAAGTTACGTCACAATTGTTTTTAAACTTGACTTTAGTTGTGTATGAAGTAGAGAAGTGACGTCATAACTGTTAATCAACTTGACATTAGTAGTGTATGAAGTAGATAAGTGACGTCATTACTGACTATCAACTAAACTTAAGTTATGTATGTAGTAGATAAGTGATGCCATCACTGACTTCCATCTCGATTTTAGTATTGATGAAGTAGATAAGTGAAGTAATCACTGACTATCAACTTGACTAAAGTTGTTTACGTAGTAAATATGTTACGTCATCTCTGACTATCAACTTGACTTTAGTAGTAAATAAAGTAGAGAAGTGACGTCATCACTGATTATCAACTTGACTTTAGTTGTGTATGAAGTAGATAAGTGACGTTATTACTGAATATCATCTTGACTTTTGTGGTGAATGATATAGATAAGTGACGTCAACACTGACTATCAACTTGACTTTAGTAGTGTATTGAGTAGATAAGTGACGTCATCACTGACTATTATCTTGACTTTAGTTGTTTATTAAGTAGAAATGTGACTTCATCACTGACTATCATCTAGACTTTAGTTGTGTATAAAGTAGATAAGTGACGTCATTACTGACTATCAACTTGTCTTTAGTAGTGTATGAAGCATATATGTAACGTCATCACTGACTATCATCTTGACTTTAGTTATGTATGTAGTAGATAAGTGACGCCATCACTGACTTCCAACTTTATTTTTGTATTGATGAAGTAGATAAGTGACGTCATCACTGACTATCAACCTGACTTTAGTTGTATATGTAGTAGATATGTGACGTCATCACTGACTATCAACTTGACTTTAGGAATGTATGAAGTAGATAAGTAACGTCATCACTGATTATCGAATTGACTTTAGTTCTGTATGGAGTAGATAAGTGACGTTATTACTAAATTTCATCTTGACTTTTGTAGTGAATGAAGTAGATAAGTGACATCATCACTGACTATCAACTTGACGTAAGTTGTTTACGTAGTAAATATGTTACGTCATCTCTGACTATCAACTTGACTTTAGTAGTAAATGAAGTAGAGAAGTGACGTCATCACTGATTATCAACTTGACTTTAGTTGTGTATGAAGTAGATAAGTGACGTTATTACTGAATATCATCTTGACTTTTGTGGTGAATGATATAGATAAGTGACGCCATCACTGACTTCCATCTTGAGTTTAGTATTGAAGCAGTAGATAAGTGACGTCATCAATAACTATCAACTTGACTTTAGTTGTTTACGTAGTAGATATGTGACGTCATCACTGACTATTAATATGACTTTAGTAGTGTATGTAGCATTATTTGTTTCTGAGATATCATCAAAATTCGTTTTCAGAATCTGAAAAACACAATTTTTTTTTAAAAATTATTTGTTCAATTTTGTTTCTAGAGGTGAATTTAGTACTATAGTGCGTTTTTCATCACTTTATTTCAAAACCGCAGCTTTCCATCTAAATTAGAACTCGAGTTACAAATTTTTTTTCTTCATATGGGCTACAATGCTGTAGACTTCGATAAGAAAATACAAAAATTTTCAAAAACTGAGAAAGTTTTATTTTTTGCGACTAAAGTGTAATAATTTTTTCATAAGACATTTCAAAGTGATACATTTCAGTTCAAACCGTAAGTCTGTAGCATTATTAGTTTCTGAGATATCATCAAAAATCGTTTTCAGAATCTGAAAAACACAATTTTTTTTGAAAAATTATTTTTCTCAATTTTGTTTCTAGATGTGAATTTAGTACTATAGAGCGTTTTGCATCACTTTATTTCAAAACCGCAACTATCCATCTTAATTAGAACTAGAGTTACAAACTTTTTTCTTCTTCATATGGGCTACAATGCTATAGACTTCGCTAAGAAAATACGAAAATTCTCAAAAACTGAGAAAGTTTTATTTTTTGCGACTAAAGTGTAATAAACTTTTCATAAGACATTTCAAAGTGATACATTTCAGTTCAAACCGTAAGTCTCTAGCATTATTTGTTTCTGAGATATCATCAAAATTCGTTTTCAGAATCTGAAAAACACAATTTTTATGGAAAAATTATTTTTCTCAATTTTGTTTCTAAAGGTGAATTTAGTACTATAGAGCGTTTTGCATCACTTTATTTCAAAACCACAACTTTCCATTTCAATTAGAACTCGAGTTACAAACTTTTTTCTTCTTCATATAGGCTACAATGCTATAGACTTCGGTAAGAAAATACTAAATTTTAAAAAATTAAGAAAGTTTTATTTTTTGCAACTAAAGTGTAATAACCTTTTCATAAGACAATTCAAAGAGATGCATTTCATTTTAAACCGCAAGTCTGTAGCATTATTAGTTTCTGAGATATTATCAAAATTCGTGACGCCATCAATGACTACTATTTTGATTTTAGTAGTTTATGAAGTAGATAAGTGACGCCATCACTGACTACCAACTTGATTTTGGTGTTGTATGAAGTAGATAAGTGACTTTATCATTGACTATCAACTTGACTTTAGTTGTGTATGAAGTAGATATGTGACGTAATCACTGACTATCAATTTAACTTCAGTAATGTATGAAGTAAATAAGTGACGTCATTACTGACTATTAACTTGACTTTAGTTGTGTATGAAGTAGATATGTGACGTCATCACTAACTATTATCTTGACTTTAGTTGTGTATAAAGTAGATAAGTGACGTTATCACTAACTATCAACTAGTATTTAGTAGCGTATGAAGCAGATATGTGACGTCATCACTGACTATCAACTTAACTTTAGTATTATATGAAGTCGATAAGTTATGTCATAATTGTTTTTAAACTTGACTTTAGTAGTGTATGAAATCCATATATGACGTTATCACTGACTATCATCTTGACTTTAGTAGTTTATGAAGGAGATAAGTTACGCCATCACTGACTATCAACTTGACTTTAGTAGTGTATAGAAAAGATAAGTGAAGTCATCACTGACTATCAACTTAACTTTAGTGGTATATGAAGTAGATAAGTGACGCAATCACTATCAACTTGACTTTAGTAGTATATGAAGTAGAAATGCATCGTCATCACTGAATATCAATTTGACTTTAGTAGTGTATGAAGTAGAAAAGTGACGTCATCACTGACTATCAATTTGAGTTTTGTTCTGTATGAAGTAGATAAGCGACGTCATCACTGACTTTTAATTTGTCTTTAGTAGTGTATGAAGTAGATATGTGACGTCATCACTGACTATCATCTTGACTTTAGTAGTGTATGAAGCAGATATGTGACATCATCACTGACTATCAACTTGACTTTAGTATTATATGAAGTCGATAAGTTATGTCATAATTGTTTTTAAACTTGACTTTAGTAGTGTATGAAATCCATATATGACGTTATCACTGACTATCATCTTGACTTTAGTAGCTTATGAAGGAGATAAGTTACGCCATCACTGACTATCAACTTGACTTTAGTAGTGTATAGAAAAGATAAGTGAAGTCATCACTGACTATCAACTTGACTTTAGTGGTATATGAAGTAGATAAGTGACGCAATCACTATCAACTTGACTTTAGTAGTATATGAAGTAGAAATGCATCGTCATCACTGAATATCAATTTGACTTTAGTAGTGTATGAAGTAGAAAAGTGACGTCATCACTGACTATCAATTTGAGTTTTGTTCTGTATGAAGTAGATAAGCGACGTCATCACTGACTTTTAATTTGTCTTTAGTAGTGTATGAAGTAGATATGTGACGTCATCACTGACTATCATCTTGACTTTAGTAGTGTATGAAGTAGATATGTGACGTCATTACTGACTATCAACTTGATTTAAGTTATGTAAGTAGTAGATAAGTGACGCCATCACTGACTTCTGACTTTATTTTTTTATTGATGAAGTAGATAAGTGACGTCATCACTGAATATCAACTTGACTTTAGGAGTGTATAGAGTAGATAAGTGACGTCATCACTGACTAATAACTTGTCCTTAGTAGTGTATGAAGCATATATGTGACGTCATCACTGACTATCAACTTGACTTTAGTATTTAATGAAGTCGATAAGTTACGTCAAAATTGTTTTTCAACATGACTTTAGTTGTGTATGAAGTAGAGAAGTGACGTCATAACTGTTTATCAACTTGACTTTAGTTGTGTATGAAGTAGATAAGTGACGTTATTACTAAATATCATCTTCACTTTTGTGGTGAATGATATAGATAAGGGACGTCAACACTGACTATCATCTTGACTTTAGTTATGTATGTAGTAGATAAGTGACGCCATCACTGACTTCCAACTTTATTTTTGTATTGATGAAGTAGATAAGTGACGTCATCACTGACTATCAACCTGACTTTAGTTGTATATGTAGTAGATATGTGACGTCATCACTGACTATCAACTTGACTTTAGGAAAGTATGAAGCATATATGTGACGTCATCACTGACTATCAACTTGACTTTAGTATTAATTGAAGTCGATAAGTTACGTCACAATTGTTTTTCAACATGACTTTAGTTGTGTATGAAGTAGAGAAGTGACGTCATAACTGTTTATCAACTTGACATTAGTAGTGTATGAAGTAGAGAAGTGACGTCATCACTGATTATCAACTTGACTTTAGTTGTGTATAAAGTAGATAAGTGACGTCATTACTGACTATCAACTTGTCTTTAGTAGTGTATGAAGCATATATGTGACGTCATCACTGACTATCATCTTGACTTTAGTTATGTATGTAGTAGATAAGTGACGCCATCACTAACTTCCAACTTAATTTTTGTATTGATGAAGTAGATAAGTGACGTCATCACTGACTATCAACCTGACTTTAGTTGTATATGTAGTAGATATGTGACGTCATCACTGACTATCAACTTGACTTTAGGAATGTATGAAGTAGATAAGTAACGTCATCACTGATTATCGAATTGACTTTAGTTCTGTATGGAGTAGATAAGTGACGTTATTACTAAATTTCATCTTGACTTTTGTAGTGAATGAAGTAGATAAGTGACATCATCACTGACTATCAACTTGACGTAAGTTGTTTACGTAGTAAATATGTTACGTCATCTCTGACTATCAACTTGACTTTAGTAGTAAATGAAGTAGAGAAGTGACGTCATCACTGATTATTAACATGACTTTAGTAGTGTATGTAGCATTATTTGTTTCTGAGATATCATCAAAATTCGTTTTCAGAATCTGAAAAACACAATTTTTTTTTAAAAATTATTTGTTCAATTTTGTTTCTAAAGGTGAATTTAGTACTATAGAGCGTTTTGCATCACTTTATTTCAAAACCACAACTTTCCATTTCAATTAGAACTCGAGTTACAAACTTTTTTCTTCTTCATATAGGCTACAATGCTATAGACTTCGGTAAGAAAATACTAAATTTTAAAAAATTAAGAAAGTTTTATTTTTTGCAACTAAAGTGTAATAACCTTTTCATAAGACAATTCAAAGAGATGCATTTCATTTTAAACCGCAAGTCTGTAGCATTATTAGTTTCTGAGATATTATCAAAATTCGTGACGCCATCAATGACTACTATTTTGATTTTAGTAGTTTATGAAGTAGATAAGTGACGCCATCACTGACTACCAACTTGATTTTGGTGTTGTATGAAGTAGATAAGTGACTTTATCATTGACTATCAACTTGACTTTAGTTGTGTATGAAGTAGATATGTGACGTAATCACTGACTATCAATTTAACTTCAGTAATGTATGAAGTAAATAAGTGACGTCATTACTGACTATTAACTTGACTTTAGTTGTGTATGAAGTAGATATGTGACGTCATCACTAACTATTATCTTGACTTTAGTTGTGTATAAAGTAGATAAGTGACGTTATCACTAACTATCAACTAGTATTTAGTAGCGTATGAAGCAGATATGTGACGTCATCACTGACTATCAACTTAACTTTAGTATTATATGAAGTCGATAAGTTATGTCATAATTGTTTTTAAACTTGACTTTAGTAGTGTATGAAATCCATATATGACGTTATCACTGACTATCATCTTGACTTTAGTAGTTTATGAAGGAGATAAGTTACGCCATCACTGACTATCAACTTGACTTTAGTAGTGTATAGAAAAGATAAGTGAAGTCATCACTGACTATCAACTTAACTTTAGTGGTATATGAAGTAGATAAGTGACGCAATCACTATCAACTTGACTTTAGTAGTATATGAAGTAGAAATGCATCGTCATCACTGAATATCAATTTGACTTTAGTAGTGTATGAAGTAGAAAAGTGACGTCATCACTGACTATCAATTTGAGTTTTGTTCTGTATGAAGTAGATAAGCGACGTCATCACTGACTTTTAATTTGTCTTTAGTAGTGTATGAAGTAGATATGTGACGTCATCACTGACTATCATCTTGACTTTAGTAGTGTATGAAGCAGATATGTGACATCATCACTGACTATCAACTTGACTTTAGTATTATATGAAGTCGATAAGTTATGTCATAATTGTTTTTAAACTTGACTTTAGTAGTGTATGAAATCCATATATGACGTTATCACTGACTATAATCTTGACTTTAGTAGTTTATGAAGGAGATAAGTTACGCCATCACTGACTATCAACTTGACTTTAGTAGTGTATAGAAAAGATAAGTGAAGTCATCACTGACTATCAACTTGACTTTAGTGGTATATGAAGTAGATAAGTGACGCAATCACTATCAACTTGACTTTAGTAGTATATGAAGTAGAAATGCATCGTCATCACTGAATATCAATTTGACTTTAGTAGTGTATGAAGTAGAAAAGGGACGTCATCACTGACTATCAATTTGAGTTTTGTTCTGTATGAAGTAGATAAGCGACGTCATCACTGACTTTTAATTTGTCTTTAGTAGTGTATGAAGTAGATATGTGACGTCATCACTGACTATCATCTTGACTTTAGTAGTGTATGAAGTAGATATGTGACGTCATTACTGACTATCAACTTGATTTAAGTTATGTAAGTAGTAGATAAGTGACGCCATCACTGACTTCTGACTTTATTTTTTTATTGATGAAGTAGATAAGTGACGTCATCACTGAATATCAACTTGACTTTAGGAGTGTATAGAGTAGATAAGTGACGTCATCACTGACTAATAACTTGTCCTTAGTAGTGTATGAAGCATATATGTGACGTCATCACTGACTATCAACTTGACTTTAGTATTTAATGAAGTCGATAAGTTACGTCAAAATTGTTTTTCAACATGACTTTAGTTGTGTATGAAGTAGAGAAGTGACGTCATAACTGTTTATCAACTTGACTTTAGTTGTGTATGAAGTAGATAAGTGACGTTATTACTAAATATCATCTTCACTTTTGTGGTGAATGATATAGATAAGGGACGTCAACACTGACTATCATCTTGACTTTAGTTATGTATGTAGTAGATAAGTGACGCCATCACTGACTTCCAACTTTATTTTTGTATTGATGAAGTAGATAAGTGACGTCATCACTGACTATCAACCTGACTTTAGTTGTATATGTAGTAGATATGTGACGTCATCACTGACTATCAACTTGACTTTAGGAAAGTATGAAGCATATATGTGACGTCATCACTGACTATCAACTTGACTTTAGTATTAATTGAAGTCGATAAGTTACGTCACAATTGTTTTTCAACATGACTTTAGTTGTGTATGAAGTAGAGAAGTGACGTCATAACTGTTTATCAACTTGACATTAGTAGTGTATGAAGTAGAGAAGTGACGTCATCACTGATTATCAACTTGACTTTAGTTGTGTATAAAGTAGATAAGTGACGTCATTACTGACTATCAACTTGTCTTTAGTAGTGTATGAAGCATATATGTGACGTCATCACTGACTATCATCTTGACTTTAGTTATGTATGTAGTAGATAAGTGACGCCATCACTGACTTCCAACTTTATTTTTGTATTGATGAAGTAGATAAGTGACGTCATCACTGACTATCAACCTGACTTTAGTTGTATATGTAGTAGATATGTGACGTCATCACTGACTATCAACTTGACTTTAGGAATGTATGAAGTAGATAAGTAACGTCATCACTGATTATCGAATTGACTTTAGTTCTGTATGGAGTAGATAAGTGACGTTATTACTAAATTTCATCTTGACTTTTGTAGTGAATGAAGTAGATAAGTGACATCATCACTGACTATCAACTTGACGTAAGTTGTTTACGTAGTAAATATGTTACGTCATCTCTGACTATCAATTTGACTTTAGTAGTAAATGAAGTAGAGAAGTGACGTCATCACTGATTATTAACATGACTTTAGTAGTGTATGTAGCATTATTTGTTTCTGAGATATCATCAAAATTCGTTTTCAGAATCTGAAAAACACAATTTTTTTTTAAAAATTATTTGTTCAATTTTGTTTCTAGAGGTGAATTTAGTACTATAGTGCGTTTTTCATCACTTTATTTCAAAACTGCAGCTTTCCATCTAAATTAGAACTCGAGTTACAAACTTTTTTTTCTTCATATGGGCTACAATGCTGTAGACTTCGATAAGAAAATACAAAAATTTTCAAAAACTGAGAAAGTTTTATTTTTTGCGACTAAAGTGTAATAATTTTTTCATAAGACATTTCAAAGTGATACATTTCAGTTCAAACCGTAAGTCTGTAGCATTATTAGTTTCTGAGATATCATCAAAAATCGTTTTCAGAATCTGAAAAACACAATTTTTTTGGAAAAATTATTTTTCTCAATTTTGTTTCTAGATGTGAATTTAGTACTATAGAGCGTTTTGCATCACTTTATTTCAAAACCGCAACTATCCATCTTAATTAGAACTAGAGTTACAAACTTTTTTCTTCTTCATATGGGCTACAATGCTATAGACTTCGCTAAGAAAATACGAAAATTCTCAAAAACTGAGAAAGTTTTATTTTTTGCGACTAAAGTGTAATAAACTTTTCATAAGACATTTCAAAGTGATACATTTCAGTTCAAACCGTAAGTCTGTAGCATTATTTGTTTCTGAGATATCATCAAAAATCGTTTTCAGAATCTGAAAAACACAATTTTTATGGAAAAATTATTTTTCTCAATTTTGTTTCTAAAGGTGAATTTAGTACTATAGAGCGTTTTGCATCACTTTATTTCAAAACCACAATTTTCCATCTCAATTAGAACTCGAGTTACAAACTTTTTTCTTCTTCATATAGGCTACAATGCTATAGACTTCGGTAAGAAAATACTAAATTTTAAAATTAAGAAAGTTTTATTTTTTGCAACTAAAGTGTAATAACCTTTTCATAAGACAATTCAAAGAGATGCATTTCATTTTAAACCGCAAGTCTGTAGCATTATTAGTTTCTGAGATATCATTAAAATATCGTGACGCCATCAATGACTACTATTTTGATTTTAGTAGTTTATGAAGTAGATAAGTGACGCCATCACTGACTACCAACTTGATTTTGGTGTTGTATGAAGTAGATAAGTGACTTTATCATTGACTATCAACTTGACTTTAGTTGTGTATGAAGTAGATATGTGACGTAATCACTGACTATCAATTTAACTTCAGTAATGTATGAAGTAAATAAGTGACGTCATTACTGACTATTAACTTGACTTTAGTTGTGTATGAAGTAGATATGTGACGTCATCACTAACTATCATCTTGACTTTAGTTGTGTATAAAGTAGATAAGTGACGTTATCACTAACTATCAACTAGTATTTAGTAGCGTATGAAGCAGATATGTGACGTCATCACTGACTATCAACTTGACTTTAGTATTATATGAAGTCGATAAGTTATGTCATAATTGTTTTTAAACTTGACTTTAGTAGTGTATGAAATCCATATATGGCGTTATCACTGACTATCATCTTGACTTTAGTAGTTTATGAAGGAGATAAGTTACGCCATCACTGACTATCAACTTGACTTTAGTAGTGTATAGAAAAGATAAGTGAAGTCATCACTGACTATCAACTTGACTTTAGTGGTATATGAAGTAGATAAGTGAAGCAATCACTATCAACTTGACTTTAGTAGTATATGAAGTAGAAATGCATCGTCATCACTGAATATCAAATTGACTTTAGTAGTGTATGAAGTAGAAAAGTGACGTCATCACTGACTATCAATTTGAGTTTTGTTCTGTATGAAGTAGATAAGCGACGTCATCACTGACTTTTAATTTGTCTTTAGTAGTGTATGAAGTAGATATGTGACGTCATCACTGACTATCATCTTGACTTTAGTAGTGTATGAAGTAGATATGTGACGTCATCACTGACTATCAACTTGATTTAAGTTATGTAAGTAGTAGATAAGTGACGCCATCACTGACTTCTGACTTTATTTTTTTATTGATGAAGTAGATAAGTGACGTCATCACTGAATATCAACTTGACTTTAGGAGTGTATAGAGTAGATAAGTGACGTCATCACTGACTAATAACTTGTCCTTAGTAGTGTATGAAGCATATATGTGACGTCATCACTGACTATCAACTTGACTTTAGTATTTAATGAAGTCGATAAGTTACGTCACAATTGTTTTTCAACATGACTTTAGTTTCGTATGAAGTAGAGAAGTGACGTCATAACTGTTTATCAACTTGACATTAGTAGTGTATGAAGTAGAGAAGTGACGTCATCACTGATTATCAACTTGACTTTAGGAGTGTATGAAGTAGATAAATGACGTCATCACTGATTATCAAATTGACTTTAGTTCTGTATGGAGTAGATAAGTGACGTTATTACTAAATTTCATCTTGACTTTTGTAGTGAATGAAGTAGATAAGTGACATCATCACTGACTATCAACTTGACATGAGTATTTAATGACGTCGATAAGCTACGTCATAATTGTTTTTCAACTTGACTTAAATTGTGTATGAAGTAGAGTTTGACTATAAACTTAACTTTAGTAATGTATGTAGAATATAAGTGACGCCATCACTGACTTCCATCTTGAGTTTAGTATTGAAGCAGTAGATAAGTGACGTCATCAATGACTATCAACTTGACTTTAGTTGTTTACGTAGTAGATATGTTACGTCATCACTGACTATTAACATGACTTTAGTAGTGTATGTAGCATTATTAGTTTCTGAGATATCATCAAAACTCGTTTTTAGAATCTGAAAAACACAATTTTTTTTTTAAATTATTTTTTTAATTTTGTTTCTAGAGGTGAATTTAGTACTATAGAGCGTTTTGCATCACTTTATTTCAAAACCGCATTTTTCCATCTAAATTAGAACTCGAGTTACAAACTTTTTTTTTCTTCATATGGGCTACAATGCTGTAGACTTCGCAAAGAAAATACGAAAATTCTCAAAAACTGAGAAAGTTTTATTTTTTGCGACTAAAGTGTGATAAACTTTTCATAAGACATTTCAAAGTAATACATTTCAGTTCAAACCGTAAGTCTGTAGCATTATTAGTTTCTGAGATATCATCATAAATTGTTTTCAGAATCTGAAAAACACAATTTTTTTTTGAAAAAGTATTTTTCTCAATTTTGTTTCTAGAGGAGAATTTAGTACTATAGAGCGTTTTGCATCACTTTATTTTAAAAAACACAACTTTCAATCTCAATTAGAACTCGAGTTACAAACTTTTTTCTTCTTCATATGGGCTACAATGCTATAGACTTCGGTAAGAAAATACTAAATTTTAAAAAATTAAGAAAGTTTTATTTTTTGCAACTAAAGTGTAATAACCTTTTCATTAGACAATTCAAAGAGATGCATTTCATTTTAAACCGCAAGTCTGTAGCATTATTAGTTTCTGAGATATCATCAAAAATCGTGACGCCATCAATGACTACTATTTTGATTTTAGTAGTTTATGAAGTAGATAAGTGACGCCATCACTGACTACCAACTTGATTTTGGTGTTGTATGAAGTAGATAAGTGACTTTATGATTGACTATCAACTTGACTTTAGTTGTGCATGAAGTAGATATGTGACGTTATCACTGACTATCAATTTAACTTCAGTAATGTATGAAGTAAATAAGTGACGTCATTACTGACTATTAACTTGACTTTAGTTGTGTATGAAGTAGATATGTGACGTCATCACTAACTACCATCTTGACTTCAGTTGTGTATAAAGTAGATAAGTGACGTCATCACTGACTTTCAACTTGTCTTTAGTAGTGTATGAAGCATATATGTGACGTCATCACTGACTATCATCTTGACTTTACTTTTGTATGTAGTAGATAAGTGACGCCATCACTGACTTCCAACTTTATTTTTGTATTGATGAAGTAGATATGTGACGTCATCACTGACTATCAACTTGACTTTAGGAGTGTATGAAGTAGATAAATGACGTCATCACTGATTATCAAATTGACTTTAGTTCTGTATGGAGTAGATAAGTGACGTTATTACTAAATTTCATCTTGACTTTTGTAGCGAATGAAGTAGATAATTGACATCATCACTGACTATCAACTTGACATGAGTATTTAATGACGTCGATAAGCTACGTCATAATTGTTTTTCAACTTGACTTTAGTTGTGTATGAAGTAGAGACTGACTATAAACTTAACTTTATTAATGTATGTAGTATATAAGTGACGCCATCACTGACTTCCATCTTGAGTTTAGTATTGAAGCAGTAGATAAGTTACGTCATCAATGACTATCAACTTGACTTTAGTTGTTTACGTAGTAGATATGTGACGTCATCACTGACTATTAACATGACTTTAGTAGTGTATGTAGCATTATTATATTTCTGAGATATCATCAAAAATCGTTTTCAGAATCTGAAAAACACAATTTTTTTGGAAATTTTTTTTTTCTCAATTTTGTTTCTAGAGGTGAATTTCGTACTATAGAGCGTTTTGCATCACTTTATTTCTAAACCGCAACTTTCCATCTAAATTAGAACTCGAGTTACAAACTTTTTTCTTCTTCATATGGGCTACAATGCTATAGACTTCGGTAAGAAAATACGAAAATTCTCAAAAACTGAGAAAGTTTTATTTTTTGCGACTAAAGTGTAATAAACTTAATATAAGACAATTCAAAGTGATACATTTCAGTTCAAACCGTAAGTCTGTAGCATTATTAGTTTCTGAGATATCATCAAAATACGTTTTCAGAATCTGAAAAACACAATTTTTTTGGAAAATTTTTTTTTCTCAATTTTGTTTCTAGAGGTGAATTTAGTACTATAGAGCGTTTTGCATCACTTTATTTCAAAACCGCAATTTTCAATCTCAATTAGAACTCGAGTTACAAACTTTTTTCTGCTTCATATGGGCTACAATGCTATAGACTTCGGTAAGAAAATACGAAAATTCTCAAAAACTGAGAAAGTTTTATTTTTTGCGACTAAAGTGTAATAAACTTTTCATAAGACATTTCAAAGTGATACATTTCAGTTCAAACCGTAAGTCTGTAGCATTATTAGTTTCTGAGATATCATCAAAAATCGTTTTCAGAATCTGAAAAACACAATTTTTTTTGGAAAAATTATTTTTCTCAATTTTTTTTCTAGAGGTGAATTTAAAACTATAGAATGTTTCGCATCACTTTATTTCAAAACCGCAATTTTCCATCTCAATTAGAACTCGAGTTACAAACTTTTTTCTTCTTCATATGGGCTACAATGCTATAGACTTCGGTAAGAAAATACGAAAATTCTCAAAAACTGAGAAAGTTTTATTTTTTGCGACTAAAGTGTAATAAACTTTTTATAAGACAATTCAAAGTGATACATTTGAGTTCAAACCGTAATTCTGTAGCATTATTAGTTTCTGAGATATCATCAAAAATCGTTTTCAGAATCTGAAAAACACAATTTTTTTTGAAAAATTATTTTTCTCAATTTTGTTTCTAGAGGTGAATTTAGTACTAAAGAGCGTTTTGCATCACTTTATTTCAAAACCGCAACTTTCCATCTTAATTAGAACTAGAGTTACAAACTTTTTTCTTCTTCATATGGGCTACAATGCTATAGACTTCGCTAAAAAAATACGAAAATTCTCAAAAACTGAAAAAGTTTTATTTTTTGCGACTAAAGTGTAATAAACTTTTCATAAGACATTTCAAAGTGATACATTTCAGTTCAAACCGTAAGTCTGTAGCATTATTAGTTTCTGAGACATCATCAAAAATCGTTTTCAGAATCTGAAAAACACAATTTTTTTTGAAAAATTATTTTTCTCAATTTTGTTTCTAGAGGTGAATTTAGTACTATAGAGCGTTTTGCATCACTTTATTTCAAAACCACAACTTTCCATCTTAATTAGAACTCGAGTTACAAACTTTTTTCTTCTTCAAATGGGCTACAATGCTATAGACTTCGGTAAGAAAATACGAAAATTCTCAAAAACTGAGAAAGTTTTATTTTTTGCGACTAAAGTGTAATAATTTTTTCATAAGGCATTTTAAAGTGATACATTTCAGTTCAAACCGTAAGTCTGTAGCATTATTTGTTTCTGAGATATCATCAAAAATCGTTTTCAGAATCTGAAAAACACAATTTTTATGGAAAAATTATTTTTCTCAATTTTGTTTCTAAAGGTGAATTTAGTACTATAGAGCGTTTTGCATCACTTTATTTCAAAACCACAATTTTCCATCTCAATTAGAACTCGAGTTACAAACTTTTTTCTTCTTCATATAGGCTACAATGCTATAGACTTCGGTAAGAAAATACTAAATTTTAAAATTAAGAAAGTTTTATTTTTTGCAACTAAAGTGTAATAACCTTTTCATAAGACAATTCAAAGAGATGCATTTCATTTTAAACCGCAAGTCTGTAGCATTATTAGTTTCTGAGATATCATTAAAATATCGTGACGCCATCAATGACTACTATTTTGATTTTAGTAGTTTATGAAGTAGATAAGTGACGCCATCACTGACTACCAACTTGATTTTGGTGTTGTATGAAGTAGATAAGTGACTTTATCATTGACTATCAACTTGACTTTAGTTGTGTATGAAGTAGATATGTGACGTAATCACTGACTATCAATTTAACTTCAGTAAAGTATGAAGTAAATAAGTGACGTCATTACTGACTATTAACTTGACTTTAGTTGTGTATGAAGTAGATATGTGACGTCATCACTAACTATCATCTTGACTTTAGTTGTGTATAAAGTAGATAAGTGACGTTATCACTAACTATCAACTAGTATTTAGTAGCGTATGAAGCAGATATGTGACGTCATCACTGACTATCAACTTGACTTTAGTATTATATGAAGTCGATAAGTTATGTCATAATTGTTTTTAAACTTGACTTTAGTAGTGTATGAAATCCATATATGGCGTTATCACTGACTATCATCTTGACTTTAGTAGTTTATGAAGGAGATAAGTTACGCCATCACTGACTATCAACTTGACTTTAGTAGTGTATAGAAAAGATAAGTGAAGTCATCACTGACTATCAACTTGACTTTAGTGGTATATGAAGTAGATAAGTGAAGCAATCACTATCAACTTGACTTTAGTAGTATATGAAGTAGAAATGCATCGTCATCACTGAATATCAAATTGACTTTAGTAGTGTATGAAGTAGAAAAGTGACGTCATCACTGACTATCAATTTGAGTTTTGTTCTGTATGAAGTAGATAAGCGACGTCATCACTGACTTTTAATTTGTCTTTAGTAGTGTATGAAGTAGATATGTGACGTCATCACTGACTATCATCTTGACTTTAGTAGTGTATGAAGTAGATATGTGACGTCATCACTGACTATCAACTTGATTTAAGTTATGTAAGTAGTAGATAAGTGACGCCATCACTGACTTCTGACTTTATTTTTTTATTGATGAAGTAGATAAGTGACGTCATCACTGAATATCAACTTGACTTTAGGAGTGTATAGAGTAGATAAGTGACGTCATCACTGACTAATAACTTGTCCTTAGTAGTGTATGAAGCATATATGTGACGTCATCACTGACTATCAACTTGACTTTAGTATTTAATGAAGTCGATAAGTTACGTCACAATTGTTTTTCAACATGACTTTAGTTTCGTATGAAGTAGAGAAGTGACGTCATAACTGTTTATCAACTTGACATTAGTAGTGTATGAAGTAGAGAAGTGACGTCATCACTGATTATCAACTTGACTTTAGGAGTGTATGAAGTAGATAAATGACGTCATCACTGATTATCAAATTGACTTTAGTTCTGTATGGAGTAGATAAGTGACGTTATTACTAAATTTCATCTTGACTTTTGTAGTGAATGAAGTAGATAAGTGACATCATCACTGACTATCAACTTGACATGAGTATTTAATGACGTCGATAAGCTACGTCATAATTGTTTTTCAACTTGACTTAAATTGTGTATGAAGTAGAGTTTGACTATAAACTTAACTTTAGTAATGTATGTAGAATATAAGTGACGCCATCACTGACTTCCATCTTGAGTTTAGTATTGAAGCAGTAGATAAGTGACGTCATCAATGACTATCAACTTGACTTTAGTTGTTTACGTAGTAGATATGTTACGTCATCACTGACTATTAACATGACTTTAGTAGTGTATGTAGCATTATTAGTTTCTGAGATATCATCAAAACTCGTTTTTAGAATCTGAAAAACACAATTTTTTTTTTAAATTATTTTTTTAATTTTGTTTCTAGAGGTGAATTTAGTACTATAGAGCGTTTTGCATCACTTTATTTCAAAACCGCATTTTTCCATCTAAATTAGAACTCGAGTTACAAACTTTTTTTTTCTTCATATGGGCTACAATGCTGTAGACTTCGCAAAGAAAATACGAAAATTCTCAAAAACTGAGAAAGTTTTATTTTTTGCGACTAAAGTGTGATAAACTTTTCATAAGACATTTCAAAGTAATACATTTCAGTTCAAACCGTAAGTCTGTAGCATTATTAGTTTCTGAGATATCATCATAAATTGTTTTCAGAATCTGAAAAACACAATTTTTTTTTGAAAAAGTATTTTTCTCAATTTTGTTTCTAGAGGAGAATTTAGTACTATAGAGCGTTTTGCATCACTTTATTTTAAAAAACACAACTTTCAATCTCAATTAGAACTCGAGTTACAAACTTTTTTCTTCTTCATATGGGCTACAATGCTATAGACTTCGGTAAGAAAATACTAAATTTTAAAAAATTAAGAAAGTTTTATTTTTTGCAACTAAAGTGTAATAACCTTTTCATTAGACAATTCAAAGAGATGCATTTCATTTTAAACCGCAAGTCTGTAGCATTATTAGTTTCTGAGATATCATCAAAAATCGTGACGCCATCAATGACTACTATTTTGATTTTAGTAGTTTATGAAGTAGATAAGTGACGCCATCACTGACTACCAACTTGATTTTGGTGTTGTATGAAGTAGATAAGTGACTTTATGATTGACTATCAACTTGACTTTAGTTGTGCATGAAGTAGATATGTGACGTTATCACTGACTATCAATTTAACTTCAGTAATGTATGAAGTAAATAAGTGACGTCATTACTGACTATTAACTTGACTTTAGTTGTGTATGAAGTAGATATGTGACGTCATCACTAACTACCATCTTGACTTCAGTTGTGTATAAAGTAGATAAGTGACGTCATCACTGACTTTCAACTTGTCTTTAGTAGTGTATGAAGCATATATGTGACGTCATCACTGACTATCATCTTGACTTTACTTTTGTATGTAGTAGATAAGTGACGCCATCACTGACTTCCAACTTTATTTTTGTATTGATGAAGTAGATATGTGACGTCATCACTGACTATCAACTTGACTTTAGGAGTGTATGAAGTAGATAAATGACGTCATCACTGATTATCAAATTGACTTTAGTTCTGTATGGAGTAGATAAGTGACGTTATTACTAAATTTCATCTTGACTTTTGTAGCGAATGAAGTAGATAATTGACATCATCACTGACTATCAACTTGACATGAGTATTTAATGACGTCGATAAGCTACGTCATAATTGTTTTTCAACTTGACTTTAGTTGTGTATGAAGTAGAGACTGACTATAAACTTAACTTTAGTAATGTATGTAGTATATAAGTGACGCCATCACTGACTTCCATCTTGAGTTTAGTATTGAAGCAGTAGATAAGTTACGTCATCAATGACTATCAACTTGACTTTAGTTGTTTACGTAGTAGATATGTGACGTCATCACTGACTATTAACATGACTTTAGTAGTGTATGTAGCATTATTATATTTCTGAGATATCATCAAAAATCGTTTTCAGAATCTGAAAAACACAATTTTTTTGGAATTTTTTTTTTTCTCAATTTTGTTTCTAGAGGTGAACTTCGTACTATAGAGCGTTTTGCATCACTTTATTTCTAAACCGCAACTTTCCATCTAAATTAGAACTCGAGTTACAAACTTTTTTCTTCTTCATATGGGCTACAATGCTATAGACTTCGGTAAGAAAATACGAAAATTCTCAAAAACTGAGAAAGTTTTATTTTTTGCGACTAAAGTGTAATAAACTTAATATAAGACAATTCAAAGTGATACATTTCAGTTCAAACCGTAAGTCTGTAGCATTATTAGTTTCTGAGATATCATCAAAATACGTTTTCAGAATCTGAAAAACACAATTTTTTTGGAAAATTTTTTTTTCTCAATTTTGTTTCTAGAGGTGAATTTAGTACTATAGAGCGTTTTGCATCACTTTATTTCAAAACCGCAATTTTCAATCTCAATTAGAACTCGAGTTACAAACTTTTTTCTGCTTCATATGGGCTACAATGCTATAGACTTCGGTAAGAAAATACGAAAATTCTCAAAAACTGAGAAAGTTTTATTTTTTGCGACTAAAGTGTAATAAACTTTTCATAAGACATTTCAAAGTGATACATTTCAGTTCAAACCGTAAGTCTGTAGCATTATTAGTTTCTGAGATATCATCAAAAATCGTTTTCAGAATCTGAAAAACACAATTTTTTTTGGAAAAATTATTTTTCTCAATTTTTTTTCTAGAGGTGAATTTAAAACTATAGAATGTTTCGCATCACTTTATTTCAAAACCGCAATTTTCCATCTCAATTAGAACTCGAGTTACAAACTTTTTTCTTCTTCATATGGGCTACAATGCTATAGACTTCGGTAAGAAAATACGAAAATTCTCAAAAACTGAGAAAGTTTTATTTTTTGCGACTAAAGTGTAATAAACTTTTTATAAGACAATTCAAAGTGATACATTTGAGTTCAAACCGTAATTCTGTAGCATTATTAGTTTCTGAGATATCATCAAAAATCGTTTTCAGAATCTGAAAAACACAATTTTTTTTGAAAAATTATTTTTCTCAATTTTGTTTCTAGAGGTGAATTTAGTACTAAAGAGCGTTTTGCATCACTTTATTTCAAAACCGCAACTTTCCATCTTAATTAGAACTAGAGTTACAAACTTTTTTCTTCTTCATATGGGCTACAATGCTATAGACTTCGCTAAAAAAATACGAAAATTCTCAAAAACTGAAAAAGTTTTATTTTTTGCGACTAAAGTGTAATAAACTTTTCATAAGACATTTCAAAGTGATACATTTCAGTTCAAACCGTAAGTCTGTAGCATTATTAGTTTCTGAGATATCATCAAAAATCGTTTTCAGAATCTGAAAAACACAATTTTTTTTGAAAAATTATTTTTCTCAATTTTGTTTCTAGAGGTGAATTTAGTACTATAGAGCGTTTTGCATCACTTTATTTCAAAACCACAACTTTCCATCTTAATTAGAACTCGAGTTACAAACTTTTTTCTTCTTCAAATGGGCTACAATGCTATAGACTTCGGTAAGAAAATACGAAAATTCTCAAAAACTGAGAAAGTTTTATTTTTTGCGACTAAAGTGTAATAATTTTTTCATAAGGCATTTTAAAGTGCTACATTTCAGTTCAAACCGTAAGTCTGTAGCATTATTAGTTTCTGAGATATCATCAAAATACGTTTTCAGAATATGAAAAACACAATTTTTTTGTAAATTTTTTTTTCAATTTTGTTTCTAGAGGTGAATTTAGTACTATAGAGCGTTTTGCATCACTTTATTTCAAAACCGCAATTTTCCATCTCAATTAGAACTCGAGTTACAAACTTTTTTCTTCTTCATATGGGCTACAATGCTATAGACTTCGGTAAGAAAATACGAAAATTCTCAAAAACTGAGAAAGTTTTATTTTTTGCGACTAAAGTGTAATAAACTTTTTATAACACAATTCAAAGTGATACATTTCAGTTCAAACCGTAAGTCTGTAGCATTATTAGTTTCTGAGATATCATCAAAAATCGTTTTCAGAATCTGAAAAACACAATTTTTTTGGAAATTTTTTTTTTTCTCAATTTTGTTTCTAGAGGTGAATTTCGTACTATAGAGCGTTTTGCATCACTTTATTTCTAAACGGCAACTTTCCATCTAAATTAGAACTCGAGTTACAAAGTTTTTTCTTCTTCATATGGGCTACAATGCTATAGACTTCGGTAAGAAAATACGAAAATTCTCAAAAACTGAGAAAGTTTTATTTTTTGCGACTAAAGTGTAATAAACTTTTTATAAGACAATTCAAAGTGATACATTTCAGTTCAAACCGTAATTCTGTAGCATTATTAGTTTCTGAGATATCATCAAAAATCGTTTTCAGAATCTGAAAAACACAATTTTTTTGGAAAAATTATTTTTCTCAATTTTGTTTCTAGAGGTGTATTTAGTACTAAAGAGCGTTTTGCATCACTTTATTTCAAAACCGCAACTTTCCATCTAAATTAGAACTCGAGTTACAAACTTTTTTCTTCTTCATATGGGCTACAATGCTATAGACTTCGGTAAGAAAATACGAAAATTCTCAAAAACTGAAAAAGTTTTATTTTTTGCGACTAAAGTGTAATAAACTTTTCATAAGGCATTTTAAAGTGCTACATTTCAGTTTAAACCGTAAGTCTGTAGCATTATTAGTTTCTGAGATATCATCAAAATACGTTTTCAGAATATGAAAAACACAATTTTTTTGTAAATTTTTTTTTTCAATTTTGTTTCTAGAGGTGAATTTAGTACTATAGAGCGTTTTGCATCACTTTATTTCAGAACCGCAATTTTCCATCTCAATTAGAACTCGAGTTACAAACTTTTTTCTTCTTCATATGGGCTACAATGCTATAGACTTCGGTAAGAAAATACGAAAATTCTCAAAAACTGAGAAAGTTTTTTTTTTGCGACTAAAGTGTAATAAACTTTTTATAACACAATTCAAAGTGATACATTTCAGTTCAAACCGTAAGTCTGTAGCATTATTAGTTTCTGAGATATCATCAAAAATCGTTTTCAGAATCTGAAAAACACAATTTTTTTGGAAATTTTTTTTTTCTCAATTTTGTTTCTAGAGGTGAATTTCGTACTATAGAGCGTTTTGCATCACTTTATTTCTAAACCGCAACTTTCCATCTAAATTAGAACTCGAGTTACAAACTTTTTTCTTCTTCATATGGGCTACAATGCTATAGACTTCGTTAAGAAAATACAAAAATTCTCAAAAACTGAGAAAGTTTTATTTTTTGCGACTAAAGTGTAATAAACTTTTCATAAGGCATTTTAAAGTGCTACATTTAAGTTTAAACCGTAAGTCTGTAGCATTATTAGTTTCTGAGATATCATCAAAATACGTTTTCAGAATATGAAAAACACAATTTTTTTGTAAATTTTTTTTTTCAATTTTGTTTCTAGAGGTGAATTTAGTACTATAGAGCGTTTTGCATCACTTTATTTCAAAACCGCAATTTTCCATCTCAATTAGAACTCGAGTTACAAACTTTTTTCTTCTTCATATGGGCTACAATGCTATAGACTTCGGTAAGAAAATACGAAAATTCTCAAAAACTGAGAAAGTTTTATTTTTTGCGACTAAAGTGTAATAAACTTTTCATAAGACATTTCAAAGTGATACATTTCAGTTCAAACCGTAAGTCTGTAGCATTATTAGTTTCTGAGATATCATCAAAAATCGTTTTGAGAATCTGAAAAACACAATTTTTTTTGAAAAATTATTTTTCTCAATTTTGTTTCTAGAGGTGAATTTAGTACTAAAGAGCGTTTTGCATCACTTTATTTCAAAACCGCAACTTTCCATCTAAATTAGAACTCAAGTTACAAACTTTTTTCTTCTTCATATGGGCTACAATGCTATAGACTTCGGTAAGAAAATACAAAAATTCTCAAAAACTGAGAAAGTTTTATTTTTTGCGACTAAAGTGTAATAAACTTTTCATAAGACATTTCAAAGTGATACATTTCAGTTCAAACCGTAAGTCTGTAGCATTATTAGTTTCTGAGATATCATCAAAAATCGTTTTCAGAATCTGAAAAACACAATTTTTTTTGAAAAATAATTTTTCTCAATTTTGTTTCTAGAGGTGAATTTAGTACTCAAGAGCGTTTTGCATCACTTTATTTCAAAACCGCAACTTTCCATCTAAATTAGAACTCGAGTTACAAACTTTTTTCTTCTTCATATAGGCTACAAAGCTATAGACATCGGTAAGAAAATACGAAAATTCTCAAAAACTGAGAAAGTTTTATTTTTTGCGACTAAAGTGTAATAATTTTTTCATAAGGCATTTTAAAGTGCTACATTTCAGTTCAAACCGTAAGTCTGTAGCATTATTAGTTTCTGAGATATCATCAAAATACGTTTTAAGAATATGAAAAACACAATTTTTTTGTAAATTTTTTTTTCTCAATTTGTTTTCTAGAGGTGAATTTAGTACTATAGAGCGTTTTGCATCACTTTATTTCAAAACCGCAATTTTCCATCTCAATTAGAACTCGAGTTAAAAACTTTTTTCTTCTTCATATGGGCTACAATGCTATAGACTTCGGTAAGAAAATACTAAAATTCTCAAAAACTGAGAAAGTTTTATTTTTTGCGACTAAAGTGTAATAATTTTTTCATAAGGCATTTTAAAGTGCTACATTTTAGTTCAAACCGTAAGTCTGTAGCATTATTAGTTTCTGAGATATCATCAAAAATCTTTTTCAGAATCTGAAAAACACAATTTTTTTGGAAAAATTATTTTTCTCAATTTTGTTTCTAGAGGTGAATTTCGTACTATAGAGCGTTTTGCATCACTTTATTTCAAAACCGCAACTTTCCATCTTAATTAGAACTCGAGTTACAAACTTTTTTCTTCTTCATATAGGCTACAATGCTATAGACATCGGTAAGAAAATACGAAAATTCTCAAAAACTGAGAAAGTTTTATTTTTTGCGACTAAAGTGTAATAATTTTTTCATAAGGCATTTTAAAGTGCTACATTTCAGTTTAAACCGTAAGTCTGTAGCATTATTAGTTTCTGAGATATCATCAAAATACGTTTTCAGAATATGAAAAACACAATTTTTTTGTAAATTTTTTTTTTCAATTTTGTTTCTAGAGGTGAATTTAGTACTATAGAGCGTTTTGCATCACTTTATTTCAAAACCGCAATTTTCCATCTCAATTAGAACTCGAGTTACAAACTTTTTTCTTCTTCATATGGGCTACAATGCTATAGACTTCGGTAAGAAAATACGAAAATTCTCAAAAACTGAGAAAGTTTTATTTTTTGCGACTAAAGTGTAATAAACTTTTTATAACACAATTCAAAGTGATACATTTCAGTTCAAACCGTAAGTCTGTAGCATTATTAGTTTCTGAGATATCATCAAAAATCGTTTTCAGAATCTGAAAAACACAATTTTTTTGGAAATTTTTTTTTTCTCAATTTTGTTTCTAGAGGTGAATTTCGTACTATAGAGCGTTTTGCATCACTTTATTTCTAAACCGCAACTTTCCATCTAAATTAGAACTCGAGTTACAAACTTTTTTCTTCTTCATATGGGCTACAATGCTATAGACTTCGGTAAGAAAATACGAAAATTCTCAAAAACTGAGAAAGTTTTATTTTTTGCGACTAAAGTGTAATAAACTTAATATAAGACAATTCAAAGTGATACATTTCAGTTCAAACCGTAAGTCTGTAGCATTATTAGTTTCTGAGATATCATCAAAATACGTTTTCAGAATCTGAAAAACACAATTTTTTTGGAAAATTTTTTTTTCTCAATTTTGTTTCTAGAGGTGAATTTCGTACTATAGAGCGTTTTGCATCACTTTATTTCAAAACCGCAACTTTCCATCTTAATTAGAACTAGAGTTACAAACTTTTTTCTTCTTCATATGGGCTACAATGCTATAGACTTCGCTAAAAAAATACGAAAATTCTCAAAAACTGAAAAAGTTTTATTTTTTGCGACTAAAGTGTAATAAACTTTTCATAAGGCATTTTAAAGTGCTACATTTCAGTTTAAACCGTAAGTCTGTAGCATTATTAGTTTCTGAGATATCATCAAAATACGTTTTCAGAATATGAAAAACACAATTTTTTTGTAAATTTTTTTTTCTCAATTTTGTTTCTAGAGGTGAATTTAGTACTATAGAGCGTTTTGCATCACTTTATTTCAAAACCGCAACTTTCCATCTAAATTAGAACTCGAGTTACAAACTTTTTTCTTCTTCAAATGGGCTACAATGCTATAGACTTCGGTAAGAAAATACAAAAATTCTCAAAAACTGAGAAAGTTTTATTTTTTGCGACTAAAGTGTAATAAACTTTTCATAAGACATTTCAAAGTGATACATTTCAGTTCAAACCGTAAGTCTGTAGCATTATTAGTTTCTGAGATATCATCAAAAATCGTTTTCAGAATCTGAAAAACACAATTTTTTTTGAAAAATAATTTTTCTCAATTTTGTTTCTAGAGGTGAATTTAGTACTCAAGAGCGTTTTGCATCACTTTATTTCAAAACCGCAACTTTCCATCTAAATTAGAACTCGAGTTACAAACTTTTTTCTTCTTCATATAGGCTACAAAGCTATAGACATCGGTAAGAAACTACGAAAATTCTCAAAAACTGAGAAAGTTTTATTTTTTGCTACTAAAGTGTAATAATTTTTTCATAAGGCATTTTAAAGTGCTACATTTCAGTTCAAACCGTAAGTCTGTAGCATTATTAGTTTCTGAGATATCATCAAAATACGTTTTCAGAATATGAAAAACACAATTTTTTTGTAAATTTTTTTTTCTCAATTTTGTTTCTAGAGGTGAATTTAGTACTATAGAGCGTTTTGCATCACTTTATTTCAAAACCGCAATTTTCCATCTCATTTAGAACTCGAGTTACAAACTTTTTTCTTCTTCATATGGGCTACAATGCTATAGACTTCGGTAAGAAAATACGAAAATTCTCAAAAACTGAGAAAGTTTTATTTTTTGCGACTAAAGTGTAATAAACTTTTTATAAGACAATTCAAAGTGATACATTTCAGTTGAAACCGTAATTCTGTAGCATTATTAGTTTCTGAGATATCATCAAAAATCGTTTTCAGAATCTGAAAAACACAATTTTTTTTGAAAAATTATTTTTCTCAATTTTGTTTCTAAAGGTGAATTTAGTACTAAAGAGCGTTTTGCATCACTTTATTTCAAAACCGCAACTTTCCATCTAAATTAGAACTCGAGTTACAAACTTTTTTCTTCTTCATATGGGCTACAATGCTATAGACTTCGGTAAGAAAATACTAAAATTCTCAAAAACTGAGAAAGTTTTATTTTTTGCGACTAAAGTGTAATAATTTTTTCATAAGGCATTTTAAAGTGCTACATTTCAGTTCAAACCGTAAGTCTGTAGCATTATTAGTTTCTGAGATATCATCAAAAATCTTTTTCAGAATCTGAAAAACACAATTTTTTTGGAAAAATTATTTTTCTCAATTTTGTTTCTAGAGGTGAATTTCGTACTATAGAGCGTTTTGCATCACTTTATTTCAAAACCGCAACTTTCCATCTTAATTAGAACTAGAGTTACAAACTTTTTTCTTCTTCATATGGGCTACAATGCTATAGACTTCGCTAAGAAAATACGAAAATTCTCAAAAACTGAGAAAGTTTTATTTTTTGCGACTAAAGTGTAATAAACTTTTCATAAGACATTTCAAAGTGATACATTTCAGTTCAAACCGTAAGTCTGTAGCATTATTAGTTTCTGAGATATCATCAAAACTCGTTTTGAGAATCTGAAAAACACAATTTTTTTGGAAAAATCATTTTTCTTAATTTTGTTTTTAAAGGTGAATTTAGTACTATAGAGCGTTTTGCATCACTTTATTTCAAAACCGCAACTTTCAATCTTAATTAGAACTCGAGTTACAAACTTTTTTCTTCTTCATATAGGCTACAATGCTATAGACTTCGGTAAGAAAATACTAAATTTTAAAAAATTAAGAAAGTTTTATTTTTTGCCACTAAAGTGTAATAACCTTTTCATAAGACAATTCAAAGAGATGCATTTCATTTTAAACCGCAAGTCTGTAGCATTATTAGTTTCTGAGATATTATCAAAAATCGTGACGCCATCAATGACTACTATTTTAATTTTAGTAGTTTATGAAGTAGATAAGTGACGCCATCACTGACTACCAACTTGATTTTGGTGTTGTATGAAGTAGATAAGTAACTTTATTATTAACTATTAACTTGACTTTAGTTGTGTATGAAGTAGATATGTGACGTAATCACTGACTATCAATTTAACTTCAGTAATGTATGAACACTCCAAAAACAAGTGCATTACTTTAGTTACGAATACTAACTTATTTAAGATATACACTTATAAACTATTAATGGTAACTTAAATAATGCACTTTTAGCACGTTATTAACAGTAGCTAATTTAAGTTACTTTTGTTTAGTTATTACGCGTAACTAATTTTTCCCCTCCTTCGCTGCTGCGTGCGCTCGCTTCTCTGCTCTTGCTCGTCTCGCTCGCTCTCGCGCCCGCCTGCCTCACTGCACTGCACTCTGACCAGCGTGTCCCGCCACCTCTCTCTCTTACGCACACAATTCAACCCGGCACACCGGCACACTTGTTTTTTTATATTCTTCTCTCTCTTTCCCCACATCTTCGCATGCAATATACACGATAATAATTACAATCCACAAAATATTACGCGTTTTCACAATAAATATAGCAATGATACGATAATATCAAGTTTTCAATCACATGCATAACCGTGACAGACAGTCTATACCGGTCGGAAAACACGAAAATAACAAAGACGAAATTAAATTTCATTTACATAATGAATTAAAATGAACGTTTATTTACATTTTAAATGTGTGTATGGCATTCAAACTACCCTAAAACGATAAATACCTTCATTTAAGACCACATTTTTTCTCATTTACCCGCCATGTCTGCACCACGCACATACCGGCATCTGGCATCATCACATAGTCAGTTCTCATTTTTACGTTTCCTCCTTTCGCCGGACCTAAAATAAAATGTTCCACAAAGTAAACGCATTCTTACACATAAAATTATTATATTAAAGCCATGTTTACTTCCCGTGTATTCCATTAGTTTGTGAATTTTTCAAGAGCCGCTTCGCTTGCATTCTTCCTTCTTCTTCGCCATGTTGCTTTCTTTCACTATCCGTATCGTATGTTGTCGCAAGTATTCGGCAGTGCTCGTAAAGTTGTGTTTTAAATTAGTTACCGCGGCAAACTTATTTTAGATGGGCGCGAGATTAGACATTAATAATAACTTATTTTAAACACAAAATTATTGCCAACTTATTTAATGCAGAAAAAACGTTTAGCAGCTAAAGTTAGTTATTAAAAACAACTAAAGTAATGCACTATTTTTTTGAGTGAAGTAAATAAGTGACGTCATCACTGACTATTAACTTGACTTAAGTTGTGTATGAAGTAGATATGTGACGTCATCACTAACTATCATCTTGACTTTAGTTGTGTATAAAGTAGATAAGTGACGTTATCACTAACAATCAACTAGTATTTAGTAGCGTATGAAGCAGATATGTGACGTCATCACTGACTATCAACTTGACTTTAGTATTATATGAAGTCGATAAGTTATGTCATAATTGTTTTTAAACTTGACTTTAGTAGTGTATGAAGTCCATATATGACGTTATCACTGACTATCATCTTGACTTTAGTAGTTTATGAAGGAGATAAGTTACGCCATCACTGACTATCAACTTGACTTTAGTAGTGTATGGAAAAGATAAGTGAAGTCATCACTGACTATCAACTTGACTTTAGTGGTATATGAAGTAGATAAGTGACGCAATCACTATCAACTTGACTTTAGTAGTATATGAAGTAGAAATGCATCGTCATCACTGAATATCAATTTGACTTTAGTAGTGTATGAAGTAGAAAAGTGACGTCATCACTGACTATCAATTTGAGTTTTGTTCTGTATGAAGTAGATAAGCGACGTCATCACTGACTTTTAATTTGTCTTTAGTAGTGTATGAAGTAGATATGTGACGTCATCACTGACTATCATCTTGACTTTAGTAGTGTATGAAGTAGATAAGTGACGTCATCACTGACTATCAACTTGACTTTAGGAGTGTATAGAGTAGATAAGTGACGTCATCACTGACTAATAACTTGTCCTTAGTAGTGTATGAAGCATATATGTGACGTCATCACTGACTATCAACTTGACTTTAGTATTTAATGAAGTCGATAAGTTACGTCACAATTGTTTTTAAACTTGACTTTAGTTGTGTATGAAGTAGAGAAGTGACGTCATAACTGTTAATCAACTTGACATTAGTAGTGTATGAAGTAGATAAGTGACGTAATTACTGACTATCAACTAAACTTAAGTTATGTATGTAGTAGATAAGTGATGCCATCACTGACTTCCATCTCGATTTTAGTATTGATGAAGTAGATAAGTGAAGTCATCACTGACTATCAACTTGACTAAAGTTGTTTACGTAGTAAATATGTTACGTCATCTCTGACTATCAACTTGACTTTAGTAGTAAATAAAGTAGAGAAGTGACGTCATCACTGATTATCAACTTGACTTTAGTTGTGTATGAAGTAGATAAGTGACGTTATTACTGAATATCATCTTGACTTTTGTGGTGAATGATATAGATAAGTGACGTCAACACTGACTATCAACTTGACTTTAGTAGTGTATTGAGTAGATAAGTGACGTCATCACTGACTATTATCTTGACTTTAGTTGTGTATAAAGTAGATAAGTGACGTCATTACTGACTATCAACTTGTCTTTAGTAGTAAATGAAGCATATATGTGACGTCATCACTGACTATCATCTTGACTTTAGTTATGTATGTAGTAGATAAGTGACGCCATCACTGACTTCCAACTTTATTTTTGTATTGATGAAGTAGATAAGTGACGTCATCACTGACTATCAACCTGACTTTAGTTGTATATGTAGTAGATATGTGACGTCATCACTGACTATCAACTTGACTTTAGGAATGTATGAAGTAGATAAGTAACGTCATCACTGATTATCAAATTGACTTTAGTTCTGTATGGAGTAGATAAGTGACGTTATTACTAAATTTCATCTTGACTTTTGTAGTGAATGAAGTAGATAAGTGACATCATCACTGACTATCAACTTGACGTAAGTTGTTTACGTAGTAAATATGTTACGTCATCTCTGACTATCAACTTGACTTTAGTAGTAAATGAAGTAGAGAAGTGACGTCATCACTGATTATCAACTTGACTTTAGTTGTGTATGAAGTAGATAAGTGACGTTATTACTGAATATCATCTTGACTTTTGTGGTGAATGATATAGATAAGTGACGCCATCACTAACTTCCATCTTGAGTTTAGTATTGAAGCAGTAGATAAGTGACGTCATCAATAACTATCAACTTGACTTTAATTGTTTACGTAGTAGATATGTGACGTCATCACTGACTATTAACATGACTTTAGTAGTGTATGTAGAATTATTTGTTTCTGAGATATCATCAAAATTCGTTTTCAGAATCTGAAAAACACAATTTTTTTTTAAAAATTATTTGTTCAATTTTGTTTCTAGAGGTGAATTTAGTACTATAGTGCGTTTTTCATCACTTTATTTCAAAACCGCAGCTTTCCATCTAAATTAGAACTCGAGTTACAAACTTTTTTTCTTCATATGGGCTACAATGCTGTAGACTTCGATAAGAAAATACAAAAATTTTCAAAAACTGAGAAAGTTTTATTTTTTGCGACTAAAGTGTAATAATTTTTTCATAAGACATTTCAAAGTGATACATTTCAGTTCAAACCGTAAGTCTGTAGCATTATTAGTTTCTGAGATATCATCAAAAATCGTTTTCAGAATCTGAAAAACACAATTTTTTAGGAAAAATTATTTTTCTCAATTTTGTTTCTAGATGTGAATTTAGTACTATAGAGCGTTTTGCATCACTTTATTTCAAAACCGCAACTATCCATCTTAATTAGAACTAGAGTTACAAACTTTTTTCTTCTTCATATGGGCTTCAATGCTATAGACTTCGCTAAGAAAATACGAAAATTCTCAAAAACTGAGAAAGTTTTATTTTTTGCGACTAAAGTGTAATAAACTTTTCATAAGACATTTCAAAGTGATACATTTCAGTTCAAACCGTAAGTCTGTAGCATTATTTTTTTCTGAGATATCATCAAAAATCTTTTTCAGAATCTGAAAAACACAATTTTTATGAAAAAATTATTTTTCTCAATTTTGTTTCTAAAGGTGAATTTAGTACTATAGAGCGTTTTGCATCACTTTATTTCAAAACCACAACTTTCCATCACAATTAGAACTCGAGTTACAAACTTTTTTCTTCTTCATATAGGCTACAATGCTATAGACTTCGGTAAGAAAATACTAAATTTAAAAAATTAAGAAAGTTTTATTTTTTGCAACTAAAGTGTAATAACCTTTTCATAAGACAATTCAAAGAGATGCATTTCATTTTAAACCACAAGTCTGTAGCATTATTAGTTTCTGAGATATCATCAAAATTCGTGACGCCATCAATGACTACTATTTTGATTTTAGTAGTTTATGAAGTAGATAAGTGACGCCATCACTGACTACCAACTTGATTTCTGTGTTGTATGAAGTAGATAAGTGACTTTATCATTGACTATCAACTTGACTTTAGTTGTGTATGAAGTAGATATGTGACGTAATCACTGACTATCAATTTAACTTCAGTAATGTATGAAGTAAATAAGTGACGTTATTACTGACTATTAACTTGACTTTAGTTGTGTATGAAGTAGATATGTGACGTCATCACTAACTATCATCTTGACTTTAGTTGTGTATAAAGTAGATAAGTGACGTTATCACTAACTATCAACTAGTATTTAGTAGCGTATGAAGCAGATATGTGACGTCATCACTGACTATCAACTTAACTTTAGTATTATATGAAGTCGATAATTTATGTCATAATTGTTTTTAAACTTGACTTTAGTAGTGTATGAAATCCATATATGACGTTATCACTGACTATCATCTTGACTTTAGTAGTTTATGAAGGAGATAAGTTACGCCATCACTGACTATCAACTTGACTTTAGTAGTGTATAGAAAAGATAAGTGAAGTCATCACTGACTATCAACTTAACTTTAGTGGTATATGAAGTAAATAAGTGACGCAATCACTATCAACTTGACTTTAGTAGTATATGAAGTAGAAATGCATCGTCATCACTGAATATCAATTTGACTTTAGTAGTGTATGAAGTAGAAAAGTGACGTCATCACTGACTATCAATTTGAGTTTTGTTCTGTATGAAGTAGATAAGCGACGTCATCACTGACTTTTAATTTGTCTTTAGTAGTGTATGAAGTAGATATGTGACGTCATCACTGACTATCATCTTGACTTTAGTAGTGTATGAAGTAGATATGTGACGTCATCACTATCAACTTGACTTTAGTAGTATATGAAGTAGAAATGCATCGTCATCACTGAATATCAATTTGACTTTAGTAGTGTATGAAGTAGAAAAGTGACGTCATCACTGACTATCAATTTGAGTTTTGTTCTGTATGAAGTAGATAAGTGACGGCATCACTGACTTTTAATTTGTCTTTAGTAGTGTATGAAGTAGATATGTGACGTCATCACTGACTATCATCTTGACTTTAGTAGTGTATGAAGTAGATATGTGACGTCATCACTGACTATCAACTTGACTTAAGTTATGTAAGTTGTAGATAAGTGACGCCATCACTGACTTCCGACTTTATTTTATTATTGATGAAGTAGATAAGTGACGTCATCACTGATTATCAACTTGACTTTAGGAGTGTATAGAGTAGATAAGTGACGTCATCACTGACTAATAACTTGTCCTTAGTAGTGTATGAAGCATATATGTGACGTCATCACTGACTATCAACTTGACTTTAGTATTTAATGAAGTCGATAAGTTACGTCACAATTGTTTTTAAACTTGACTTTAGTTGTATATGAAGTAGAGAAGTGACGTCATAACTGTTAATCAACTTGACATTAGTAGTGTATGAAGTAGATAAGTGACGTTATTACTGACTATCAACTAAACTTAAGTTATGTATGTAGTAGATAAGTGATGCCATCACTGACTTCCATCTCGATTTTAGTATTGATGAAGTAGATAAGTGAAGTAATCACTGACTATCAACTTGACTAAAGTTGTTTACGTAGTAAATATGTTACGTCATCTCTGACTATCAACTTGACTTTAGTAGTAAATAAAGTAGAGAAGTGACGTCATCACTGATTATCAACTTGACTTTAGTTGTGTATGAAGTAGATAAGTGACGTTATTACTGAATATCATCTTGACTTTTGTGGTGAATGATATAGATAAGTGACGTCAACACTGACTATCAACTTGACTTTAGTAGTGTATTGAGTAGATAAGTGACGTCATCACTGACTATTATCTTGACTTTAGTTGTTTATTAAGTAGAAATGTGACTTCATCACTGACTATCATCTAGACTTTAGTTGTGTATAAAGTAGATAAGTGACGTCATTACTGACTATCAACTTGTCTTTAGTAGTGTATGAAGCATATATGTAACGTCATCACTGACTATCATCTTGACTTTAGTTATGTATGTAGTAGATAAGTGACGCCATCACTGACTTCCAACTTTATTTTTGTATTGATGAAGTAGATAAGTGACGTCAGCACTGACTATCAACCTGACTTTAGTTGTATATGTAGTAGATATGTGACGTCATCACTGACTATCAACTTGACTTTAGGAATGTATGAAGTAGATAAGTAACGTCATCACTGATTATCGAATTGACTTTAGTTCTGTATGGAGTAGATAAGTGACGTTATTACTAAATTTCAACTTGACTTTTGTAGTGAATGAAGTAGATAAGTGACATCATCACTGACTATCAACTTGACGTAAGTTGTTTACGTAGTAAATATGTTACGTCATCTCTGACTATCAACTTGACTTTAGTAGTAAATGAAGTAGAGAAGTGACGTCATCACTGATTATCAACTTGACTTTAGTTGTGTATGAAGTAGATAAGTGACGTTATTACTGAATATCATCTTGACTTTTGTGGTGAATGATATAGATAAGTGACGCCATCACTGACTTCCATCTTGAGTTTAGTATTGAAGCAGTAGATAAGTGACGTCATCAATAACTATCAACTTGACTTTAGTTGTTTACGTAGTAGATATGTGACGTCATCACTGACTATTAACATGACTTTAGTAGTGTATGTAGCATTATTTGTTTCTGAGATATCATCAAAATTCGTTTTCAGAATCTGAAAAACACAATTTTTTTTTAAAAATTATTTGTTCAATTTTGTTTCTAGAGGTGAATTTAGTACTATAGTGCGTTTTTCATCACTTTATTTCAAAACCGCAGCTTTCCATCTAAATTAGAACTCGAGTTACAAACTTTTTTTTCTTCATATGGGCTACAATGCTGTAGACTTCGATAAGAAAATACAAAAATTTTCAAAAACTGAGAAAGTTTTATTTTTTGCGACTAAAGTGTAATAATTTTTTCATAAGACATTTCAAAGTGATACATTTCAGTTCAAACCGTAAGTCTGTAGCATTATTAGTTTCTGAGATATCATCAAAAATCGTTTTCAGAATCTGAAAAACACAATTTTTTTGGAAAAATTATTTTTCTCAATTTTGTTTCTAGATGTGAATTTAGTACTATAGAGCGTTTTGCATCACTTTATTTCAAAACCGCAACTATCCATCTTAATTAGAACTAGAGTTACAAACTTTTTTCTTCTTCATATGGGCTACAATGCTATAGACTTCGCTAAGAAAATACGAAAATTCTCAAAAACTGAGAAAGTTTTTTTTTTTGCGACTAAAGTGTAATAAACTTTTCATAAGACATTTCAAAGTGATACATTTCAGTTCAAACCGTAAGTCTCTAGCATTATTTGTTTCTGAGATATCATCAAAATTCGTTTTCAGAATCTGAAAAACACAATTTTTATGGAAAAATTATTTTTCTCAATTTTGTTTCTAAAGGTGAATTTAGTACTATAGAGCGTTTTGCATCACTTTATTTCAAAACCACAACTTTCCATTTCAATTAGAACTCGAGTTACAAACTTTTTTCTTCTTCATATAGGCTACAATGCTATAGACTTCGGTAAGAAAATACTAAATTTTAAAAAATTAAGTAAGTTTTATTTTTTGCAACTAAAGTGTAATAACCTTTTCATAAGACAATTCAAAGAGATGCATTTCATTTTAAACCGCAAGTCTGTAGCATTATTAGTTTCTGAGATATCATCAAAATTCGTGACGCCATCAATGACTACTATTTTGATTTTAGTAGTTTATGAAGTAGATAAGTGACGCCATCACTGACTACCAACTTGATTTTGGTGTTGTATGAAGTAGATAAGTGACTTTATCATTGACTATCAACTTGACTTTAGTTGTGTATGAAGTAGATATGTGACGTAATCACTGACTATCAATTTAACTTCAGTAATGTATGAAGTAAATAAGTGACGTCATTACTGACTATTAACTTGACTTTAGTTGTGTATGAAGTAGATATGTGACGTCATCACTAACTATCATCTTGACTTTAGTTGTGTATAAAGTAGATAAGTGACGTTATCACTAACTATCAACTAGTATTTAGTAGCGTATGAAGCAGATATGTGACATCATCACTGACTATCAACTTGACTTTAGTATTATATGAAGTCGATAAGTTATGTCATAATTGTTTTTAAACTTGACTTTAGTAGTGTATGAAATCCATATATGACGGTATCACTGACTATCATCTTGACTTTAGTAGTTTATGAAGGAGATAAGTTACGCCATCACTGACTATCAACTTGACTTTAGTAGTGTATAGAAAAGATAAGTGAAGTCATCACTGACTATCAACTTGACTTTAGTGGTATATGAAGTAGATAAGTGACGCAATCACTATCAACTTGACTTTAGTAGTATATGAACTAGAAATGCATCGTCATCACTGAATATCAATTTGACTTTAGTAGTGTATGAAGTAGAAAAGTGACGTCATCACTGACTATCAATTTGAGTTTTGTTTTGTATGAAGTAGATAAGCGACGTCATCACTGACTTTTAATTTGTCTTTAGTAGTGTATGAAGTAGATATGTGACGTCATCACTGACTATCATCTTGACTTTAGTAGTGTATGAAGTAGATATGTGACGTCATCACTGACTATCAACTTGATTTAAGTTATGTAAGTAGTAGATAAGTGACGCCATCACTGACTTCTGACTTTATTTTTTTATTGATGAAGTAGATAAGTGACGTCATCACTGAATATCAACTTGACTTTAGGAGTGTATAGAGTGGATAAGTGACGTCATCACTGACTAATAACTTGTACTTAGTAGTGTATGAAGCATATATGTGACGTCATCACTGACTATCAACTTGACTTTAGTATTTAATGAAGTCGATAAGTTACGTCACAATTGTTTTTCAACATGACTTTAGTTGTGTATGAAGTAGAGAAGTGACGTCATAACTGTTTATCAACTTGACATTAGTAGTGTATGAAGTAGAGAAGTGACGTCATCACTGATTATCAACTTGACTTTAGTTGTGTATGAAGTAGATAAGTGACGTTATTACTAAATATCATCTTCACTTTTGTGGTGAATGATATAGATAAGGGACGTCAACACTGACTATCATCTTGACTTTAGTTATGTATGTAGTAGATAAGTGACGCCATCACTGACTTCCAACTTTATTTTTGTATTGATGAAGTAGATAAGTGACGTCATCACTGACTATCAACCTGACTTTAGTTGTATATGTAGTAGATATGTGACGTCATCACTGACTATCAACTTGACTTTAGGAATGTATGAAGCATATATGTGACGTCATCACTGACTATCAACTTGACTTAAGTATTTAATGAAGTCGATAAGTTACGTCACAATTGTTTTTCAACATGACTTTAGTTGTGTATGAAGTAGAGAAGTGACGTCATAACTGTTTATCAACTTGACATTAGTAGTGTATGAAGTAGAGAAGTGACGTCATCACTGATTATCAACTTGACTTTAGTAGTAAATGAAGTAGATAAGTGACGTTATTACTAAATATCATCTTCACTTTTGTGGTGAATGATATAGATAAGGGACGTCAACACTGACTATCATCTTGACTTTAGTTATGTATGTAGTAGATAAGTGACGCCATCACTGACTTCCAACTTTATTTTTGTATTGATGAAGTAGATAAGTGACGTCATCACTGACTATCAACCTGACTTTAGTTGTATATGTAGTAGATATGTGACGTCATCACTGACTATCAACTTGACTTTAGGAATGTATGAAGCATATATGTGACGTCATCACTGACTATCAACTTGACTTTAGTATTAATTGAAGTCGATAAGTTACGTCACAATTGTTTTTCAACATGACTTTAGTTGTGTATGAAGTAGAGAAGTGACGTCATAACTGTTTATCAACTTGACATTAGTAGTGTATGAAGTAGAGAAGTGACGTCATTACTGATTATCAACTTGACTTGAGTTGTGTATAAAGTAGATAAGTGACGTCATTACTGACTATCAACTTGTCTTTAGTAGTGTATGAAGCATATATGTGACGTCATCACTGACTATCATCTTGACTTTAGTTATGTATGTAGTAGATAAGTGACGCCATCACTGACTTCCCACTTTATTTTTGTATTGATGAAGTAGATAAGTGACGTCAGCACTGACTATCAACCTGACTTTAGTTGTATATGTAGTAGATATGTGACGTCATCACTGACTATCAACTTGACTTTAGGAATGTATGAAGTAGATAAGTAACGTCATCACTGATTATCGAATTGACTTTAGTTCTGTATGGAGTAGATAAGTGACGTTATTACTAAATTTCATCTTGACTTTTGTAGTGAATGAAGTAGATAAGTGACATCATCACTGACTATCAACTTGACGTAAGTTGTTTACGTAGTAAATATGTTACGTCATCTCTGACTATCAACTTGACTTTAGTAGTAAATGAAGTAGAGAAGTGACGTCATCACTGATTATCAACTTGACTTTAGTTGTGTATGAAGTAGATAAGTGACGTTATTACTGAATATCATCTTGACTTTTGTGGTGAATGATATAGATAAGTGACGCCATCACTGACTTCCATCTTGAGTTTAGTATTGAAGCAGTAGATAAGTGACGTCATCAATAACTATCAACTTGACTTTAGTTGTTTACGTAGTAGATATGTGACGTCATCACTGACTATTAACATGACTTTAGTAGTGTATGTAGCATTATTTGTTTCTGAGATATCATCAAAATTCGTTTTCAGAATCTGAAAAACACAATTTTTTTTGAAAAATTATTTTTCTCAATTTTGTTTCTAGAGGTGAATTTAGTACTAAAGAGCGTTTTGCATCACTTTATTTCAAAACCGCAACTTTCCATCTAAATTAGAACTCGAGTTACAAACTTTTTTCTTCTTCATATGGGCTACAATGCTATAGACTTCGGTAAGAAAATACTAAAATTCTCAAAAACTGAGAAAGTTTTATTTTTTGCGACTAAAGTGTAATAATTTTTTCATAAGGCATTTTAAAGTGCTACATTTCAGTTCAAACCGTAAGTCTGTAGCATTATTAGTTTCTGAGATATCATCAAAAATCTTTTTCAGAATCTGAAAAACACAATTTTTTTGGAAAAATTATTTTTCTCAATTTTGTTTCTAGAGGTGAATTTCGTACTATAGAGCGTTTTGCATCACTTTATTTCAAAACCGCAACTTTCCATCTTAATTAGAACTAGAGTTACAAACTTTTTTCTTCTTCATATGGGCTACAATGCTATAGACTTCGCTAAGAAAATACGAAAATTCTCAAAAACTGAGAAAGTTTTATTTTTTGCGACTAAAGTGTAATAAACTTTTCATAAGACATTTCAAAGTGATACATTTCAGTTCAAACCGTAAGTCTCTAGCATTATTTGTTTCTGAGATATCATCAAAATTCGTTTTCAGAATCTGAAAAACACAATTTTTATGGAAAAATTATTTTTCTCAATTTTGTTTCTAAAGGTGAATTTAGTACTATAGAGCGTTTTGCATCACTTTATTTCAAAACCACAACTTTCCATTTCAATTAGAACTCGAGTTACAAACTTTTTTCTTCTTCATATAGGCTACAATGCTATAGACTTCGGTAAGAAAATACTAAATTTTAAAAAATTAAGTAAGTTTTATTTTTTGCAACTAAAGTGTAATAACCTTTTCATAAGACAATTCAAAGAGATGCATTTCATTTTAAACCGCAAGTCTGTAGCATTATTAGTTTCTGAGATATCATCAAAATTCGTGACGCCATCAATGACTACTATTTTGATTTTAGTAGTTTATGAAGTAGATAAGTGACGCCATCACTGACTACCAACTTGATTTTGGTGTTGTATGAAGTAGATAAGTGACTTTATCATTGACTATCAACTTGACTTTAGTTGTGTATGAAGTAGATATGTGACGTAATCACTGACTATCAATTTAACTTCAGTAATGTATGAAGTAAATAAGTGACGTCATTACTGACTATTAACTTGACTTTAGTTGTGTATGAAGTAGATATGTGACGTCATCACTAACTATCATCTTGACTTTAGTTGTGTATAAAGTAGATAAGTGACGTTATCACTAACTATCAACTAGTATTTAGTAGCGTATGAAGCAGATATGTGACATCATCACTGACTATCAACTTGACTTTAGTATTATATGAAGTCGATAAGTTATGTCATAATTGTTTTTAAACTTGACTTTAGTAGTGTATGAAATCCATATATGACGTTATCACTGACTATCATCTTGACTTTAGTAGTTTATGAAGGAGATAAGTTACGCCATCACTGACTATCAACTTGACTTTAGTAGTGTATAGAAAAGATAAGTGAAGTCATCACTGACTATCAACTTGACTTTAGTGGTATATGAAGTAGATAAGTGACGCAATCACTATCAACTTGACTTTAGTAGTATATGAACTAGAAATGCATCGTCATCACTGAATATCAATTTGACTTTAGTAGTGTATGAAGTAGAAAAGTGACGTCATCACTGACTATCAATTTGAGTTTTGTTTTGTATGAAGTAGATAAGCGACGTCATCACTGACTTTTAATTTGTCTTTAGTAGTGTATGAAGTAGATATGTGACGTCATCACTGACTATCATCTTGACTTTAGTAGTGTATGAAGTAGATATGTGACGTCATCACTGACTATCAACTTGATTTAAGTTATGTAAGTAGTAGATAAGTGACGCCATCACTGACTTCTGACTTTATTTTTTTATTGATGAAGTAGATAAGTGACGTCATCACTGAATATCAACTTGACTTTAGGAGTGTATAGAGTGGATAAGTGACGTCATCACTGACTAATAACTTGTACTTAGTAGTGTATGAAGCATATATGTGACGTCATCACTGACTATCAACTTGACTTTAGTATTTAATGAAGTCGATAAGTTACGTCACAATTGTTTTTCAACATGACTTTAGTTGTGTATGAAGTAGAGAAGTGACGTCATAACTGTTTATCAACTTGACATTAGTAGTGTATGAAGTAGAGAAGTGACGTCATCACTGATTATCAACTTGACTTTAGTTGTGTATGAAGTAGATAAGTGACGTTATTACTAAATAT
>OX439134.1:23632573-23674369 GCA_949318235.1 Ecdyonurus torrentis | reverse complement strand
ACCTAACTCACCTGTCTAGTACCTGTGTGCACACCTGAGATAACACCTTAAATATATTTTCTTGACATTTCAGAAAAACTGGTACAGGGCTCGCGATGACTGCAGATCTTACGGCATGCAGTTGGTCAGTGTCGATAATGAAACTTATTCTGCCTTGAATAAATATTTTATAGACAATTTTGGTAAGTGTTTGCTATCTTGTTATTTTGACCACACAATGTGGCTGAGTGCTGATCATTGATATATAAACAGGATAGGAAGCTAATGTTGAAAAAACGATCCCTTAATGATGTAATTCTAATTTTCGCCGCAAGAATGCAAGAATACAAAATTACGTATAAAAGTGGCGCTGTAGTCTGTGTGTGAATTTTAAAATTCACAAACAGACTACAGCGCTACTTACATTTTACATGTTGTTTGTTGCGATGAAATTTTGAACTACATCAACAAGGGTTCGTTTTTAGTATAGGGCAATAACACAGGAGCTCACGAGCCTGGTGCTGATTAAAGCTTAAAACTTACATGAATCGAAATATAAAAGTAAGCTTGGCTAAGGAAAGAATAAATTTTAATTTAATATTTAAATTAGAATTAATATTTGCATCAGATTTTAGCAACTTGATAAATTGTTTTTGTAGCTAGTAGGTTCTAACCAGCCAGAGAGTCTATGGTCCTTTGATAAAGATTTTATTTTTACTTTTAAATTTTATAATAATTGTTTTCAGCAGTAATGTTTGTTTGTTTCTTTATTTATTCGTAATATCTATCTATCTATCTATCTATCTATCTATCTATCTATCTATCTATCTATCTATCTATCTATCTATCTATCTATCTATCTATCTATCTATCTATCTATCTATCTATCTATCTATCTATCTATCTATCTATCTATCTATCTATCTATCTATCTATCTATCTATCTATCTATCTATCTATCTATCTATCTATCTATCTATCTATCTATCTATCTATCTATCTATCTATCTATCTATCTATCTATCTATCTATCTATCTATCTATCTATCTATCTATCTATCTATCTTTTCCTTATTGTTTTAGGAGCTAATGTTAATAATTGGGTGTACTGGACTAGTGGCAGTGATGAGGCCAAAGAAGGCAGTTGGATATGGACGTCCACTGGAGGACGAAACATGTTCGGAACTAAGGAAATTAGCGGAGGAGAAACTAAAAACTGCATGATCACTTCTAATACTAAGAATCAACTTAAGTTTCTTGATAATACTTGTTTAGTCAATAACAATTTTATATGTGAAGTACAGGATTTTTGTATGTAATATAGGGTGTACGTATTCATGTTAAAGTCGACGCCATGTTGGAGCACTCAATAACATAGTTGACTTAGGAAAATAATTTATTTTACCAGTTTAAACCAACTAAGCAATATTTTTGAGAGCATTGATGTTGTAAATATTTTGAATTAGTATCTCAAGTATGTGAGAAAAAAAATAACAAAAAATGTGCAAATTTTCTTTAAAGAAATTTGGCTTAAATGAAGTTTGTTCCATGCTGAGCAATGTTATTTACTACTCCAGTATGGCCTCCAAGTGCATTAAATATGACGTCATCCACTTTTTAATTCCATATGACAAGTACAGGATATTTGTATGTAGCTGCTTTAACAATGGATGATGGATTGTTAAATAAGAAAATAAGGTTTTAAAGGCATAGAAAACATAATCAGTTTTATCACAAAACACTAGATCAGACTTACATAAATAACTTTAGTGTGCCTCAAAACCCAACAATAGCCCCGTAGCAGTGATCAGAAAAATCGATTTATGCAACCTGCACAATATTTTCATACTAATTTTCACATGTTTCTGACGTCATAAACATGAATAGTCACTTAAATTGCATATTTTACAGTATTTTCACGTTCTCTCGTGGGGCTACATTAACTAATAAAAATGGTCATCACTTTTATAGATCACATTTTGTGTTTCCTGATTAAAAAAGAAATTTTATTTATATTTTCTATGCCTTTAAAGTCCTTGTCAACTTACTTTTTTATCATTGAGTATACTAGATTGATAATAACCATACCTCTTTATCCATGAATTTAAGTAATTATTAATAATCCATAATGAAGTATAGGATATTTTATGCAACATAAAACTGCTAAAAAAATTGCGTAAAATTTATGTAGTTTATTTACTTGTTTTATTTAAGCACCATCTTTTTTTTTACTTCTTTTTTTTTAATATTTTTTTTAATATATTTTAATATTATAAATGTATTTGACAAAAAATTAACCATTTAAATAATTTTAATAAAATACTTGATATAAATTATAATGAAATTTATCGTTTATAACTAAATAAAAATTTTATTACTTTATATTACTGAAATATTTTAAGAAATATTTTTAAAAAATACATGAGTGGAAGTTATTACGTAAATAAAAAAAAAATAAAATAAAAAAGATTTTAAACATTTATATTTAATAGTTTCTTTTTATATATCGCTGATTCCAAATCAAAATAGAGTATCTGCACTTACAACCAGAGTGGCGAGTGGAGCATCTGCACTTTCTACCGTGCAGAATCTGCAATGTTAAAGGAATAGACCAGACCAAAATATAAGCATTTATAATGGAATACTCGGCCATGTAGATTAAGAAACTCTAAGACAGTATCAACATTTAAGATTGATTATAGGCTTACAAATCTAAATGCCAAACAGCTTCGCTTGTAGTACTTTTTTGTTTCTTTTTCCCCATTTTTTCCTAATCTTCACAAATTTTTTTAATCACACTTTGTTCTACATCTGTTTCTATAAAGTGATATAAAATTATCTACATCTTTTTTTATGATATTTGTCACTGTTTTTATTATTATTATTATTTTTTCTTGCTACGTAGTGTTATTATTTCTTTCTTAGTATAATTTTGAATGTAATCAAATAATTGCATGAAGGTTTTCTGTTGTTGTTTAGGTGTAAGAGTGGGCCAGACATATTGTCAAACCTCGACCTTGCAAAAATCTGTGTTTTTTTTCTCTATTCATATATTTTTTTTAATAAAGACGATTATTTATTTATTTATTTATTTATTTATTTATTTATTTATTCATTTATTTATTTATTTATTTATTTATTTATTTATTTATTTATTTATTTATTTATTTATTTATTTATTTATTTATTTATATTTAAACAGCAGGTTTCACACAAGTTGCTGAGACATGCCACCATATTACAACAAAAATATTAAAGGCAGTGTAAAAATTATTTATCTATTTTTTAATTTTTTTTTCAACACGTCAAACATCAATTAACATTTAACATTTTTTTTATGTTTTTACGTCAAATTGTTTGTGTTTTGATGATTATTGGAGCAAAAAATAAAATTTAACAACATACAGCTAGAGTTTTTATTTTAAGTATTTATGATTTTAAATTATTCAATAGCGGTAAAATTTTTTTCATAATATAATACAATTTAATATTTTACAGTATTAGTAAATTTTTATATTTCATTATAGATATAGCATTATCATATAATATTGTGTTACATAAGGTAATATTGCCACAATTTGTTTTAACTACATTATGTACATACAGTACGTTGTTATGTGGTAATAATATTTTAGTAATGATAATGAATTAGTTATTTATTTATTGAAGGCCCAAAGAAAAACAAGATTATGACAATAAATATTTCTTAATGGAAAATTAACATATTATGCAAAAAAAAAAAAAAAAAAAAAAAATAGAAAAGAAAAAAAAGCAAACATGTGTATATATATATATATATATATATATATATATATATATATATATATATATATATATATATATATATATATATTGGCCCTTAACCGTCAAAAAACCTAAAATAACATGGGTGTCATATTATCTCTTATAATTGTAATATGATATGTCTTAATGTAATTGTTTTTAATGGTGCAATTTAGCGTATAAAATATCGCAGAGACATACGAATCATGGGTTTTGTATGAATTATGTATGTTAAATGTTTTTAATTCATGTTATTTGGCTTTCTCATTTGTATTTAAATTATTTCATACATGAATATGTAAAATTGTTATAAAACTTTTAAGTTTTTGTCCTAAAGATTCCATTGTATTACTTATAGTCTGAAAAAAAAATACTTAAATTGCTAGAGGCACAACTACTTTTGTCAACTGTTAAAGGCGTAGACCACATAAAACAACATGCTTTTTTTATAAAATTAACACAAAGTAAGATCTTCAAAAATAATGACAATTTTTACTAGAATTTTAATCAAGCTTTACAAGAAAACTAAAACATACTCTAAAGTATGCAATTCCTTGACTAATAACGTATATGACGTCAGAAACATGCAAAAATTAGTATGAAAAAGTTTGCGGGTTACATAAATTGAAATTTTCTGATCACTGCTACGGAGCTACAGTTGTGTTTTTGAGACGAACTAATGTTATTTATGTAAATCCGATCAAGTGTTTTGTGATATAAATTCTTACGTCATTTTTCTGGTGTATGCCTTTAACTATGTTATTAAAAACAGATGTCATTTATTTCACATATAAAATTCCTGATTGTAGAACAACTATCATCCTGGTATTTTAGTTGTGAATTAAAGTTAAAAGTATTCATGCAGTTCTTTGACGTGCTTCCTGCTATCTCAAACATGCTTAAGTTAACTTTAGTATTAGTATTGGACCAGGTCCAACTTCCTTCCTTGGCGTCATCTGTTCCGCTTGTCCAGAAGTTCCAAACTCCTGAAGTACCTGAAGAACCTGAAAATTGAAAATTAAGTAAGAATATATATATATATATATATATATATATATATATATATATATATATATATATATATATATATATATATATATATATATATATATATATATATATATATGTTTGAAAATTTGAATATCGAGCGAGGTGACATGATGATAAAAATTTCATTTTTGTCTTACCTTCTGTAAAACAACTGGGCTTTCACTCGCTGCTTAATTTGATGATAAAAATAACACACAACACCAAAAACTTGTCACTATATAAATTAATAAAATACTCAATTCACAGTTTTTAAAAATCTATATACATAGCTATATACATAGCTGTGTTGTTGCTAAAATAAAAAATAAAAACCGCACAGAAAAAAACAAAACAGAAGAAAAGAAACCAGACGCAACTATCTGCATCCCCTATATACAAGGTTTGACTGAAAAAATACAACGTATAGGTAAAGGAGTCAATCTTCGTATTCTTTGTTCTTCAAAAGAAACATTAAAATCAAGTTTAGCACGTACAAAACCAGACATGAAGAAAAATATGAATAAAGATGTAGTATATTCTATTCCCTGTGTTTGTGAGAAAGAATATATCGGAGAAACAGGTCGACCATTAGAGATCAGGGTGAATGAACACAGGCAAAAAATAGAAAAAAGAGATACAGGATATTCAAAACTAGTAGATCATGCGCTGGAAAGTAATCATCAAATTCTATGGGAAAAAACAAAAGTAATAGGAAGAGAGAGTCACTATAAAAAAAGAAAAATATTAGAATCAATAGAAATGGCAAGAAGAAAAAATGAAACAATCAGTCAGCCCAGTTTTGAATTACCACCTATTTGGATTCCACTCATAGATTCTTTTAAGAAAAGTGTACCACGTGACCGTACAGGTGAAAATGTAAATAATAATAAACCACCTGACGAGAACGAGCCACACCCCCCATTGCGGAGGTCGGCTCGCCTCGTGAGCAAGAGTCAGTAAGCTGATGAAGAGAGGCAGACAAGTATATAGTTTTATATACGCCCTCGAAAACGTTACAATTGTGTGTGAATATAACATAGCTATGTATATAGATTTTTAAAAACTGTGAATTCAGTATTTTATTAATTTATATAGTGACAAGTTTTGGTGTTGTGTGTTATTTTTATCATCAAATTAAGCAGCGAGTGAAAGCCCAGTTGTTTTACAGAAGGTAAGACAAAAATGAAATTTTTATAATCATGTCACCTCGCTCGATATTCAAATTTTCACCATTAAAAAGCGGCATGGGCCTGCAGTAAGAAGAATTATAACCCTTTACGAGACTCTCGAAAGAAAAACTATTAAATTTTCCAATCATTTGGAATTTTTGAGTGAATGCAAGAAGGAAAAAATTATCCCCAAATTCCTAAGAATAAATAAAAAAGTTGCATACTTGTCTTCAAATAGAATAATAAGAAAAGCTGAAACTTTATTACTGTTAGATACAATTAAATCTGTAAGACGAATAGTATTTAATGAAAAAGTAGAATTAAAAAAAGTTAAAAAACTATTGAAATTAGAACTATCAAAAAAGGAACTTGCGTTTGTGATTACAAATATCAAGGTAAAAGCAGAAAAATGCAGAGCAAAACAGATAAAAACGCACCAAAAGAAAATTCTCAATCTAAAAGAACATGTTTGTGCATTGTCAAACAAAAAGACAAAAATTCATGCAGAGGAGGTAGAAAAAGTGTGTAAGCATGTAGTAAACTTGTCTGATGTTGTGATGACCTTGCATCAAAAGAGTGTGCTTGAAAAAGGATTGAACTATGCTGTTACTCCAAGTCAAGTTCCAACGTTAGAAATTATCAGAAATATTGAGGTAGGCGCTGTATATTTAGGACCAGAGAAAGCAGAAGAATTTAGAGTTAAAATAAAACAAGCAATAGAAAAACATAAACAAACAAAAAGTAATCTTACAGATGAAGAAAATGAGGCGTTACAACAACTTAAGTCAAATAAATCCATAATAATAAGAAAAGCAGATAAAGGTAATGTGACGGTGGTTATGAACAAAGAAGAATATAATAAAAAGTTAAAAGAATTAGTAGACAGCTCTGATTATCAAATTTTAAATTCAAACCCTACTGGAAATTTAGAGAGAAATGTAAATTCTGCATTATGTAAGCTAAAAGAAATGAAAAAAGTAACACGTCTTCAATTAGCTCCACGTCATTGCAAACCACCACATATTTATGGTCTACCAAAGATACAAAAAAAAGAAGTACCGCTTAGACCTATTGTTAGCAGTATTGGTTCGCCTAGTCACGTGCTAGCGAAATATTTAGTAAAAATTATTAATCCATTGTTAGGAAGTAGTACATCATTTATAAAAAATTCAAGTTGTTTTGTTAAAGAAATTCAAGGAAGAAATATTGAAGAAAAGCATATTATGGTTAGTTTTGATGTAACAAGCCTATTTACTAATGTACCAGTAGATGAAGCCTTGTTAGCTACCAGAGAAAAACTTGAAGTTGACAAAACATTAAAAAATAGAACACAACATAGTGTTGCAACTATTATGAATTTAATATCGTTATGTATTAAAAACACATACTTTGAATTCAATAGATCTTTTTATAAACAGAAGAATGGTTTAGCTATGGGTTGTCCATTATCACCAGCTCTCAGTGATATATACCTTGAAAAACTGGAAAATAACGCGATAAAATGTTATACACCAAAGCCAGTGGTATATAAAAGATACGTGGACGATACTTTCATAGTATGGCCACAAAATGAGTCCCCAGTTGAATCGTTCTTAGAACATATGAATAATCAGGCAGAGACAATAAAATTCACGATTGAGTATGAAAAAGAAGGTGAATTGCCGTTCCTAGATGTACGTGTAAAAAGATCTAAAGAAAACAAAATTACAACTTTAGTCTATAGAAAAGTGACAGACAGTGGAAGATATCTGAATTTTAACTCAAATCATCCACACTCAACAAAAACAGGTATAGCAGCTACATTGTTACATAGGGCAAAAACGCACTGCAATGATAACAACGTAAGAAATGAAGAAATTAATAAAATAGAAGAGATTTTAAGAGAAAATGACTATCCATTACATGTTGTTGCTAAAATAAAAAATAAAAACCGCACAGAAAAAAACAAAACAGAAGAAAAGAAACCAGACGCAACTATCTGCATCCCCTATATACAAGGTTTGACTGAAAAAATACAACGTATAGGTAAAGGAGTCAATCTTCGTATTCTTTGTTCTTCAAAAGAAACATTAAAATCAAGTTTAGCACGTACAAAACCAGACATGAAGAAAAATATGAATAAAGATGTAGTATATTCTATTCCCTGTGTTTGTGAGAAAGAATATATCGGAGAAACAGGTCGACCATTAGAGATCAGGGTGAATGAACACAGGCAAAAAATAGAAAAAAGAGATACAGGATATTCAAAACTAGTAGATCATGCGCTGGAAAGTAATCATCAAATTCTATGGGAAAAAACAAAAGTAATAGGAAGAGAGAGTCACTATAAAAAAAGAAAAATATTAGAATCAATAGAAATGGCAAGAAGAAAAAATGAAACAATCAGTCAGCCCAGTTTTGAATTACCACCTATTTGGATTCCACTCATAGATTCTTTTAAGAAAAGTGTACCACGTGACCGTACAGGTGAAAATGTAAATAATAATAAACCACCTGACGAGAACGAGCCACACCTTCCATTGCGGAGGTCGGCTCGCCTCGTGAGCAAGAGTCAGTAAGCTGATGAAGAGAGGCAGACAAGTATATAGTTTTATATACGCCCTCGAAAACGTTACAATTGTGTGTGAATATAACATAGCTATGTATATAGATTTTTAAAAACTGTGAATTGAGTATTTTATTAATTTATATAGTGACAAGTTTTGGTGTTGTGTGTTATTTTTATCATCAAATTAAGCAGCGAGTGAAAGCCCAGTTGTTTTACAGAAGGTAAGACAAAAATGAAATTTTTATCATATATATATATATATATAAATATATATACATACAGGGTGTCCACAAAGTTTGGGACATTTTTAAACGCTTATAAAACTAACAATTCTTACTATTTTTCAAATGTTGAATATACTATCTTGTAGCCCTATTTTGTACATTTTTGAAAATGTTACAGAATTAAAATCGAATTAGCGGTTAAGGAGTTACAGCCGAAATTGTAAAGTGACCTTTTTTTGGGGTAAATTTCTCAAAACGATGACAAATTTTTTACATAATTTGCTTAAAGTAGGGTATCCTTACCCATTAATCCGACCTTGATAATCTCAAATTCATTGTCGGATTTGACCTAGCTACCACTCTTAATAAAATAGGGGTGGTTTTTGTGGTTAAAATTTCACTGACATTTCATGAAATTTATTGATTCATTTTTTATAAACTTTTCAACTGGGCCACAAAATTCTGTGTAAAAAGTTTTCTCAAAAATAACAATAGGGTAGGATTAAAAACAATTTTAAACTTTTTACACCCTTCGAGGGTAGTTTTTTCAACCCCTAAGTTAAAATTTGGATTTTTTGTGTCATATTTATCAACAAAATCAATTTACCGCTGACTTCCCATGCAAATAAGTTTTTTTTAAATGACATCTATGGCTTAGATGGATTTTTTTAACAGGTTTTCTTTTCAGAATTACAGGTCAGCTAAAATAACTCACCCTATTTTTAAGGGTGTAGAGGAATTAAAATTGTTTTTAATCCTATCATAAGTGTTATTTTTTAGAAATCCTTTTGCACAGAATTTTTGGCCAAGTTGAAAAGTTTATAAAGATAACAGGAATAAATTTGACGAAATGTCAGTAAAATTTTAACCACAAAACCATCCCTATTTTATTAAGAGTGGTAGCTAGGTCAAATCCGACAGTGAATTTGAGATCAGCAAGGTCGATGTAATGGGTAAGGATACCCTACTTAAAGCAAATCATGTGAAAAATTTGTCATCGTTTTGAGAAATTTACCCCAAAAAAGGTCACTTTACAAATTCGGCTGTAACTCCTCAACCGCTAATTCGATTTTAATTCTGTAAACTTTTTCAAAAATGTAAAAAATAGGGCTAGAAGATAGTATATTCAACATTTGAAAAATAGTAAGAATTGTTAGTTTTATAAGCGTTTAAAAATGTCCCAAACTTTGTGGACACCCTGTATAAATATATATATATATATATATATATATATATATATGTTGGCAACCATTGCCGAATTCACTCATTGGCCGAAATAAGTGACCACGTCGCGGCGTGGCAATGCATTTTTGCCAAGATCCGAAATGCATCGTAATTTTGACCACGTTGCGGAGTGGTTTTTAACAAATGCCAAATTTTTGGCAAATACATTTTAGCCAGTTCGTGGAGTGGTTTTTGATAATTGCCACGCTGCAGCGTGGTCAAAATGTTTAATACGCAGGTTACGATATTCGGTATAAGTATGAATAATATCATATATTTTTTTATTATTATAACACATCATTTTACATTATGGTTTTCAGCTAATTAAAATATTTATAAATTTATAAAAATGATTTCTTATTAAATTTGATAAAAAAAATTGTCTATGGTCAACATTACGACGCACAAGTGCTGAATGTCGGATCTTGGCAAAATTGCATTGCCACGCTGTGACGTGGTCACTTATTTCGGCCAATGAGCGAATTCGGCAATGGTTGCCAACATATATATATATATATATATATATATATATATATATATATATATATATATATATATATATATATATATATATTTATATATATATTTATATATATATATATATATATATATATATATATATGTATATATATATATATATATATATATGTATATATATATATATATATATATATATATATATATATATATATATATATATATATATATTTATATATGTGTGTGTGTTTTAGAAATCAAATGTTTAATGTTTGTAATAGCAGACGTTACAAAAGTAGGTTTGGTGATAAAATAAACAAACTGACACCTCAACAATACTAACAAAGTGCTAGCAGACGACTTTGTGTTCCTGTCTACATTTAACATGCTTTCTTATGGGGCAATGAAGCAGCTTTAACTTGAGTTAGAATAATTTTTTAGAGCTGAACTTTTTAATGTAGCTTACTGAGCCTCAAAGCAGTCAATGCTTTTGTTTTCCTCGATTTAAAGTCAATTGGGTATAAAAATTAAATTTTAATCAAATCACTTGAAATCCAGAAAAAACAAAAGCTTGTAGGCTCAGTAAGCTACAGTAAAAATTTCAGCTTCGAAAAAAAAATCTAACTAAAGTTATAGCTGCGTCAATGCCCCATAAGAAAGCATGTTAAATGTAGACAGGAACACAAAGTCGTCTGCTAGCACTTTGTTAGTATTGTTGGGCTGTCACTTTGTTTATTTTATCACTAAACTTACTTCTGCAAGTCTTCTAATGACAACTATTATAAGTGAATTTTTTTCAGTGTTTTAAAGATATAAACAATTTAAAAAACTATCCTAACATACTTAAAAATCAACGTTAATTTGGCTGAAGTCATTGATTTCTAACTTATTTTACATAAACAAAAATTCAGCAGCATGGTAATAAGTAATAAGAATAAGCTTATTAGTCCACGCAGTGAAAACAAACGAAAGTGGAAACAGGCAAGCTATGATGTCATAAACATTCAGCTAACATTTTGTAAATTTAAAATTAGAAATCAATTACTCCTATTATAATAACATTGATTTTTAGATAAATTAAAACACAAGACATGTTTTATGTTCAAAGTGTTCTATGCCTTTAAATAAGTTTTGTTCTGTATGTATAAATAAATAGTTACCTAAGTTTGCAATGAAGTATTGCTGTAACATGGTATGTATCTGCTCTGACTCCACACTGAGTAACTGCATACCATATGACCGGCAAATCGTGCGAGCATCGGCCCAGTTTTCCTGTAGAGTCAAATATATGATATCATCAATTATTAAATACTCTTTGCATTCACATTAGGATAGATAGATAGATAGATAGATAGATAGATAGATAGATAGATAGATAGATAGATAGATAGATAGATAGATAGATAGATAGATAGATAGATAGATAGATAGATAGATAGATAGATAGATAGATAGATAGATAGATAGATAGATAGATAGATAGATAGATAGATAGATAGATAGATAGATAGATAGATAGATAGATAGATAGATAGATAGATAGATAGATAGATAGATAGATAGATAGATAGATAGATAGATAGATAGATAGATAGATAGATAGATAGATAGATAGATAGATAGATAGATAGATAGATAGATAGATAGCCCTGAAAGCCTAGATAAACTGTAGAAACATCTAGGCTGGGTGGTCGTTGCAATCACATCAATCATGCACCTCTACGAATGCTATGCGTCGTCATGCAATGCATGTAAACATACATTGTGTAACATGTTGTGCTCTCACACTTGACGTACGCACCCAGCAGTGGCTCGAACCTATACTCGGTAAGGAGTACACAGGTACAAGTGAGCTGTCTTTACCATTTAGACATACCAGCTGAGTATGCATAAATTATTACAGTGTATAAAACATTTGACTCACAGTTGATCTATCCACGTAATATCTTTTATCTCCAATTTTAAAGACTGTCAATCCTGTAGAAATTTGCATAAATTTTAAAAATTTAAATATAAAATAACTATATAAAATAATTATTATTATATATTTTAGCTTTTTTCTTGGTAATATTTTAAAAAATTAGTAATAATATAGACCCTATGCATTCATGTTAAAGTCGACACCATGTTGGATCACTAAACAACATGGGTGACATAGATAAATAACAAATTTTACTATTTTAAAACCACTATGTAATATTTTTCAGAGCATTGATGTTGTATAAATATGTTTAATTAATATCTCAAATATGTGAGAAAAATAACATGAACAAAATATCAAGGCGGGAAATCAGGTACTGCGCGATTTGACTAAAAGAATGTAAAGAAAGATAAATCTGAAATTTTGCACGATGATACATTAAAGGCATAGACCAGAGAAACATAAATATTTATATCAAAAAACACTTGATGGGATTTACATAAATAACATTAGTTTGTCTCGAAATCCAACAGTAGCCCCGTAGCAGTGATCAGAAAATTCAATTAATGTAACCCGCACAACATTTTCATACTAATTCTTGAATGTTTCTGACGTCATAAACATGAATTTTCACGCAAATTGCATACTTTACAGTATTTTCACGCTCTCTCGTGGAGCTACATTAACATTCTAGTAAAATTTGTCATCAGTTTTTAAGATCCAATTTCGTGTTTATTCATTAAAAAGCAAATGTGGTTTTATTTGGTCTATAGCTTTAAGATAAGTTTAAAAAAAAATTCTGGGGTCACTATGCTAGATTTTAAATTAGTTTCTTTTTTGATATTTTAATCCCATAAGAGCCCATGTTAATTGCACCAATTATTTTCTCTCTAATCTGTTTGTCGGGTTCTGAAATTATTATCATGGTTAGCTGTTACTGTTAACTTTCAAATGGCATCATAAAGTCTACAAATTTATTTTATAGATTTTGAGTTGCAAGCCATCTGAATACAAGAAGCGTAAAATGATTTTCTAAAGAAATTGGCTTAAATAAGTTTGTCCTTTGCCGAGGTCTTTAAGTATGGTATGGTCTTTAAGCGCAATGAATATGACGTCATCCGCATATACGCTATAAGATGTTCGCGCATGACGTCATTCTGATTGATTTTTGATGCTTTTTTGGATAACATTGCTTTATTTAATTTTCTTTGTTAAATTAGCTATTTGTTCATGTTATTTTTCTCACATACTTGAGCTACTAATTCAACATATTTACAACATCAATGCTCTCAAAAACTTTGCGAAGTATTTTTAAACTGGCAAAAAGTGTTATTTCCTATACTGGCCCATGTTATTTAATTGTTCACTAATAGCGTCGACTTTAACATGAATGAAACCACCCTATTAAGCTATGTTTTGACCATTATGGTAAAGGCCTTGAACACTTTGAACAAAAAACATATCAATCTTTTTGCGTCAAGATGAAGCTACTACACTTTACAAATTTCCGAAAAATGAACGATCTACACTTTAAAAATTTGCGGCTACCTGGAACTTCACCTACCTGTTTTATATAGCAGATGCTTTAGGTAGCTGAGAATTTGTAAAGTGTAGATCGTTCATTCTTCGAAAATTTGTAAAGTGTAGTAGCTTCATCTTGACGCTAAAAGGATCGATATCCTATATCCTAACAAACCTAATTATCAACGATGATTTGGCTAGAGTTATTGATTTCTAATTTATTTCACATTCACAAAATGTCAGCTGCATGTTTATGTCGTCACAGCTTGCCTGTTTCCACGTGCGTGGACTAGTAAGCTGTGACGTCACAAACCCGCATCTGACAATTTGTAAATGTAAAATAAATAAATAATTAATGAACACACGGTCGTATTAACGTTGATATTTAGGTTTGTTAGGATACTAAACATGTTTTTGGTTTAAAGTGTTTTATGCCTTTAATTATTTAAAAAATATAAATTTACCTGCTTTTTTAAGTTTCATACATTTGGAATCTATCATCACCTGTATTAAAATATTCTCATTAAATTGTTTTAACTGAGTTTTATTAACATATAGTTTATGGACAGTCTCGCGGATATTATATGTACAGAGGCCTTATAAATAAAAATTACCATTGAAACTTGGTCTATTTTACGCAGCATAAAATTTGAATATTGAAATAGGCTATCTCGTCTTTATCTTGAGCAAATGTGCTTGTAGTAAGAAATCCGCCCCGTGCTTTGCTCAGGTAAGCTGCTGGTAGCCAGCACACTCACAGCCAGGCAAACACTCCGCTTGTTGCATCTTTACCTCATTCTCTCTCTCTCTCTCTCTCTCTCTCTCTCTCTCATTCTTCCTGTGCCACTTTTTTGTCACTGCCAATAAATGCAAGTTTCTACTCGTCAGATGTTGCATAAAATTACAATTTATTCAAAATAATTTTGATGTTTAAATTTTTTAATAATATTAAACAATTATATTATTTTACTGTTTCTATTTTATTTTTATTCTTCTCTTTTATAAATGTTAATAATTTATTAATGACATTATACTTTAAAATTTTATTTTTTTACTACAGTTCCTAAACTGCCTATTTTACAATAACTTAACATTTTAATTTATTTTTCTACTATATTTTTAATAAGACAAATAATTAAATTAATAAATGCAATATAAAATAGGATTAATTGACGTGTTATCCTTATCTTTTTATTTCGTAAAATTTGTATTTTTATGCAATATCTGAGGACTAGATACATATTTAGATACATTAATTCAGATACATATAAATAACATGTATAACATACACGGAAAACATAAATTTAATAAATTATTTAGATACATATCAATAACTCTTTAGTACTAAACTTTAGTACTCTCTTGCAAAAAGTTTAAAGAGTAATTCGTTAGTATAAACGTATAAATTCTTTAGCGGTAAATAGTTAACTCTTTAGATTCTAAAAAGTTTAGTATGTATCTAACGAATTTATTATGAAAAAAGCAGGGGAGTGAAACCTTTTTGATTTTCCGGCACAGGCACCGGTGCCGGTGCCCTTATTACGGCACCGAGCGGTGCTGGTGCCGGTGCCATTAAAAATTTCGGGCACCGGCTGGTGCCGGTGCTGGTGCTTTTTTAAATTTTGCGCACCGGCTAACGCCGGTGCTGGTGCCTTTCTAAATTTTTGGCACCGGCTGGTACCGGTGCCGGTGCCATTTTCAGATGTTGGCAACGGCACCGGAGCCGGTGCTGGTGCCCTTTTTTTTTTCTTGGAAATTGTCTTGGTCTTTAATAAGTTAATAATTTTTTATTCTATTGTTATTTTTCTTAATTTTGCATTAAAAAAGCCAGAGTTAAATGTGAAATAAAATATACTATAGGCTAAATAATAATAATAAATAAGCCTAAATAAAATAAATAGTAGTAAATAGTAAATACAATACAGACTACTATACTATTTTTTTAAAGTATAAAAAATATGTTTTCTTCCTCCCCCTTTTTTTAGTTTTATTTTTTATTATTGAAATTGATATCATTTTTATAGAATACATGTTCAATCATAACAAAATACTAGAAAGAAGAAACATAAACAAAAAAGGTGTCATATATTTGGCATTTACTCATCCAGCAGTTTAAAAGGAAAGAAAACAAATTAAAACAAAACAAAACCAGCAAAACCCCAATAAAAAATTTTAAAAATACGAGTATTTCGACTATCATATCAACATCTTTATTTATGACAATTCATAAATTTTGTTCAATGTTTCGATGTATATGTACATTTTTAAAAATTTATTTTATTCTTACCTAAGTATTATGATAGTATTACTATTATAATCTATTATCACATTATTTTTATTTTTACTATTTTTAGTTTTTAGTATTATATAATATAGATTTTTAATAGAGTATTAATATTAAAATTAATTATAATTATTCATCTCTGCTTTTCTGGCACCTTTTTATTTTATTTAAATCACAACTACTCCGGTGCCCTTTTTAACTATATTTGTAGCTCTTGCACCGGCACCGGCCGGTGCTATTATAATTTTTGGGCACCGGCTGGTGCCGGTGCCGGTGCTGATATAATTTTTGGGCACCGGCTGGCGCCGGTGCCGGTGCGTTTTTCAGATTTAGGCACCACAGTCGGTGCCGGTGCCGGTGCCCTTAAAAAAATGGCACCAAACGGCACCACAGCACCGGCACCGGCTTCACACCCCTGGAAAAAAGTGTAAATATGAACGCTTTAGATAATTTTTTCCGTGTGGCTGTGCTGGCTAACATAGCAGCTTACCCATAGAGTTATATTATACAGTAGAAAGCACAATAAATGTTAAAGAGATACTATTGGTACACGAAATTACAACAGCAAAGTGTATCTGCTGCAGCAGTTCTCCGCCTTCTCAGGCTGTCTGTCATTGCATTGGCCAATGACATAAATATAAGCACACCTTCTTGACTATGCACGGTGCACACCTTCTCTTTCTCTATGATATTTTACATCCTGTGAAAAAAAAATTACATGCAAAAACAAACATGTTTATAGAAAATGTCTTTTTTTGTTTGGTCAAGCAGTCAAGCATTATATTTTAGTTCTGCGAGAGAGAGAGAGAGAGAGAGAGAGAGAGAGAGAGAGAGAGATGTTGTGCACCAGCAGTGTTGTAGTCGATCGATCAAATTTCGATCCGATCACGATCCGATCACGATCATTTGATCGGATCGTGATCGGATCGACCCATTTTATAAAAAAATAATCGTGATCGGATTTCGATCACATTTAGGGCTGTGATCGAATGTTTCTTCGATCCGATCATCATGTTTCATACTTTAGTTTTTACAACCATATAGGAATTTTTTTCTTTCTTTTTGTCTTCTTCTTTTTCTTTTTTTTTTTCTTTTTTTTTTCCTCCTTTTTTTTATTCATTGTAATAAAGCAAAAAGTCAAAGTCCAAAATAGAAAAGAATTTAAAAGTACAGTACAGGCAGTACTCTGCTAGCAGCTGCTAGGTAGATATTGAGATGTTATCTACTTTAGCTAAAAGGTATCGCAAAACAAAACAAAGAAAGCAAAAATGAAAGAAATAAAAGAAAAATAGCAAATACCTGACTCTGAGCTATAAGCTTCTAGGAAGAAATTATTATATCAATAGTGTGTCTGTGTCACCAAAGATTTTTTTTTTTTTTTTGACATGAAATTAAAGGCGGTAAATAAGTTTTGTTTAAAATGAATTCTTGACGTATTATTTTGTTCATATATTCAAGTAACAGAATTTTTTTCTGCATTGAAAGATTGTCAATTTTATTTTAACACAATACATTTCTTGTATGAGTTTTAGAGAAGACTTTATATATAAATGGTTATAACCAATCGAAAAATGTTAAGTGCTTTTTACACTAATGATTTTTTCCACGAAATTTTGATGTATTAAAAAACCGCGGTGAGGGGAAATTTTTTCTGAAATAAACACGAGGGGGTTGCTTTGATTAGAGGGGATGAAGACACACAGTACTGTACATAGGATAATTTTTTGGACCTCCATCCAGACACCAGTCATTTGGTCTGTACGTTCTCGCAGGTGTCACGAGATAAGAAAGCAGGCAAAAGTGTATTTTTTATTTTTTTATTATTTTTTTTTTTACATTCATAAACGTTAATATATTATAATTTATAATATAAATTAAAGGATAATTTGGGTGAAAAGTTTTTTCCTTGAAATAATAGCTTAAAAGAATTTTATCACGTAACTGGAGCTCCTAAAAAAGATAAAAGTGGGAAAGAGCTTGGTATTCAGTGTTTGTATTTATCGTGCAAAAATAAACCGAATAACGTCGTATAGTCTTGAAATCTGTTGCAGTTAATCTAATAAAACATCTAAAGGTAAGAACTAACAATTATGTAACAAATTTTTTTATGAAAAAAAATTTTACACGGAAATATGAATATAAAAATATTTTTAAGTATAATGTAATATTACAGTATAATTTCCTTTTTTTTTCCTTTTTTTTTTTCTTTTTTCTTTCATAATTATTATAATTTACAAGTTCTTACATACCTACATTTATTATTGAAAACGATCGAAAATTTTCGATCAAATGATAGTCGATCAGATCGGATTGTGATCGGATAGTCTCGAGTTTTGATGATCGTGATCGAGATCGGATCGAGCTACCTCTCAATTGATCGGATCGCGTTCGGATCGAAAAAAGGGCGATCGACAACAACACTGGTGCACCAGATGGGTGGACGATGGGCAAACAAGCATCATACTTTGATTCTGAGAGAGAGAGAGAAAAGGTGTGCATAGTTAAAGAGGTGTTCTTATATTTATGTCATTGGCCACTGCAATGACAACCAGCCTTAGAAGGCGGAGAACTGCTGCAGCAGATATACAGGGTGTTTATTTTAATTTTTACATTTTCAGAAGCGTTTTTTAATATGAAGTTTATTGACAAATTAGACTTATTATACATCAAATTAAAGCTTAAGTTTTGACATTTTTATTTCTGTTTTTATAAATGTGATTTGTTGTTTTTTTTTGACTAGATGCTAAACAATACGATGAGCGATTTTTTCGTAAAACAGACGTTAGCACACAGCGTTTTCCTAAAAAACTAAAAAACGACTTATTAATTTTTTTCTTATTTAAAAATGATGAGAAGCAAATGACATTAAGGTTTCTCCATGTAGGAACCATTTTTAGCCCGGCAGTTGTCAAGTCGAAACTGCAGTTCGAGCCACATGCGTTACGGAGCATCTAAGCCGTGATGGACTCGATAGCATAAGTAATCCTGATGGTGTCGGTTAAACTCTGGGATATCTTGCACTGGAGTCTTAAACACTTTTTCTTTGACGTCCCATAAAAAGAAAGCAGGTGAGGTGAGTTCTGGTGATCTCGATGCCCAAGCTGTGGGTCCATCTCAGCCAATCCAGCCTTTGTTCACATCGAAATGTAGCGCAATCGAGAGTTTTTTTCTTCAAAAATTAACTCTTACGCCACTTACTGATTAAAATAAAAACCACTTGACCACTTTTTTTTGCGAACATTTTTAAAAATGTCAAAATTTGTGCTTTAATTTGATATATAACAAGTTGCAATTGTAAAAAAATTTCATAGTGAAATCAGCCTCTAAAATAGTATAAATTTAAAAAAACACCCTGTAATTTGCTATTATAATTTCGTGGACCAATAGTGTCTCTTTAACAATTTTTCTGCTTTATACTGTATAGTAACCAAATATATTAAAATATCAACATTGCTTTGGCCGGAGTTATTTATTTTTCATTCAATTTTACTGGAGCAAATTTTTACATTAAATGCGTCTCATTTTGCTTTTTAATTATCCTAAGAATGCAAAAAAAAAATTAATGTGCACAATAAATATGACATTAATAAACAAAGTAATTAACACTTTGATTTTGTATTAATTTCATTTTGACGGTTATATCACGTATCTGACGTCACAATGTACTACCGCCAATAATAGTCACCACTCTGATCACGTGATAAATTGAAGCCACTCTCAAGTTCTTTTACCCTCTCATGACCCCATCAGAACATTGTGACGTCACATGCGTAAAATAACCACTAAAATAAATACAGAAAAGCATGCTGGTGTCTTGTAATTCATGGATAGTAAGGTTTAATAATTATTAAGCTAGTATTCTAAATGATGAAAAAATACGTTAACAAGGCCTTTAACGCTGAATTAAATTTATTAATTCGTAGGCTTCAAAATGGTTATATAATTTTTACAGACTTTTGAAGCAGCAGGGTCCATACGGCAACCTATTATATTAAAAACTACAAATCCAATTAAAGTAAAACCAAATGACCACGCAAATCAAGGTAATATACAATGTTTAGACTCAGTATAAAACATTTGTATTCATATTTAAGAGCCGCCATTATTTTTGGTCAGGCAATCATAGGCCAGCATAGACAAAACATAATTTGTATATATTTATATTAGCAAAAGAAGTTTCGATGCTCAATCAAAACCTAATTTCTAGCTCCTAATAAGCTACAAAAATATAAGAAAGTAGTAATAAAATGGGGCTTCAACCAGCGGAGCCTTGGTGGAGCCCAAAATTGCGGGAAAAAAAGGCGCGAAAAAAAATGGATGGAAAAACCCGCGGGAAATAAAACGGCGGGAAACCAAGAGCCAAAAATATCGACCAAACATACTACAAATCGCAGAGACGGACAAGAACGGGGAATCAAATACAACACACAGAATGAACGGGAAAAAAATGAAAGTATAAATTTAAAATATCATATCCTTTTTTTCTATCATTTCTAGTTATAATAATTTAACATTGTTCTGAAAGTTGTATACATTGTAGGTATTTTGATTCCCAAAACATTATTATTGCTTATATGTGCCTGCGAACCAGGTTCGTAAGTGGGTTATACTCAATCACCCTATCGTGAATCACGACGCATACCGCAGAAGTGTTGGCAGAAAAAGGTTCTCTTGATTCAATTTCGAGTCGAAGGTCTACAGCTGCCTCCTTGATGGATTCGTTTTGTTTCGAGCAATCAAACACAAAGTAGGGACCCTGGGTCAAAAATTCTGTAAACGTGAGAATCTGCTTGTTTTTGACTCCGTAATACGAATTTTGAAACCCAGTATAGGAATTATACAACATTGCACATTGTTTCTGCTTGTAGTCTAAGTTCATGTCTACGTATGGAAAACTTTTTCCGTTTACATTGGCTTTTATGTTTCTGATATTGCAGTGTTCGTACGAGTTGACGTCTGTGGTAGCTTTGTTCTTTTTGTTACATTGAAATATCAGCAAGATATATCTAGGTTTGTCGATGAAAGTCATGGACTGAAGTTGCCACTCGTCTCTCGTTGTTGTGGTTGGCATGGGCTTTTCGGCCACGAACCAACTTTGAAATCTCATAGTGATCGGACGATCGGAACGAAAGTGAGATAGTAATTTTAACCTCGTCTCATCATCAACTTCGACATGGGGCATTTTTCACTTGAACTTTGTAATTTCAATTCGAGCCTCTTCATCTACTACCGTAGGAGTGACTGTCGTGATGATGGCATTCGAGTCGTTTTGTGCTCGTAATAGAATCAGCTCCTGCTTGCAATTGATGAGTATTTTCTTGTAATCTTCAAAGAATCCCATCAACGTGCTAAGTGGTAGAACTGCGTTGAAACTTTCATCTTGCATAATGTTTGTAGTTGCATGAGTAGTCCATCCACCGTTCTTCAGTGTTCTAATCTTGTCTGTTGAGTATGATACCATTCCTTTGAGAGTGCTTGCATAGCCAACGTTTCTCGTCTGATCAATTTCCACGTCGTTCAATTTGTATTTAATCTCTTGTATCATGTGAGCCAAAAAGTTCTTCACCAGCTTGGTATGCTGCACTGCATTCTTATCTTTGTCGAACACTTTCCCCTCCACATACAACAGACTGTCACTTAGTAATGTATAAACATCTTGATTCTTAATTTCGATTCAAATTTCATCTGTATTTCCATATCTAGCACCAGCGTAGGCGTCGTAGTCTCGAAATTCGATGCCAGTGATGCTCGTTTCAAACTCCAGTTCGTTGTTAATGTCTAGTATTTCCATGATTATTTTTTACGGTCAGACCTATTTGTTTCAGGAACAATATGTTTTGTGGTGTGAGCTGCTTGTTGGGTGTCTGTTTATTATATACAGTTTTAGGTGTAGAATTTTATGCCCCTTGTGAAAGTTCAAGCCCATTTTAATTAATAGGCTTTACGGATGTGAATTCTGATCGAAATCTCTTCTTCTCTGAAATTTACAAGATTAACTTTCTGGTCACATATTTTGAGCGTGAGTCTGTCGATGATGGATGCGTCTACTGGCAAGTATACGACATCACTGAGGACTTCAATGATCTTAAATCCCAGTGCAACCTTTGGTGTGAACATGTGTAGGCTGTGCGACGGAATAACGTTTATGTAGAAAGCGCTTGATATATTACTCTGTATGTCTATGGTGTTTACTTTCATTAGGTCTACGATGTTATCAGCAAAGTGATCCATTTGTTTAAGTAGAAGTTGAATTTGAAAACCTAGGAGAGAACCAATTGAATTGGGCTCGGTAAAGTCTATATCAACTGTACATCTCAACATCATATTGAAAGTATTATTGTTTGCAAATAAATTGAAGATTTTATGCTTTGTTTCTTTAATTTGGTTTAGATATACTCGCTGAAGTGCTGAAGTTCGTAGTTAGCCATTGTCCATTATTTGATTCGTCAACATTAGGGACAGAGTAATACGTCGTAAAATTTAATAATCCGACTTCATAATGTCCATTCTCTAGGTGCAGTGGAGGAAATATATCACACGTCAATTTGCTGGAAGCTTGTGACACTGTCAAAGTATAAGACATGTTTAAAATTGCAATAACGATGTATTTTAAAATACACACAATTGTAAGATTCACAGATGTCCACAAGAGAAAGTATCAAAATTTTGACACTTTGCTCTATTATATTCGACATTATAACATTTTATATAAATAAAAATTCATGTGGAGGCATCAAGTTGCCAAAGCTGTCAAAGTATATCACTTTATCAGCATTCTTCGAATAACATACCCAGTGTGTTCCGGAACCATTGCTGCCATCCAAGATAAATATAGCTTTCTCATGCTTCCAAGATTTTTTTGGAAAATTATTACGCATAAAAGCATTTCGAAAATGTTTAATACCAAGTTTCTTGACAATTTTTATCAATTCTATGTTTGATAAGGCATGAGAAGGCAGCACACATTTTAGTTTTTTGACTTTGTGTACCGCCCATATCCATTTTTATAGGGCTTCAGGAAAAATCCTGCCCCCTTCTTCGTATTTCCAATGGCGATCGCTTCCATCTTCTCATTGTTGCGTTTCATCTCATTCATGCTTTTTCTCGCATTGTTCACTTCTTTCACCGTCTTGTATATGTTGGAAGTTCCTCCCAGCAGTGCGCCCAGTGCAGAGAGTCCAGCAAATGCAGGAATGAGCGGTAGAATGCCACCTCTCTTAGCAATTGGAATGATTCTTGGTGTCTTGGTTTTAGTTCCCTTCATCATTCTCATAGTGACGACGTACGCGAGTTTAGATGCTTGCTTTACGTTTTTAGCAGATTTTACTGCGTTCTTTACAATCCTAATACCATCAGAAAATTTATTGTTTTTTTTTTTAATATTTTCAAACCACCACCTAGTTTAACTTTTGCTTTCATTGCTCCAGTAACCAGCATGGCTGCTAACTTTTCACCAATCTTTGCGTCTGAAGATTTAACTCGTTTCCAGGCTTTGTTAGCAAGTATGTTGTCAGCTGCGTGACGTTTTGTTGAGTCTTTCTCTTTAAAATAAAACATATCGTGTTTTAAACAGGCGTCATCCAGCGGATTAACACCTACGTCACCTCTCTGCAATCTCTGATTCAGTTTTGTATTGTGACCACAAAAGTTATAACCTGGCAGGTGCAATTCAGTTGGTACTTTACCAAGAGTGTCTGTCACCCAACCTCTTCCTTTCACCATTCTCTTAATAGTAAGTATTGAACAGTAAACAAGGTATTCTTTATATATAAGACATTTTAAAATCTCTACTATCTATTCAAAACATGAAGTTGATACCGAAAGATACCAGACTCTCGGTGACAAATATCGATGTACTACCAACACAATTGCAAAGAACGAAACACAGTTCTTTGTTACCCAACAGTATAAGAGCACTCATTTGTGGCCCAAGTGCTTCTGGAAATACCAATCTCATAATACACCTCTTAATAAATCCTATCGGTCTTAAATTTGAGAACCTATACATCTATAGCAAAAGTTTGTATCAACCAAAGTATGCTTATCTTTCAGACATAATGAAGAATATACCCAAGGTCTACTATGAAACGTTTTCCAACACGAATGAAATTCATGCACCAGCAGATGTCAAAGAAAGCTCTGTTTTCATATTTGATGATGTTAATTGTGACAAGCAAGAAAACATGAAGAACTACTTAAGCATGGGAAGACACAAGTCAGTGGACTACTTCTACTTATGTCAGACGTATGCCAAAGTACCAAAGCATCTCATAAGAGACAATTTAAACCTAATCATACTCTTTAAGCAAGACGCAATGAATTTAAAACATGTATATCATGATTATGTGAGCCCTGACATAACTTGGAAACAAATTCATTGCATGTGTAATAAAATATGGAATGAGATGCATAGCTTTGTTACAATCGACAAAGAGAGTAACTTGAAAAATGGAAGGTTCAGAAAAGGGTTTGATCACTGTGTAGATTTGAGAACCCCATACATGTAAGGTTATTATTTTTGTTTCAAAGTATTCATCATGTCATGTTCTTTTTTTAAACTGGTTAAAATGGGTTGTCAACGGTGTTTTTAACGCGTTGCTAACGGGTCTGCAACGGGCCTTTCATGGGTATTCAACGGGTTGCTAACGGGTCTTCAACGGGTCTCGGACGGGTCTCGGACAGATCTCAAACGGGTCACGGACGGGTCTCGGACGGGTCTCGGACGGGTCTCGGACGTGTCTCGGACGGGTGAACAACGGTTAATGAACGGATCTTCAACAGCTTTTGAACTTATGTGTTTTTCTAATTCTTACTTATTTATTTAAGTATTATACTATACAAACTTCATCATGAAACGAAAAACAATTTGTGAAGAGAAATTGAAAGAAGAATGAATTAAAAGTACTAAAGCTATCCGAGAAAAGTTCAAAAAATTAAAACTCACACTAGAACAAGAAAATGAAGACTTGGGCAGAACGTTTAAGACGATTACTGACCCATTGAACCAACTGATTCATATTCAAAAAGAAACTAAAAATGCAAAGAAAAATGAAGACTTCATAAGCACAGGTGAAGAAGAAAAAGAAGAAGAGGAGTTCAATCTAGAAGGAAGTCAACATTATTACAACACTCCAAAAGGTTATAAGAGTGCTCAAAGTCGTGCTCGTGCATTTGGTATTTAGGCTGCTAAATATGTACTGTATTTGTTGGAACCAAAAAAAGGGAAAATAAATTGATAAAATTTATGGGATACGTGCAGACAGTTTCCGTTGGTTACTGGGAAATAGTGAAGTAAAAATCGCAAAGGATAATATTTATATAGAAAACGAAATATATAAAGGAACCCCAGGTGTTTTTGATCTTTTGTTCATGAAGAAGCCAGACAAAAGTATTTATAATGATAAAGATTTAAAAGTATACAAACAAATGCTTGAAAAAACAAATGCTCACTAACAAGGGATTTCTTTTGATCGACAATTGAATTAAAGCAAAAATAAAAACTATGTTAATATCATCAAACGTTTATTTGCTAAAACATTCAGTGCTGAAGGAATGCAGGTTAATAAACCTCTTTATGAATACTGGGACGATCCTAACGAGCTTGTCAAACGACTACGCCTGCTATTAAGCTCTAATTCTGCAGGACAAAATAATCACCAGAACGAAGTACAAGCTATTCTAGAAGAGCTTAGAGCAGAAAATATAATTGCTTAATTAAGTATTCTAGAAATTATTTCAACCCTAAACATGAAAATTGGTTTAAAATTATCTGGCTATTTGAAAAAACACCATACCAGAAAGTGACTTATTAAATTAATGAAAATGGACGATCAAGGAGGAAAATATCAGTTAGTAAATAAACTACACAATACTGCAAGACGAAATTTTAAGAGACGCAAGATGGTCATTCAGGGTATAGATGACTTGTGGCAGATTGGTCTTGTTGCGATCAACAAAAGTATTCAAGAATCAATAGCGGCTTTAACTATATACTAACAGTTATATGTGTATTCTTCAAGTATGCTTGGGCTGTATGGGCTGTATCGGGCTGCTGTGGAAAGTATTTTAAAATTGGGTCGAAAGCCAAAAAACATTCAAAGTGACATGGGTAAAGAATTTTGGAACTCTTATTTGTCTGCACTGATAAAAGCAAATAATATTAAGCTTTACAGTACTTACAGCACAATGAAGGCGTTTATCTGCGAACATTTTAATAGGACTTAATGAAAAATATGATGTGGAAACAATTTTCTTTACAAGGAAATTACAAGTGGCTATCATTGCTTCCTAAATTAATCAACAAATACAGAAATACAATGCACAGAACCATTAAATTAAAACCTGTAGAAGTAATTAAGAAAAATGAAAGGAAGTTGTTAAATACCGTGCATAGAATACCACCAAGAGACAATCAAAAAAAGAAATAAAAAATTGGAGATAAAGTAAGAATATCAAAAGCGAAGTCTGTTTTTGAAAAAGGATAAACTCACAACTGGTCATGTGAAGTTTTTAAAATTGTTAAAATTTAACCTACAAACCCAACTACGTACTTATTTAAGCATTATTTAGGAAACCCAGTGTTCGGAGGAGTTTATGCCCAAGAACTTCAAAAAACTAAAGTAATCGATGTTTATCTTATTGAAAAAGTACTTAAGAAGCGCGGTGACAAAATACTTGTAAAATATTTAGGTTTTGTTGATAGGCATAACGCTTGGATAAATAAAATGACTTTATTAAACTAAATCACTAGTTTTTTTTAATACTAGTATATTAATGATAAGTTAAAAAATATGTACATTTATATTAATATTAACAGTAGTTTACATTTTAATTACACTAGGTCTTTATGCCCATAAGGTAGTGTATTTATTCCATCCGCTTGAAGTATTCTCTTGTAATTATATGGTGAAAGTGCAATCTTATTGCATTCAACTGTAGAAACTACATTTTTAACAGACTTGATACTCATGAATGATGTGGGAGTTATCTGTTTTTCTTGAAGATATTTGAGAAAATCTGCCTTGTGAATATTCATTTTACAGCATACGACTAAACACCTTTGACTTTTTTGAATTGCTTATCATTATTTTCAATGGCGTACAATTTAGGTTTGAGACTACAGAACTGCTTAATAGGTATACTATTAGTCTCATCTTTAAACTTTCCTAGCACTTTCTTGTTAATAATAGAGTAGCATGGATGATCTTTAGGATAATCTGACGTGTCAAAGTGTTTTTGCATTTGCAAAATGTCAATGTAGACATCTTTGTCACAACCTCTGCCAAGTATGAGTCTATGTCCATATACAATAGCTTTACCTTTTTACCATATTTATTCTTTAACACATTGTAGAAGAAGTCATACATTATGATTTTCGTCAGTTCCAGAACTGTCATTCCAATATACAAAGGTCTATCCATTGTGATGACTTCCTTTGCGAAGTGAACAGCTGCCACTGTTTCGTTAATTATTGTACGATCTACAATGTTGCTCTGGTTAATCAATTTTGTCATTTGTTTCTCAGAACTCACAATTCGCATGTTAATCCTGGCTCTTACATTTTCCATCGTTTTTCCGTAAACTGCATTGTTCATCAACTTGTAAAAGTCTTTTTCAAAATCGTTATGTGCAGTTTTTCTTCTCTCGATATTCATTTCAATATAAGGTGCAACCAACGAGACTGTTTGAATTTTATACATCTGTGGTATGCTGTGATAATAAGACCATGCTCTACAGCTTGCTTCAACGTTCTGAAGTGTGCAACATATTTGCACTTGGAGTGTAAAGTAGTCAATAGTTTTTTATGTTTAAATCCTTCAGGAACTCTGCTTTCAGGTAGAAAAGGAAGGTCTGAATGTAGATTATGTAGTTCTTCCGGATATAATATATCAACTTCAAATACGTAACCATACTCTCCATCATCTTTCAAATCATCATGATTCATATTGTCAGTGTCAATTTATTCAAACTTAGCCTCAGGTAAGTAATCTGACATGGCTGCTCCATATAAATTATTACTGTCAACGTAAACAATGTATATTGTGAGTTTACTAGCATCAAATTCATCGAGGAGCAAATTATTTCCTACTGCGTGTCGTTTGACACATTGAGTTATACCACCACGAATCCCTTCATCAAACATTAGCATCATGTCGTAGTCAGTTAGGAGATCTAGAATTACTTTTGATTTTTTAAGTGCTGCATCCCATGCAAGCCCAAGTGTTGTGCAGTAAAAAACGGGATCCAGTTCATAGATGGTCATGCACAGATTGGGAAATTCTTCAAACGTGTCTGCAAGAATAAGTACATCTATTTTAAGATACAAATCACTATATTCCCCTAAGATTTTTATTTTAAAGTCTTTCCAGACAAATTGTGCATGCTTGTAGTCTTCTTCCTGTATGTTTGAATTCGTCAAACAATTGTAAAAATCAGGCTTCGATGGTAGTTTGCACAGTTCAAGTTTCTCTAGAGAATCTGTAAAGTCGTAACAATAAACACCTTTACGAAGTATTAGTTGGAATGACTCTTGAGACACATTTGTATTTTTCATTGTTTCTTTAAATTTATCCTTGGGTAGATTGTTGGCCAGTTTTGCAACGTTTGACGACATAAATCTTAAACTGTCAATCAACCGACATTTTATGTTTCCAATGTGTTTGGTGAAGGAAATATATATTTTTATTCGGTGTTACGTATTACGTCCACATTTCCTTCAACCACATTTAGGCATTTTACGAGAAATTGTGCATCATAGTTGGTCAGTCCATGGAAAATGATTCGAAGAATCCTTGGTTTTCTCGTGTTTAAGTTGCAAATTCTATGAGCTACTCCTCTATATTCTCCAGTAGTATGGTTATGGTTTTGAACTTTGTAATTCTTTGTTGTAAGTTCACGATTGCATAAATAACATTTATAGGCATCATTAAAATGTTTTATTTGATTTGCACTCATTTCCGTCATTGGATCAGACTTTGCATTTATAAGTCTAGCTTTTGCAAATATACTTTCAATGTATTTCAAAAAATGAGCACCAACATCATCGTCTTCGGATTTTTTACGATATAAGTAGGGCTCCTTAGGTAATTCTTTAAAGTCTTCATCACTTAGATTGCATGTGTTTTATGAACACAAAAACTTAGAAGCTCATTAAATTGAATTGGTGTAGCACTGGAAGTGTTTGTTGGGTTATTGCAAGTATTAAATTTTTTTTAAAGACACTCTAAGTCTGCATAGAGAACTATGGGTAGCTGCACACTACGTTCTGGGTGTTCAAAACGTAATGTTTTACGTTCTTTATCAGGCATAACAATTCTTGCAGCTTTTTTGGTATCGCAAATCTCTTTATGTCGAGTATATTTTGCAGCTCCATCTTGATTATGGTAATAAAACTTAGAAAAAGTCTTTTATATATACTTTTTAACCTTGCGTTTGTTTATTTCTGATGAAACCAATCTTTTAAAATGACTAATATAGCAATAATGTGTGTAACCGTGTTTATTATCTCTAAGGAAAAGCAAATCTCTGTGATATTTTTTCTTTTTCCACTACTTTGATTAGGTAAACCTTTTTTTCTTGATCTAAACTATACACGTTTATTTAAATATCATTTTTCCTTGTAAATTTTGGAATTTTTTTAAGTGTTGTAGGTGTAGTAATACAGTTGAAATTATATTTGTGCACCAAGTTTTTGTAGTCTTTCAGATTGTTTGAATTATTGTTTACAAGTTTACTCAATATAGAATTTTTAAAACATTTATTGTCACCGTTAATAACATTAACAACAGCGTGTTTCATTTTCATATTTTCTGGCAGTTTGATATACCTACAACCTCTCTAAGGAGTATATTTGTTTATTCGAACCTCAATTCCAAGCAATTTGTAAAGCGTCCATCCGCTTCCCTTTCCTGCATACTCTGACACTTCTCTTTTCAGTTTGTCATAACTCTTGTTGATAAATTCATTCAAATCAGATTCTTCATAAATAGGTACATTTAGTGTCTTGAAATTTTTGTCTTGTGTTTCCCCAATAAGATTGGTATGAGAAACTTCATATACTAGATTTACTTTGATACTTTGTTTTTTATCAATTTCATTTTGAATGAGGCATTTAATCACTTCAGACTTAGAGTTTAAATATTTAATTGGGTCGTGTATGTTACTTTTGTTTGAAATTTTATATGTACATATTCTATTCTTGAAGGCTGTTTCAAGTTTTACTACTTCTGTGTTCGCTTCTGATGCTTTAAAATTTTTTAATATACTTTCCTGTAAGGATATATTTGGATTTTTCTCTCCTTCTTGATGAGATGCGCCAGTGTTTGCAGTACATTGTGAAAGATCTGTATCTCTTCTGTCTTGCCTTTTCCTTTTTATTCTATATACTTTAAAGTGTTTCGACAATGTGCCAGGTCTTGTAAATACTGTTTTGCATAGCGTACATAGAAATTTCTTGTCATTTGGACTTGCTGCTGATGTCGTATCATCTGAAACGATCTCAATTTGACTATGTTTTCTTTTCCTTGACAAGCTTGTTATTTTTATGTTCCGACAGGAATATTTTTGGTGCCGCGTCAAGTACTAGTTGGTGGTAAATAATTCATCACAAAATTTGCACGAGAAGTAAGTTTACTGATGGTCTTGCTTTCGATGTAATTTAACTTCTTTTGTGTTATTAAACAAAAGGTCGCATTCAACACATTTTATGTATTTGCTTGGTTTACTCAACGACATAGTTATAATGGTGTATTAAGATAATTTACAAAAACATGAGACTGAAAAATTACAACTACATTACATAGTTTTGTTTTTTCAATGTGATTTATATTTATATAAAAGTTAAAACTTATTAAGTTTTACCTCTTCAATATATACAGTATAAAGTGCAAGCCATTGCTATGATTTTGACCTTTTTGTTTTTAACAAAGATGGCATTGTATTAGCATATTATTTTTATTTCTCCTTTTTATATACACAATTGCAATAAGATTTGCTATGTATATAAAAAGAGAATTTAGGTAATTTCATTTAATTATTGTCTTGAGTAAAAGAAATAAAGCTCTGACTTGTTAATTTCTTAGTATTCACATGTGCAACATTGTTTGTGCAGTAGCAAAGCTGACAAACATAAAATTTCTAATCGAGTCTTTGTTTTTAGTGAAAGATATAAAGCTCTAACTTCTTATTTTTTCTAAAATTTTCCATGCGGAACATTGTGTTCTGTAGCAAATATGGCAAATACAAAGTTTCTGATTTAACCACTACATTGAGTAAAAGAAATAAAGCACTGACTTCTTGATGCTACAATACTCACATGCGTAACTCAACTTACGCAGTTGGGAAGATTAGAAACATAAATTATTTTATTAAATCGTAAAGGTAAGAATCATTAAATATCTATGGCTGTAACGTCGGCTACAGTCGCTGGGTAGTGTACAGTGTACTTATAATAAAAAATTACCATTCAAACTTGGTCCATTTTTGCGCGGCATAAAATGTGAAGAGTGAAATAGGCGATCTCATGTGTACCGCGAGCAAATATGCTTGTAAAAAAGATTACTAGAGGCCGCTCCGTGCGTTGGTCAGGTAAGCTGCAGTTAGCCCGCACAGCCAGCCCAACACTCCGCATGATGCATCTTTAGCTCAACTTCTCTCTCTCTGCCACTTTTATTGTCACCGCCAATAAATACAAGTTCCTAGTCGTCAGATAATGCAAAAAATACAATTTTCACAAAATAAAAAGATTAGGATAACATGTCACTAAATCCTATTTATAATATATTGCAATTATTTAGTTAAAATTTGTCTTATTAAAAATATAATAAAAAATTATATTAAAATTTTATGTTATTATGAAATAGGCAGTTAAGGAACTGTAAAAAAATCAAAGTAAAATGTATTTATTAAATTATTTAAATTTAAAGAAGGAAGAATAAAATAAAAACAGTAATATTATTAGTGTTATTAGTTATTATTATTATTTATTATTTAAAATTTTATTATCAAAGTTATTTTGAAAAAATTGTATTTTTATGCAATATCTAACGAGTATAAACTTGCATTATTTTTATTGACGGTGACAAAAAAAGTAGCAGAGAAAGAATGAGAGAGATAGAAAGAGACAGAGAGAGAAAAATTGAGGTAAAGATGCATCATGCGGAGTGTTGGGCTGGCTGTGCTGCCTAACTGCAGCTTACCTGACCAAAGCACGGAGTGGCCTCTAGTAATTTTTTTTGCAAGCATATTTGCTCATGGTAGACACGAGATCGCCTATTTCACTCTTCACATTTTATGCCGCGCAAAAATGAACCAAGTTTGAATGAAAATTTTTTATTATAAGTACACTGTATGCTTACGCGGTAGTAAGAAAAATAAATAATTTCATAAAAACAAAGCGGGGGAATTCACTTAACATCGATGCCGGTAACGTCGGTCACAGTTGCTGGGTAGTGTACGCTAACGGGGTAGTAAAGTAAGGAAACAAATAATTTCATCAAATCAAAGTGAGGGAATTTACATAACATCGATACCAGTAACGTCGGCTCACAGTCGCTGGGTAGTGTATATTAACGCGGTAGTAATGTAAGGAAACATAAATATTTTTATCAAAACAAAGCGGGGGGAATTCACTTAACATCGATGTTGGTAATGTCGACCACAGTTGAACGTTAGTCTTTATTTATCTCCCCCTAAAGGTTACCATAACGTAAAACACCCGCCGTAGAAGTCCGCACCGTGAGCTTCATAGCGGGATTTGCGATATCGATCACTGGTAACAGTGTTTCTGCGCACTCGGTTAAAAACTTTCTGTCCTGCAGAACAATTAGGAAACATACAAATTGGAACTTGAAATTTTTTTTATGTTTCCCGAATGTTCTGCACGACGGAAATAAAAAAAATCAAAGTCATCCGATTGATCTGAATTTTATGAATGTAGTATACACCAAATTTACCTACCCCCTCTAAAATTTTTTTGCCAAAAAATAATTAACTCCCCAGCTACCCCTTGTGTTTTAGTTTCCGTCGTGCAGAATAATCAGAGACACATAAAAAATTCATATAAAATCCATCATATAGTTACGAAACATAATTTTTTTTCAACATTTCGATTGTTTTGCACGAAGGAAAAAAATCAAAGTCATCCGATTGATCTGAATTTTATGAATGTAGTGCACACCAACCCTACCAACCGCGCCTAGAATTATTTTGCAAAAATATTCAACCACCAAGTAATCCCCGTGTGTTTTAGTTTCCGTCGTGCAGAATAATTGGGAAAACATAAAAAAAATCATTTAAAAATTCACATAATGTAGAATAGTAAGGAAACATAATTTTTTTCAATATCTTAATTGTTCTGCACGACGGAAATAAAAAAAATCAAAGTCATTTGATTGATCTGAATTTTATGAATGTAGTGCACACCAACCCTATCAACCCCCTAGAAAAATATTTTGCAAAATAATCAAACCCCGAGTAATCCCCGTGTGTTTTAGTTTCCGTCGTGCAGAACAATCGGGGAAACATAAAAAAATCATTGAAAAATTCACATAATGTAGAATAATAGAAACATAAATTTTTTCAATATTTTAATTGTTCTGTACGGTGGAAATAAAAAAAATCAAAGTCGTCCGATTGGTCTGAATTTTATGAATGTAGTGCACACCAACCCTACCAATCCCCCTAGAAATATTTTGCAAAAATAATCAACCCCCTTTCAACACCATGTGTTTTAATTTCCATCGTGCAGTACAATCGGGGAAACATAAAAAAATCTTTTTAAAATTCACATCATTTAGAATAGTAAGGAAACATAATTTTTTTTCAATATTTCGATTGTTCTGCACGACGGAAATAAAAAAAATCAAATTCATCCAATTGGTTTGAATTTTATGAATGTAGTACACACCTACCCTATAAACCCCCTATAAAAATGTTTTGCAAAATAATCAAACACCGAGCAACCCACGTTTGTTTTAGTTTCCATCGTGCAGAACAATTGGGAAACAAAAAAATTCAAGTTGCAATTTGTATGTTTCCCAATTGTTCTGCACGACGGAAGGTTTTTACCCGAGTGCGCAATCTCCAAAAACACTGTTACCAGCGATCGATATCGCATATTCCGGTATGAAGCTCACGGTGCGGACTTCTACGGTGGGTGTTTTACTCTTTGGTAACCTTTAGGTGAGGATATATAACATCTACCGTGCAACTGTGGTCTACATTACCGACATCGATGTTTAGTAATCCCCCCCTTCCCGCTTTGTTTTGATGAAAATATTTATGTTTCCTTACTTTACTACCGCGTTAGTGTACACTACCTAGCGACTGTGAGCCGACGTTACTAGTATCGATGTTATGTAAATTCCTTCGCTTTGTTTTGATGAAATTATTTATGTTTCTTTACTTTACTACCGCGTTAGCGTACACTATGCAGCGAATGTGGCTGATGTTACCGGCATCGATGTTATGTGAATTCTCCCTCTTTGTTTTGATGAAATTATTTAAGTTTCCTTACTTTACTACCGCGTTAGCGTACACTACCCAGCAACTGTGGCCGACGTTACCGGCATCGATGTTAAGTGAATTCCCCCGCTTTGTTTTGATGAGATTTATTTATTTTGTTTTTTCTTGTTTTGTTTTTAGTTTATTTCTTTCGTTCATTCGTTCATTCTGTGTGTTGTATTTGATTCCCCGTTTTTGTCCGTCTCTGCGATTTGTAGTATGTTTGGTCGATATTTTTGGCTCTTGGTTTCATGCTGTTTTATTTCCCGCGGGCTTTTCCCTTCATTTTTTTCGCGCCTTTTTTTCCCGCCATTTTGGGCTCCGCCGGTTGAAACTACATTTTATTACTACTTAAGAAAGATTCATTTAGAGGAAATAAACTCTTTCTATGTGGAAAGTTAGTGCAAATTATAATTCCTCTATGCTGGACCTTGCATTAGGCACCACAAACATGGTGACGAAGCGCAAGGGGTATTGCAATTCAGTGTGTATTAGGTAATTATTAAAATTAAAAAATAATAATAAAATATATATAAATAGAATCCTACCACCGTAACAAATTTAAGCAATTTTTTAAGCTATTTTAAGCATTTTAAAGTGAGCGTAGGGACCGCAAAACCAAATATCTTTTTTTGACAAAAGAAGAATTTTTATATCTTTCGGAAAGCTGCACAAAAACGTCGTAAAAAATTTATGTGTTTGAAAAAATATTTTATAAATATTCGGAGATTGAAGAGCATAAATAGGAAACCTATAATGAGTGATTTATAAAGGTAGCAGCACCATCACATTTAGACTTTAAAGGCATAGACGACATGAAAACTAAGCTTTTATATCACAAAGTACTTGATGAGACTTACATATATAACGTTAATTGGTCTCAAAACTCAACTGTAGCGCCGTAGCAGAGATCAGAAAATTTCAATTTATGCAACTAACACAACATTTCCATTCTAGATTTTGGTGTTTCTGACGTCATAGACAAAAATTTTCACCCAAATTGTTTCCTTTTATTTTTTACGCTCTCTTTTAAAGATACATTTATATTATGATCCCATTTTGTGTTTAATAATTAAAAAAATTCTTATTTCGTGTTTCCTATACCTTTACACCTGTTTTCATGCCTTTTAAAATTCAATAATTTATTTTAACCTTTAGAGCCCCTGTAAACACTTGAAGTTTCTTATTTATATTGATAAAGAAGTTAGTTGCGATGTAAAAAATACAAGTTTAACGGGGCTGCAGTAGAGCGTGTATCGTGGCGCCTTTAACATTTGTTGAGCTCCATACTGTATATGTCTATATAACCTCTTTGAGCTTACCTGAGCAACGCACGGAGTAGCCTCTAGTAAGATTTCTTACAAGTTTATTTGATTACGGTAAAGACGAGATCACCAAATTTCACTCTTCACATTTTATGGTGCGCAAAAATGGACCAAGTTTGAATAGTAATTTTTTATATAAGTCCACTATACACACTATAGTATACTAAAACAGGTTCGGACCCGGACCCCGTTCTGGCCATAACTCTATATCTTGGGCAAAGTTTTAGGACACGGGTCCGCGGACTTGAAACCAAAAATATAGGGTCCGGACCAGGCTCCACGGACCCGCATTTTTAAAACACAAGGTCAAAAAACCCGAACCCGACTTTATAAAAAAAATTACTAATGAAAAATTAAATAACATATGGTTGATCAGAAGAAACATATTATATAAAAAAATGCGTTGTTGTAAAGCAAATTGTGATTTTGACTCTTAAAATATTTTTATTACAATTGTTTTCAATATTATGTCGGACTGAAAGCGTGTTATATAAGCTGTTGTAGAATTTTAGCTGTTGTTTGTGCATAGAATATGACTGACAAGCTGTTTTAAAGCAGAAATAAATTTCACTTTGTTAAATGGGAAAAAAAATCCATAAAGCATATGATATTGACAAAATATTAATTTGTTATTCTATCTTACAAACTATAAAGATATATTTTTATTATTATTATTACAATATTGTGCATTCTTTTATAAATTAGCAGTCTCCAAATAATTCGTTTGTTTATAAATAATTTTAGAGTTAATTTTACAAATATATAGTAATCTCGGACCCCGACCTATATGAATATTTTGATTGGTTCTTAGGCCGTGTCCCTGACCCGAAAAAGAAATTATTGGGTCAAGACCCTACTCCGCGTACTCGAAAAAAAATTAAATGTTCCGGACCCGGCACACGGACCCGACCAATTTTTTTTCGTTTCTGGACCCGACACCGCGGACTCGATACTATTTGTCACGAGTCCAATTCCCGTTACTAAAGATCTCTGGCACCTCCTTGCGCTTTGTCGCCATGTTCGTGGTTTCTAAAACATTGTCCGGCAAAGAGAAAACACAATTTCTCCTAAATTTTCACATAAAAACTGTTTTATTTCAACTAAACGAATTTATCTCATATCTTTCTAGGATTTTAGGAGCTAGAAATAAGGATTTGATTGAGCTTTGAAGTTTGCTCAATTTTTTTTATTAGCGTACATATATAATGCAAGTGACTATTGAAATAAGAAATCTGCTACTCAGTATATAACAATTTAGGCAGGAAGCATTAGGTAGGTACTAGAGATCAGCGATATATAGAAAGTATCGATTCTTTTTATATCGGGTATTCTTGAAAAAACTAAATACTAAATTAATAATATCCAAGAAAAGTACCGATTAATTGAAAATTAAAACATCGGAAAAAATCGATAACTTCAAAAAAAATACCTAAGCACTATTACAAAATAGTATCTAATTTACATAAAACATAAAAGCAATAGAAACCGGATTTTCAGTATTGAAAATGTGCATTTTCAGCACTGAATTCAGTCCAGTTTATATCAAAAAAGGTTTTTTCATTTTCGTATTTTTAAACTTATTTTTTAACATTTTTCAATAGTGTTTAATTCAAATAGTTTTAAGGTACTACACTTTAATGTAGGAGTGAATTTTTTTAATGATCGCAAGGATCTTTTTATTTTGCTATATGTTGTACACCTAAGTAAGGTACTTTTTAACATTATAAATCAAAATTTTGGAATTCGGTGTTTTCCCGCCAAAAATTCCCATTTTAGTTTTGCAACTTTGCTCATGAGACCTTACTTTGAAAGCACGTAGCAAAAAATCTGCTAGAAAAAATAAAGAAAAAAAAACTTATACCAAAACATAGGTTATATAATTGTAATGTTTTGTACTGGCGACCACTTTGACCTTGAACATTTTTAAAGTTCAATTAAATACAAAATAAAAGTTAAAAGTTAAAAAAAAATATCAATTGAATATTAAAAACTAGCACGTACAGCTCTGGCCAAAAGTTTGAGAACGATGTGAAATGCAACCCGCAACACAAATCATGTAAACAAGCAAATTTCCTTTTTCCTGACTATATCACTATAGCGATTACGATTATTTATCAAGGCAGCAAGCAAGCAGACGTGCGTCGCTCTCGCTTGCTAACAGCTTGCTTGCTGCATTCACCTTTCTAAAAATTTAAAAATTTAATACTTTATTATATATATTGATAGGCCTATATTTTTATCATTTTATTATTATTATTATTTTTTTTTTTTTGCATTATTTGATTTTTTTAACTAATTAATTAATTTCTACAAATAATCGCATTCCTTTATAATTTGTGTCATTAAATAGTTTGCTATAATTTATTAATTAACTAATTATTTATATGAAACAACTTTTATTCTATAATTCAAAAGACGGAAAGGGAAGATTGTTTATGCGGGAGAATAAAAACACAACAAATGATAAAATTAAATATAAAATCAAATTGTTTGAAATTTAAATATTATAAATAATAAATATGTTAATTAAAGAAATAGTAAAATAATTTTTTTTTAATGTATAGGCCTATCCTTTAAATATAAAGTAGCATTAATATCATAAACTGTAATCATATAATTATTGAATATTTGTAATACTTTATAAAAAAAATTAGTTAGCTTAATTATTTATATGAAACAACTTTTATTCTATAATTCAAATGACGCAATAAAGGGATGATTGTTTGTAGGAGAAAAGAGAACAGAAGATAAAATTATATATCAAATCAAATTGTTTTAAAATTAAATAGTATAAATAATTAATAAATTAATTAAAAAAAGATTAACCTTCCGTTACTCGCGCCTATAAATGTAACGTCAGTACTCGCGTGGGGTATTATATATCCCAGCCCTTTATCCAGGATTTTTGAACCCCGAGACCCTAAACGTGTAACAAGTTTTCAATATTCTATCTGTGTAACTATTTTTAAAACTACCATAAAATTATTTATCCCTCCCTCCCTCCCTCTCCCTCCTTTTTCAAACTTTGCTAAGATTTTTATGTTTTCGATAATATTTTTTAAATAACCCAATCCCAATTGTGAATTTCCTCTTCTAGTCAGTTTCGACAGTGATAATTAAACTTTTATATCATTTCAATAATTTATCCCTCCATTTTCTCTCCCTCCCTGCCTTCTCCCTCAATTTTATAAACACTTCAAAAAGCAGTAGAATTTTTCCATATTCGTCAATAATAGATATACATGTAAAGTATTTAATCCCTCCCTCCCTCCCTCCCTCCCTCCCTCCCTCCCTCCCTCCCTCCCTCCCTCCCTCCCTCCCTCCCTCCCTCCCTCCCTCCCTCCCTCCCTCCCTCCCTCCCTCCCTCCCTCCCTCCCTCCCTCCCTCCCTCCCTCCCTCCCTCCCTCCCTCCCTCCCTCCCTCCCTCCCTCCCTCCCTCCCTCCCTCCCTCCCTCCCTCCCTCCCTCCCTCCCTCCCTCCCTCCCTCCCTCCCTCCCTCCCTCCCTCTCTCCCTCCCTCCCTCCCTCCCTCCCTCCCTCCCTCCCTCCCTCCCTCCCTCCCTCCCTTCCTCCCTCCCTCCCTTTTTTATCAACATGCTTTTGCTAACACTTTTTTATAAAGTAAAGAAATATATAATAAAGATAACACTAATAATAATTACAATGTTTTGCATTTTTGAAAAACTTTTTATTTATTTTTTTTCATGAGTACATGAAATCATGTGATTATATGAGTACATAGAATTTAGAAAGATTAGAGTACATATTATATTTAAAATTTTGAAGAAAAAAAAATAATGAAATTTTTTTTTTAATTTTCTGTTTATAAAACGCTAATGAAATAAATTATACTAGTTATGATTATGAAAATTGTTTATTCTGTTTCTGAGTCAGAGCGACTTGCAGAAATATCATTGGCACATGTGGTACAAAATGTTTTACGATGATTCTGGCATAAGAAAATGTCACACTTGCAACACTGTACATTTGTTTTTTTGTCTGATTTTCTTGGGCAAATATTACAACGGGTTTGTTTCACTTTTTTTACTGTCTGGTCATTTGGTTCCTCTGTAGTGACAGTCTCCAGTCCTGCTAAGCGCTTTACTTTTGTAGTAAGCTGTCTTGGAAGAGTCAGAATTTCACACCTTTTTTGAACATAAGGAAGAGAAAGAGTTTTTGCTAAATCTTTCAAAAAACATCGGCGATTGACAGCCTTGGTTTGAGTACACGAGTAGAGAACAAGGGCGTTTATAGCAGCAACATTGAGCATGTGGAAAAAAATCACTTGTGGCCACCTTTTAGTGTTTCGAGACACTGAGAAGCAGGCTATCATTTTATCTACTGAATCCACTCCTCCCTTTCCTGAATTGTACCTCATAATCATTTCAGGCTTAGCTTGAGCTCCACTTTCTTTTGAAATTATGCCTTCATTATGCATTGTAGACATGAGGAGTACACAACGATTTTTCTTAGGTACATACGAAACCAACACATGATCTTTTTGGTAGCCAAAGAGAGAGCTATGTACTTGACGATTTTTTGTTATTACGAATTCTTTTGGAACTTCTTTTTTATTTTTTCGCACAGTCCCAATGGCAGTAAGTTTATGATTTACTTTGAGATTAGTGAGAAGTGAGTAGCTTGTATACCAGTTGTCCATAAATATATTTCTTCCTGTGCCAGATATGGGTGTGACCAAACGTGGCACGAGCTCAAGTGGAGAGTTTGACATTTTGTATGGACCATCAGGCTGTGTACCAGCATAAATTTCCATCCTTAATGTATAGGGAACTTGTGCATCACACATAGCTTGAACTTTTAAACCATACTTGCCAGGCTTGCTGGGAATATACTGCCGAAATGAGCAGTTACCTCGGAATCTTGGTAACATTTCATCTATAGTAATGTCTTCTGTTGGTGAGTAGTTTGTGATGAAGTTGTCATTGAGTTCCTCCCAAATTTCACGTACTGCGGCTAACTTATCAGTCGTTTTTCTTTGGTTCCTGTCGTTAATATTATCATATCTCATTTGCTGTAAAAGAAATTGAAATCTCTTGAGAGACATGGTAGCAGCAAACGTTTCCACTCCCGATCCATCTGTTGCCCAGAAATCTTTGAGATTTTGACGAGAGCCACGGTACTCTCCTGCTAAGTACAAAAGTCCAATGACCGCGTACATCTCCTGACGATCAGTCTCACGAGCATCACGTTCTCGTTGATAGTTCGAGGCTACACTGCGTATTTTTATATTTGTATAGAATACAATTTTATCAACAATTGAGGGTGAAATCATACAATAAAAATAATCCAAAGGATTACCATTGACTATCAGAGCCGCTGGTCCTTTTATTTGGTTGGCTTCTGTGACAATATTGTACCGACGCCTTCGTCCAGTAGCTTTTACGGCGCGTTTAGCCCACTTGATGTTGTCATCCTTTGTGAGGTAAAAATTCATAGGATCATCTTCATCTTCTGAACCAGTGCTGTCATCCAGGTCAGTCTCAGACTCACTTTGATGGTCACTTTCACTGCAGTGATCGACTTCATCCACATCTGACAAATCTCCAACAGGCTCCTCGTCTGAGCTGTCCTCTAACATTTGTTGTATACGTTTTCTGTGAACTGCATTTATCCTACTTGAAGCCATTCTTTTCCTAATAAAAATAAAAATTATATTATAATAATTCAGTAACATACAATAAAAATAATATTGGTAAAAAAAAAAAAAGCATAACTTTATCTCATAACACTAACTGAATAAAGATGCTTATGAAAAATAAAATTCCACGGTCTAAATAAATATAATATTAAA